>BMAV01023229.1:0-64194 GCA_019973955.1 Trichonephila inaurata madagascariensis | reverse complement strand
AAACTCATTTCTCATCTCCAGTCACCATCCGTTTAAGAAATGGGTCGATTTCATTCCTTTCGACCAAGGCTTTGTAAATGGAAATTCGATCCATCATTTCTTTTTTTGGTGTTAATTGATATGGCACCAAACATCGAGCTTCTTTTTGAATTAACTTTGCGCAAATGGTTTAAAACTGTTTTATGGTCAATCTTCAGCTCCTGGGCGATGTTACGTCTACTAACATGCCGGCCAGCTTCGATTATTTCTGTGATTTTATGAACATTTTCGACGACGGACCTGCCTGTGCGAGGTGCATCTTTAACATCAAAAATGCCTGAACGGAATCGACGAAACCAAAACCGCATTTAATTAGCTGTTGCAATATCGGCACCATAAACACCATTCACGATTTTAGCCGCCTGGCTTGCATTTTTGCCTTTATCAAAGATAAACTGTAAAATGTACCGAATTTTCTCTCTGTTGACATCCATTTTTAACACCCTATAACTCACAACTGAATGGACCAAACAAAAAACAGCAAAATAATTTTTTAGTGTGAAATGACACCTTGACAATGAGCATAAATTTGAAATTGTGTGATCGATACTTCACGAGATATCGACACTACAGCCATCTACCAAAAAAATAATAGATTTATTTTTCCCCAACCTAATATTATTGGACAATGGTATTCAGATAAACTTGCTGTTCAACCGTGTGTGTGTTTTTTTTCTTTCGAAAAAGTAATAATGTTTCCATAAAAGTAAAATTTGTTCATATTTTAAAAATAAATCATGTATCTTCTCATCTAAAACCATTAGAGTTCGGGGAAATGATTGATATTTCTGTGTTTTGAAAGACCACGTATTGTTCAGGAAATAGTTATTGAAAGAATATATTGGTTGATTTTTAAGTGAAACATGTCCTTATACATGTAAATTCTTTCGGTTGCAATAGTAATTGATCCTCCTAAAACTTTGGAAATATCTTTAAAAGATAAATCAGTAAGCTAATTTTAAACTGATTTTGATTTTAAAAAAAAATCTGGACACGCAAGGATTATTTTAAACATTTTAAAAATTTCCAAAAAAAATTCAAAGAATATTACAAATAATTAAACACAATAACCATGGAAAAGTATTAAGTTTCTTCATAACCACATAAAGTAGTAGACATGTAAAAGAGATTCCGAAATGAGTTATTTTACTTGAAAATGACAAATAACTGCTTGCAAAGCTTGATCTAACATTTTTTACTTAAGCAATAATATAATTCCCTAAATAATATGGTAACTACTTATGTATTGGTCTCTTCATTAAGTGGTCAATGGTTTTGTTTCTTGATGTAGTCAGATTATCAAAAAAAGATACCGTATTGAAACTGGAGATATTTTAAGCCGAAAAACATATTGCTATATTATTTTTTTTTTGAGAAAAGTTTAGTATAAATATAAAACTAGTGAAGGTTTGATTATTAGAAAATGAACTCATATTATATAATTTTATTCACACATAATTTTACTGAAGCACGATTACATTCAGATATATTATACATCAGGTAGATAGGAACTATTCATCACTAACGCATTCTTTAGAACCTATTGTTCTTCGAAGTCGGGAAGTTCAGTTACCCATCCCTTTAAAGCAGTTCACTCCTCGCGTACTGTATTCTGAAAAGGGAAATAATTCAATTTATCATCCACACAATCACTGTCTCTGAGAAGAATCCACTATTTCCTTTCAAAGCTCCTGCTTTCGTGCCCGATTGATTATATTATAGCTTTAATTTTCGTCTGACGTTCCTCTCCTTTTGAGTATGTCGTCTTCCGACAACATGACAGAGAAAATATTTGATTTTCTGTTGTAAGATGTCAGAGAATGCTCCTCTTTATTAGATAACGCAAAGAATCGAAAAAGTTTTCGGGAGCTTCCTGGAAGAATTTGATAACACGGTGATGGTTCCAAAGGGTTCTTAAAACAATGATATCAAATGAAATGTAAATATGCGTTGTAAAATGGATTATGATGCTAAGCAATCTAAGAATCATTCGAGCAGGAAGGAAAGATGGTAATTTTCAAGACAAACAGTTCATTCATTTAATCAAGGATTATATATCTTTCTAAAACAGTAAAAGTCTGGTTCGACAGATTTATGCAATCTTTGTATTTTGTCTTTCATGAGAGTTAAATGTTAGATACGGAATAAAAATTGAGAGTCTCTTGATTTAGAGCAAATATATTAGCTATTACATTAATTGAAAATCAAAGCATATTCTCATTTCTGATATTAAAACAAATTTGGAAAATTGGTGTTTTGTTGTTCTTTGTCATAGCTATTTTAAATTTAGTGTAACTCTCATATAACGAATGGTTACAAATGCATTTATACTCTGCAAAAAGGGTGGGCAAATAGTGACCCGCGTGTGCCGTGCGGCCGGATAAGACATTCAGAAAACAAAGTATAAACAACACGCTCTATAATTTAGTCATTATATATTTGTGAGCAAAGTTTTCTTGCATGAAGATCAACAAGAGTATATATAAATGCAGGTTAGCTGACATTAACTTTCGGGCTGGGGTGAGAGTTTCAACAAGCAATCTCACTTCTTATTAAAAAGAAAGAGAGATAGAAAATTGTGATAGGGTACATTTGTATCATTAAACTAATTCTAAAATTAAATAGACTTGAGCCATAGATGATGTGAAATTAGCACAATAAATGAATTAAATAAAATATCGTTTTATTTAACATATGTATTGTTTTTTATGGTGCTATTTCTAACTTTTCTGAGATGCAAAATTAACTACTAAATGCTACCATATTACAAATGTAAGACCCTGCGGTATGTAACCAAAACATTGCCTCATACTGGAGGATTCTTAAACCAAAACAAATACATGTTCTAACATTATATAAATAAAAGTTTATAAAAAATTATGTACTTATTGCTTGAAAAAAAATCGCTACGCTAGAAGGGATGATATGCATAATTTCCGATTATGCGCATGCGCAGTTGTAATTGCGAAGTGAGCTAAAAAAATACAGGTCAATGTTTCATTTTCTTGCTAAAATATGTGAAGTATATAGTTTCCAGAATTTCTAGTTATTATTTTACATGGTTTGTATTTAGGTCTGCAAGCTCAGATACATAATAAAATACGGTTTGTCAAACCCTATAAATCTCAAAAACATGATCGAATTTTATCGCTGTCAGTCGAGAAGAGGCAGAACATTTCTTCTTTTTTCCTTTCCCTTTTTTATCAAAATGTCCTCTGTTGCTAAATGAATGTACACTCTGATATTTTGTTTTCATTACCTATTAGTTTTTTTTTTTAATTTTCCACAAAAAAGCTGTAAAGTATCATGTCCAAAATTCTGTCTTGGAAGGCAGTTGCTTTTGAGCATTGTCCCTTTCCTAAAGGTAAATATATCTTTGAATAAAAAATAAACTATATCGCCTCAAACATTTAAGATATATGGATGTCTAGCGTCTTCAGGTTCATAAATTCAAGATTTCATAAAAAGACTTGAAATAGCTTAGAAGGCACATAGAGTTAATTCTACGAAAGGATTTTCAAAGTTACTCTTCGTAGCCTCTAAAATCCAAAGAATAGGTTGTAATGTGTGTATAATTACCGTTCATTTTAACACACAGCTTATAAACAAAGTTAAACTTAATGAATCAGTTGCACGAATAAATCACAATTTTTGTATGTCATCACATATTTTGGTATTACAAGAGCAAATAAATGGAATCGAATGAAGTTTGAAACATCCTCTAGATTGCGTGTACTTAATTATACAAAAAAGCCGAATTCTGTAATATTAGAATGTAACACACAAAACATTTATTTCACTATGTTAATTGTAATGCGTATTATTTAATAATTATAATTACATTGTTAATTTATACTTTTTTATTTCTTTGTTTTGTAGAAAAAATAAAACTCTTCTTTGGATATGTTTTCTCTCTAAGTCTTTTTGAATTAAACCCAGACCTTCTGACAAATTACCGACCATCATTCGATCTTGTGATTGAACTCAAACTAAAGACTTCCCTGCTAGGTTTTACTTCGTTTCGATGATATAACTGCCTCTCAAATATGCGTTGGTATGATACATATAACATTAAACTATATAAAAATTATAACATGTAATGATAAACATTCGCTCCGTAGATAAGAAATAATTATAACACACAAAAAATTATTATGAATAAACATCGATGCCATGCTATATGCTTGAATATGTACATGTGCTAAAAAGGAAGCGGCAAGTGAGTATTCGAGAAGTGTAGCACACAGAGAAAAAACGAATCGAGGATTTTTGAAAATCGCTTTACTTTGGGTTTGCGTAAGTTGAGGTGCATATTACTGTACTTGCTTTTTAAGAAAATTTAGAATCAAAGTGCTGGTGCAAACCTGTATGATTTTATTATTTATGAAATTATATATATACATTGAGAGACTAAGACATGAAGAGGGTCACTTCATGCAATATTTTCCCTATTTCCGTAATGTTAAAAAGAACCAATGGTAAGGAAACTTTTTTTTAAAAATTAACCCGTTTTACCATTCTTTATTTTTTTTTTTTTTGTAAATGTATTGCACTGTTTTCTTTATTTTAATGTGAGCTTTTTTTTAAATTTTGATTAGTTTTTTTTTTTAAATCATATGTGGAGTAACACGTCAAAAATTTTAAAACGCTGAAAATTCTTGTACATTTTAAACCATAACTTTTTTTTTGAATAATTTTTTTTGACAAAATATTCCATTAAATTACTTATTTGTATAATATTAATATATGTGCAAAATTTCAAAGCTGTTAAATAAGTAGTTTTTTTTAAAAAAATGTTCCTTTTGTGTTGAAATTCACACTTTTGAGAAATAGTGAATTTAAGTAAAAACATCATACCTTTAACTAATACATACCAGAACCATAACTTCGATTGCTGCAATCATCTGCAAGATCATCTTCTTGTCTACATTTTAACTGTCTGATCTTAATTCTAGCTTCTTTGGTTCTTCGTGAAATAGTTTTTTCCGCTTTCCTTATACGTGCATGATCTGCTTCTTGTAATGCTCGACATGTATAAAATCCAGGTTGAATATTTATAAATCTAAAACTTTTAATTTGGTAACTAAGCCTTGATTATATATAGATATAACTTCATATACTCCGGTTTTTAATGTTACCAATTGTACAAGAACAGTTTTTGGAATTATGACCATTTAACACTATTTAAGCTTTCATTACAATTTTGTGTCTTACCGTGCAAGTATCTAGACAGAAGTTCAGGGCTTGGAAGATCTCTAAATACTTTTTTTATGCAATGCACAATTGCGATAGTTAAATTGTGTTTATGTTTATATGTATCACCTTTCAGTTTGGACCTATTATATTCACACCACGAATGATCTCCTTAGTGGCATAAAACATGCTGTGGATTCAAATCTGTTGAGATTTTATGAAAAAATCTAGCCCCAATAGCTTGTTTCATGGCTGACAAATTTCCCGAGTTGTTTCGAATAGCCAAACCATAGTATCTTTGCAATTTGTCTATTTCTGCATCAGTCAATCTATTACGGCCTCCTAGAGTTTTTTTGTCCTCGAGCTTTTTGCCTTTTAATTTTAATTTTAATGCCCTGAATTCGTGCACCCATCCTTTTCTCAACATGACCCACACATTCTAATTTTTCAATGTTGACATCTTTATAAGGTTTAGACTCTAAAACTGTTTTGTATGCTTTATAATCCCCATCACCCAAATATTGTGTATATCGCAAATTGTGTAGTACCTCTGAGCGATGGAAGATACGAAGTGCACCTTCAACTTCCATTCCCCCACTATTTCCAAAGTAATTTGCCGAACATAATGACATGAGCATTTCCTCGATAATATTTCGGCAACAACTTTCTCAGTGTCCACAATAACTACCATAACACCATTGAGAGAAGTATGGCCCCTTTTTTGCCAGGTACCATCTATAGACACAGGTACATTTGAGTTACCATTATTAAATGATAGTGTTTCGGCAGCAGCTAAAGCCATAGACACTTTTGCTACTTTTTCTGTCGCATTATTTAATGCATGCAAAGACTCGTAAAAAGTCTGGTTGAAAAGTAGGCTGAAAAGTAGCATGTGTCTTTTGTTTTGATTTGAAAGGGGCGTGGCAGTCAGCTGTTTTAGGGTTTGACATATGTAAATAACTTTTAAAAAAATATTAAAAATACTTTTAATTCAGCTAGAACAAAAATTTAAACTGTATCAAAAAGAGAAAGAGTGGCATTTTATTTTTCAATCGAAATTGAAAAATCGCTTTAATTAAAAAGATGAACTTAGGAGCTTATTACGCGCCTCCTCACTAACCCTCTTGGGGAGCCTTTGGGGCCAGAATGACATTATGTCAATCCAATCCTCTCAAGAAGAAACCACGCTATGCAGATTAGTGAATAGATATATAAGGGAGCTTTAGCATTCGTGAATTAGTGGATAGAAGCTGGTTATTAGAATAGAAGTCGGATAGTAATAGAATGAAAGAGTAATAGTAGATGAATTGTAGAAAGATAGAATAGAAGAAGCAGAAAGCTGAGGTTCTGATCGCTGTGAGATATTGGTAAGCTATTAATTATAGAAGTGTAATTATAGAACGGACTTTAGTGTGTTAAGGAATCTAAGGCGGATAACGATTCTTAGATAGCTTTTAATAAATATAGTGATTAGTATTCCAGGTGCTATTTACTTAGAATTGATAATTACGTGATCATATTCCTCTAGTAAGACTTGTGTTGCGTTGATCACTATGTATTTAGATATAATAAATATGATTTATTATGGAGAATTCGGGTGATCAATCATTTATTCCCACAAATCTAGGTCGCTTTGATGGGGAGATGATACCCCTGGGCCGCTGGGTATCACAAGCTGATTAATTTTAGGCAATTGTATAAGAGTAAATTAAGGGTATGGAATTCTTTAAGCTTTGAAGTATATTACCTGAAACTTATGATCCTGACTGTCTGTTTGAAAAGATGGGAAATTAAAAACTAACGGAGCACTTTTTAGCAAGGAGAAAATTTGGTACACACTTTAGGTGATATATGCTTCAACTAAATAATGCATCTTTTTCTTTTCTTTTCTAATATAGCTTACGGTTATATGCAAATAACAAAAATACAGATATGTCTGTGCATATTTTGGTAACCTCTATCATTGGAGACCATACCACCAAATTTCAGATATGATAACCAAATAATTTTTAAGATATTTGAAGTGTTCTTAGCTTAAGTTTTGGTTTTATTTTCATTTAAAGAACTTTTCAATTTTTAAATAAAATTTATTAAAAATACTTTTGAGAACAATCAATATTTTATGTGTGAAAGGGTTATTAACTACAATTTTCTTTACTAAAATCATTTTATGTTTTGGATTGTTTGAGTTCTCATAGCTATTTTATTAAGATTGATTTAAAGGGCCAAAATCTTTAAATTATACAAACAATTTATATTACTTAAAAACTTCTCCATGTTTTTTTCTTCTCCTGTTGAGATAATGTCACAGCCAAAACATTCCCAAATTGTTATGAGAAATAATATTTGGATAAGATAGAATGTTAGTAAAATTGATGTAACTAAATTCCTACCATCAGCTGATACTGCAGTTTGATTTCCGAATACAATCATACTTAATAAAAGTATTGCGGATAAATCTGAATATTTCTATGATCTTTTAAAGTCAAGAAACAAAACTTCCTGATCTTCACCGATTTAAAAATGAAAAAAAATGTATACTAACTTGTGATTTTAGCTTCAGTTAATATTATTATTATGTGGTACATAACTCAACGTTTCTCAAACTGTGGGGCACGCCCCCTGGGGGTCTTTATTACCCAACACAAGTGGGGCGCGAGCATATCGAAAATTCTCTAATAAAACTTAATTTAAAAATATTAATTTACTGAAAGGAAGCAAAACAAAATACATTGACATAATAAATCATAAAATTCGCATTTACATATATATAAGTGTATTGGTACTGCACACTGTATTTGATAATTACTTTAACAATACTAAGTTAAGAACAAGTTTAATAATTACCGATGAGTCAATGGGCTTGTCTTATGTAAAATTTTATACAAGAATTAACAATTATGTTGATAATTTGTACGGTTTGTAATTAAATTAATT
Source organism: Trichonephila inaurata madagascariensis (assembly GCA_019973955.1). NCBI lineage: Eukaryota > Metazoa > Arthropoda > Arachnida > Araneae > Nephilidae > Trichonephila > Trichonephila inaurata. The sequence continues at coordinate 56,025 of BMAV01023229.1, read as the reverse complement.
TTGTAGATTTACGTCAAAGTACATTATTATTGAATTCAATACATTGTTATTGATTGGATGTGGGAGGGGGGGCTCGAAGAAAATTATGACAGAATATTGGATCACACGTATTGAAAGTTTGAGAAGCACTGACATAACTGCTTTGTGTTTCAAAACAACTTCTTTTGAAAATATTGTGTTAAAATTAAACTCAATAGCTTGCCCTCGTAAGAAATGCTATCATTATTATTCAAAAATATATTATGAATTTTAAAAAAATATATATTTTCAGTCATATTTAATCAAAGTAATGCTCTAATGTAGAACATAAGTTAGAATATAATAATAGAGCCTATATTTTTTCTCGGCAATATTAGTTTTTGCTTCATGACATTACAATTGTTAAACGAATTTTTTTTTTTTTTTTTAATTTTATTTTTGAAGATGTAAGTGTTTTCTACAACCAAAGACCTTTTCTTACTGTTCAGGATAGAGTTTCGAATTTTTTAGTATATTTACAAATATATGTTCTATAAAAGATATTAAAGGAAAGATATCACTAGTTACTTTTGCAAAAAAATGCTAAAGTTAATATTTAAAATCGTTTTTTGTTTTTTCCCACTTAACTATAGAAATAATTATTAAAAATCAACAAGGGAACATTTTTTTGAAATCTATATTAACTTCTGTCTCCCATAATTTAAGAAAATAAATCACTCAAAGTGACTTAAAAATTTTAAAAAGTGAGCATTTTAAGAGTTTAAAAAAATCTTTAAAAATTCTTAATTTTTTCAAAAGGGTTAAATAATGGATGATCAAATTTAACTTTTAATTAAGGTATCAACTTAATAATATGACCTGGAATTAAAAAAATCCTAAATTATACTTTTACTACAACTGTCTTGAAGAAAAAAATTTTAAAGAATACTGTGAAGTCTTAATAAATATTTGATATTTTTATTAATTATCAAACTTTACCGAAACACTCACTGTAAGTTTATGAAGTAACAGCCTTCCTCAGAAAATAGGGTAAAAACAAGCTCTACAGATCAACATGACACAATGGATAACATAGCAGTCCATTCGACTAAATTGGAATTGTTGTGACATAGCCATCCTTCGATAGCTATGACGTGTTGGATCCGAGTAAGCTAGAGGTGTGGGATTATCTAAAGGATGAGACATTTTATAATTCTTAATACAACTTTTTTTTATTAAGAATAACTTAAATTACTTATATCTAATGAACAACTTTCTTTAAGTGAGAATAAGCCACAAATTAGACCGAATATTTAAGTCAGATCGCACCACTAGATCACTTATCCTAAGTGATAGTTAATTATCTGCCTAATCTAGCTTTCTATACAAAATATTACCGTTTATAAAGTAACCCTCCTACCTTGGTTGAAGACTCATCTATTCTGCTACTTGTAGATAGGTGTACTCAGGTACTATTACTCTTCCTTATAAATTTTATTATGGAAGGTGGGCGTTTCCTTCTGCCTTGTGAGTAGGCCGTCTAACACTTGTTCTGAACTGTTCCGCACTAAGCTTTCTCTAAGATTGCCATTCTCTCTCACTAAACCTTCTATCCTTTTAAAGTATATCTTATTTGCATTTTTGCTTTGTTTTTCTTCTTGGTATTGGGTTGGAAAAGTTTTGCCATTAATCGTGGCCGTCAAAGAACGTAGGAGTTATGTTAGAAGAAGAACGCGAGAGATGTCACAATGTTTAATATAGTATTTCATGTGTAACACTTAAATACTATTATAAATCAATCATTTCAAAACAGTACAAACTACAGAGACATTTTTAAAAACTGGATTAATTATATCATATTAAAAAGGCGAGGATTAGTGATGGCATATATAAAGCTTCAAAGTCCATCTTCATTTTTTTCAATAAGTTATTAACTTTTTCCTTGTATACCATTGTGTATACTTCTGGTATGCACAATTTGTTATATAACTCAACTTACAGATTGAATTATTCTTAAAAAATATAATATTATTTCAAAATATTTGTAACAAAAAATATGGTGGATTTTGTTTCATATTCTTATGCAACACATTTATATTTCACAGTCTTACCTATGACATTTCTAACGAAAAAAATAACTGTGGAAGTAGTTTTTTTTAATGTTTATCTTATTTTTGGACCTTAGCATCCTTATATTTTAAAACAAATGTAGGAAAAAAGAATAATGTGTGTTGAGAGATGTCCTGCATTTTGATATTCTCCTATTCGGAGTATATTCTATTCTGTTGAATTAAATATGTTTGAAGTCTTATAGGAAGTTAGAAAAATACACATTTATATGTAAATGGCTACAGCGAAAAGATAGGAAAACATTGCCTTTATTTTCAACATGAAGAATACCATTATTTTCAGTATTTCATTCTAAGTTTTTCTCAAATATATATTACAGTCTGACATGATTTGCGAATTCATCGAGACCAAATATTTCCTTTGTTAATTCGGGGTTATTTGTCATATTTGGTTAAAAAAAATACATTTTTTCTACATTTATACTTTTGGAAATTCTATAACAAACAACTAACAAAAAATATCCATAGTTAGAAATTACACACTTTTTATTCTGTAATTTAAAATACTATTAGCGAATTATTATGCACCAATTAACTGGAAATTTAAAATTCGGACTGATAGATTTTTGGCAATATTTTTGATTCTTGATTCAATAGAGCACTTTATGCAAAACCAAATTCAAATTCAAATATTCTGAAAAATTGTATACATAAAAAATCTTATACTTCTCAAGAAAGAGAACAAATGGGAAATACTCTTAAAATATCGCTTGCGTTATGGAGTGGAGTGAGACGAGAAATCAATTCCCTGTCCTTTTCAAAACTCAAGTGGCAAGTTACACTCACGATTCATATGCGCCTGCTAAGTCTAATAATAGACTGCACACTTTCCCGTCGAAATGTATCGCTTACAATAAGTTTCTTTGCCTGTTCCGTACAAAAGTGATGAAACATTTTTAAAATTATTTTTCCTGGTGTTGAACTAATTTCTTAATTCGGAGTTTATCCTTCGTTAATTAAAGGTTTTTGCCTTCACTTTAATCGGGCAAATAAAATACACGTTGAGATGCAAAATTCGTCATATAGAGGTTCGGTAAATCGGAGAATCTGACTGTATTATTATTTATTTTCTTCACAATAATAATAATGTATCTATGTATAGAAGCTATAATTATAATGTTTCACTTTATATTAAATTAACTATTTGTACTTCTGTGAAGCATTTATATATAGAACACATATAAATGTCACAGCGTAACAAGTTACTTAAGCCTTAAAATTTAGTATGAGACTAAAACATTGCTTAATTTTTGCTGATCCCTTGCCAGAATTTTTTTGTAAATTTAAAATAACAAAATATATACAAAACAGGTATAAAATATGTCACACGCGTTTACTTAGTAGAAGAAAGAAGAGCATACTCGATAAACAGATACGTAGAAGGGGAAAATGTTCTAATACAGCAGGCGGCAATCATGACAGAAGATAATGTGCACAGACGAACTTTGGTTTCCCCAAAAGTAAAAAGGAACAAACGGTAATCGAAATTATGATGACAGTTTGGTTTAACGGATTTTGAATTAGCAATAAATGTATTTTATTAAACATATAGAAATAAAACAGTAGCTTTTAAAACATTCTTAAAAGTTTTGGTTGTTTTAATTTAATGTTAAAAATGAAGAAATAAAAGTATGAACCAGTGAGAATTTTCTTGGTTTTCGAAAGATTTCAAATTAGGTAAGCATGAGTAATCTATAATAACGATGAAAAAGTATTCTTATTGGGATTACTGGTTTATTTTGAAAAAAAAGTAACACACTTATGAAACTAAACAAAAAATAGTCTAACCGAAATACTCGTACTAATGCAGATTTAGGTTATGAGTTCAATATGTATGTGTGTGTTACAATAGGCTTAGTTGTAATCATTCAATTGCTTATGGAAATAAATAAAAACTATTACTTTTTAATTTTAATAAAAAGAGTACAGTAATTTTCCAGAGTTGTGCTTCACTCTAAAATTCAAAATTATTCAACAATATTAAAAAAAAAAAAAAAAAACGTAAAAAATGCATTTTAAAAGAAGTAACTATTTTTTTAATCTCGTAAGAAATACGCTAAATTTCATATTTAATAAACTTTATCTTGTCTTCAACTCTAGGCAGGATTACTCAGGTATATATAAATGTATTGATAGACACACACACACAAAATTTGTGACCTTATCCGAATACTTATTATCATTACAAAACGATATTGTGAAGTTATACTTTTTAAGAAATAATATAAACTATATAATAAATTCAAAAGACACTCATTTGAAACTGAATAATTTTATATTTTTTACAGTAGGTACTGTTATTATAATAATGTACAGCATGGTTTTTCTTTTTTAAATTTCAATGTCTATTTATTTAAATACATTAATTTATGTTTCTAACGTTTTATTGATACATTGTGTTTATTAATACACTGTGTGTGTTATTTTGAATCAAAAACACTAAATGAATTGATAGCTTATAAAAATATCTTTAGAAGTCCGTGAGCTTGGATCAGAGTTTTCTTTTATTTTTGAAAGTAACAAATAATTAGACATCGCTATTACCTACATTTTCCACAGTCATATATATATATATATATATATATATATATATATATATATATATATATATATATAATTAGTATTAATTAATACTTATTAATATAGTCAGCATAAATTACTTAATACTGTTTTCTTACCATGTCATGGCCTTAATGCTTCCATTAAAAATAAGTAATGTATACGAATAGTATAAAAAGCAATTTCAAGGATTAAAGCTTTTTACTTTAAATACATAAACGTACTTAATTATCATCATTATTATTTAGGCATTAGCAGTACCTATTAAGTAATATTATCTTGCTAATTAATGTGTTAATGAAGAAAATATCCTAAAGTTCTATCATAAATTTTCTTATGTTTTTCGCTTTTAAGAGTTATTAAGTGCTAATTGTTTCATTATATTATTTTTTACGTAATATAATATAAAATAATATTTTCGCGTAGATTAAATTAATAAGGTAATTCGATACTCAAATTAAAGGACAACAACTCTTGCTAAACACCAAACTGATTATTTCCTTTCTTTATATATTGCCATCGAAAATTCCAGAACTTTCTAGAATTATAATTACAGTTAATTTTTATAAATACAAATACAAAAGAAACAAAATAACGAGAGAAAGAAAGAATTATAAATAATAAATATAAGTACGTGGTACAAGAATTAAAGTTAATACAGAGAAAATAAAACAAGTTATTTTTGGCAAGTTGCCCACAGCTGGGCGCATGAGGCCGAATAGTAGATCGGTGCCCATGGCAACCGAAGTAAACTATTTTTGTGTGTTACAATATAATACATATAAATACAATATAATTAAATGTACAAAAGAACGGATTCTTCAAAGAAGGAGTGTATTTTATAGAATAATGATTTGTATTTTATTTATAATAAGATGATATATGTTATAAAAATGGAACGTCTTGCATATGTTGAAGTAATTGATGTTATTTACAACATACTCTATAAATTTGAATCACAATCAAATATGACAAAGAATGAAATAGATACTATTAATTAAGTACCGAAAAAGTTTTGTCGATGGTATTTATTATGAAAGCATGCATTATAGCCCAACAGAACTGCAATGAATTAATTTACAAATTGTTTTCACAAATTAACCTGATGTAATGAAAAATTGAACGTTAAAATTGAAATGTAAGTAATGCGCATAAAATAATATATTTTCTATCTATTTGTACCAAATTTTGCGTATTTTGCTTTGATTTTGTCGTTTAATATGCCTAATTTTTATTTTAATTTAACATTTAATTAAATTATAGGTCTTAAATTACCTTTGTTTATTAGAATTTAAAAAAATACTTAAACTTATTTTATCTCCCAGAATTTTTAAATGTATTATTTTTCAAATCTACTTTAATTCGTTTATTGTATTCATCTGTTTTATATATAAAGTTTCCTTAGATAGTAGCCTCAGATTAAAATTTAACAAACGTAAGCAGAGGTTTCTTCAAACAAAATTTAAAAAAAAAACACGCAGAGAAATAAATTCTTTATTAGGTATTTAGATAAACATATAATACATTATTGCAGGTACTCTTGAATGTAGTTTTCCGATGAAAAATATTTTTCAAAGTAAAGTATTAGATAAAAGCATAATTTTTAAAATGCATTATTTAAGTCAAACTACTCTGTAGTAGTTGCATGTATCTAGAACTTTACTAATGACTCAAACAAGCAAACCGAAAAAAAAACTAACTATCTTGGCTTCTGAACGATATCGAACTTTAAGAATGGGGGCTGTTTCTTAAAAGACACGGTAATTATTGGATAAACAATAACCTGTTCAAAACCGTCCAGCAAGTTAGGGAAAGAGTGCAAAGTTAATTACGTTGGAATAAAAAGATCTTTGAATTGTTGTTTAGAAGAAAACATTTTTCCTTTAATACCCGTAACAAAGGTAAAATGTAAGTTCTTTATAAGCAAAAAAAAATATTTGAATGAATAAACAACTTAAAAGGCCTTTAAGAGTCCCTCATTATATGGTAAAATGGAGAAAAGTAGCAGATAAAAGAATGGGAGGTTGATTAATAGTGGAAATCTTTTTTGAAACAAATTTTAAGCCTGTTGCAAAGGAGAAATTAAAGTTCCTGAAGTATTTGCCGGTTGCGTAATTATGTTATTATATGAAAAGATGAGTGCTTAACAGTTTTTGCATTTTGATGTAAACCAACAATTTAGAAATTGTGAAGATTAAAACCTAGTTTCAAGTAATTTTTTCACTAATATTATACTAACATATATTTTGGTGTAAGCAATTAAAAGAATTTGTATTTTGTTATGAAAGATACCCAAATATATGTAAACATAGTTTTAAATTAATTAAGTTTTATTTACTAAAATAAAGAAAAATTCTGCTAGAGTTTTAAATTAAATAATAAATTTAAAGCTGAATTAAAATTGTAGCATGCAGTGTGTATTGGTTTTGTTAAGAAATCTCTCACCAAGGAAACGTTGTAAAATTAAATTTTTTATCCAGATTTTAATATAGTTGTATAAAACATATTTTGAAGTTATTCCGTCCCAAGACCCTTATTTAAGTATTTTTCACACTTATGCCAGTTTCTAAAAGACTTCAATAGGTTCTTAAGAACATTAAAATATCAACACAGTAGAGGGTCTCAAAACGTTTAATTTTTTTTAATTATTATATTTTTAGAAGCTCCCATTTCTCCTATTTTTCTCATCACTAAAATGGTAAGCAATTTTCTTATATTGATAATGGAATATAAGGGATGTAACAATTTTGAGAAATATGTGTGAAAATTCAATATAATTGATTTAAACAAAGATTATTGGGTTTTCTTCTTATTAGACTCTATTTGAGGGCAAGTGGTAAAAAATATTCAAGTTCTTTTTAATTTATAACGTTTGTTTTGATGTGATATCTACTTTCACCAACATTTATTTAAAAAAAAAAAGCGTTATTCCTTTGCTATTATAAAATTCATGAAAATATATACTATATGTTACAACACTGCTTCTCAAATTTTGAATACTTGCGACCCAATTTTCAGTCATAATTTCTTCGTGTCCCCCACCCCATCCAAATAACAATGTATTAAATTCAATAGTAATGTTTTTTGTCGTAAATATACAAAAAGAATTTAATTACAAACCGTATAAATTATCAAGATAAGTATTAATTTTTTTATGTAACTTTATATATGGCAAGCCCATTGGGACCATTGTAATTGTTAAACTTGTTCTTAACTGGGCATTGTTAAATTAATTATCAAATAAAGTGTGCATTACTCATACATTTATAAGTGTATTATATCAGAGTAAATGCATATTTTATTTTTTATTATGTCAGAATGTATTTTGATTTGTTTCCCTTTCAGTAAATTAATAAAATTTCTAAATCAAGTTTTAATTTTTAATTTTGATATGCTCGTGCCCTTCTCGTTGGGTTACGGTGCCTCCTCCTAGGGGGTGCGCCCCACATTTTGAGAAATGCTCTGTTACAAGATACTAAATTTCTTCATAGATCTAAAAATAAAAATTAAGTGTAATTAACTTTATATAATATATAAAACTCAAACTGTAAACTTAGAAATTATTGAAGGGAAAGTAATACCATTATATTTCAGTTAGAACATTAATCCAGTTCTTTAATTATACTTAAAATATAATTTTTTTTTATAAAACTTATAATACTATTCATAAAAATTTTTTATTTATTATATGGTGAGAAATGTTGATTCAATGGGCCAATGGAATATTTTTTTCTGTTTTTAAAATACAGCATATAATTCTGGGGAAAATCCAAAAGCTAGTATTCATACACACTGATTTACATAGTCCATATGAATATAATATAAAGCAGAATAATTGCAAAATATGAGTATACATATTATCTTTATTAGAGAGAGAAGGTTCAGGAATTTTAAAAATGTTATAATAAAAGTTTCATGTTTTTATTTTTTATCTTGAGAAAACTATTTTTGAAGTTTGAAGTGGACCAAAACTCTCTGACAGAATTGAAAATACAACATAAATCAACTAATTAGCTAACCACTAGTCAAGCCTTGAGTTCTGATACAGTTATAAAAAAGTTAAAATAAAAAAAATAATGAAAACCTTATGTAAATTTTAAATAAATATTTTTTTTAAAAATTCAAAATAGAGTTTAAATTAAACTGCATAAACCTTTTATTCAAACTGATAACATGTCACTTCAAAAATTCCTTAATATTCTTTGGTCAACTATCAGTCGAGACACGCCCTACCATCTCGCGAATTTACATTGCTGTTTTCTGTTAAGAACGTTCCAGACTGTTATAATCAAGATGCCATTTTTGGCACACGTATGCCTCCTATTCTAACCATAATTTTTAGTCGAGTGGGTGTGAATCTGGTCTGCTGGAATGACATTCTTATTTTCCTATGAAGTGCAGCACATTCAGTAACAGACACTTCTGGATCGTTCTCGTATTACGAACAGGAGAAATGCTCAGTTAAAAATATTTTTCCCATTGAATAGGTTTACATTCATGGGCTTCACTGTTGTTTCTATAGAATTTTTTTTCATAAATATTTGTGTATTACATGGTTTATACTCCTTCTGGTAAAAACGAATCACTGGGATGCCTCCATACCTGACATTCAACCACGCCATTGCGGAAGCCTGATGAGGAGCTGTTTGAGGGCATTCCTTTCTTTTCATTAGATTCTTGACCATACCCTGTGCATATAAAGTCATTCTGTGATGGTAGAAATATTCTTCAACATCAAAAATGATCTCACCGATAAATCAAATTCGTCTGCACGTGCGGCTATAACAGTGACTTTGCTTTATTATTTTGCAATAAAATGACGGTATGTTCTTCGATGACCTCTTAGTTTAAAAAATTATCTTACTATGTGACGCATTGTTCTTTTTGACCTATTTATAAGAAGTCAAAAACAAGATGATGTATTTTAAGAAGTCTGTTTAACAAGATTCTCCTTTCGACATTAATTTCAAACAACTTCTTTTTCTGACTCTTTTGACGAGAACTACCGTTCCACCGAACTCAGATGACCATTCCAAATTTGGAACGGTTTTTGTCTCAGTAAACTTCTTAAACATCCGTAAATGGCTAATCTTTTGACACCTAAATTCTTGAGAGCCTTAAAAATTACAGACGCGATCTTCTTTGTTTGATGCAGAGTAAAATTTAATGCACGCTTATGCTCAAAGTGTTACATCTGGGATTAATTTAGAAACACATGCATGAAAGACAGCAATTTGTTGAAAAATATTTCAAATGATATGTAACGCTAAAATTATCTGTAGAGTTTCAGTCACAGCAGGCAATCTCAAAGATTTGTAAAAGAACTTATAGCACAACTGGGTATAATGTGATTCATGCTACTCGCAATGAAAATGTTTGTTTTTCTTAATAAAATATATTTTTTTAATATTGCCCATAGATCAGCGTATCTCAAACTGTGGGGCACGCCCCCCTTAGGGGGCGTGATAACTCTACGAGGAGGGCGCGAGCATTTGAAAAGACGAAAACAAAAGATTATTTAAAAAGATAACCAATTTACTGAAAGTAAACAAACAAAAAATACATTCTGAGATAATAAAAATAAAATACACATTTATACTGATATAATACACTTATAAATGTATCAGTACTGCATAATGTGTATTCTATAATTAATTTAACAATACTAAATTAAACGAAGTAAATAATTATCAGTGATCCCATGGGCTTGTCATACACAAAACTATATACAAAAAATAACACTTAGCTTGAAAATTTGTATGGTTTATATTTATTCTCTTTTCTGCCGATTAAAAGTTACGCGCTTCGCTCCCCATTGCTACCATTTTCCACGCAGGCGTGCTTATGTGATGTTTTAGGTGGAGGGGAAAGAGAAAAGGAATAAATAAACAAATCCTCTGAAATAAGTACATCCTACGAAAACACTGTCCTTTTATTCTATTCCAAGGCCTTCGAAATAATTTTATGGAAAGCAGTGCACAGAAGAGATCGTACTTTTAACAGACGTATATATACGTCCGGAGAAAATGCCATTTTAGCTGAGCGAGACGTGCATATACGCGGGTGGTACTTAAGAGGTTTAAATCATATTGTAGTTTTAACATCAGAATATAATATTATTGAATTCAATACTTCGTTATTGTCTGGGGGGCATTAAAATTAGGACTGAATATTGGGTAGCAAATATTGAAAGTTTGAGAACCACTGCCATAGATGGTGCAAGAAAAAACAGACAGGAATTACCGAAATTGTGCAGTCTGAAAGACTGGTATATATGCGATAAACAATTGACGACATTTGGATATGGCTCGAGTCATAGAAGTAATAGGGTAGTTAGTTGCACATATAACCTATATGAGTATCCTAACCTCTTTGTATCTACAAATAATTCTGAAAACTGATTTGAATTTTGTTTCTGTGGTTTTTGTTGTACAAAGCAACTTGTAACGTGATTCAATTTTTTTATTAAATATTCAATAAAAAAGAAAAACCTTATTAAAATTATACTGTTAAAAGACAATATGTTGATCGTATACTTCATTTTAAAATGTGTTTGAGACTTTGGTCGACATTTAATATTTGTCATACTGAAATTAAAAACAATTTTCTTCATATTTACATCAGAAATTTGGCAAAAAGGAAAAATAAAACTGAGTATATCTTCTTGGGATTTAATAAAATATCAAGCGTAAAATAATATTTAGTATTAATTTTTAAATTATGTATATTTTTTTTTACTAAATTACATAAGATATTCACTATTCTTTGGTCTCATCTGAAGTACTTTACTCCTTTGATAAGGATCCCATGTAGATCAAGGGGGAGTATTAAAACTGTATTCAGAAAGATTCATACTTTTTGAAAGAATTCTTAAAATTGTACATAAGATTGTGATTCCATTGATCAGTGAAACACAAACCTTTGCTTACTTTTCATTTATATTGTACAAAAGATATTTAACTAAATTTGTGTAAGGTAAAATTTTACAAAATAGAAAGGATATGCCTTCCCACACTCAGTTCACGACTCTTTCTTGAGCCATCCAAATCGAAGTGTCTCTGTTTAGGGTTAAAGGTCTATTTCGTGAAATGACCTTAGGTGAAGTTCTCCGCTGGCACGTTTGACTGAATTTCACTGACGCTTCACCTCTAGCACGTCCGCCATCACTTGGTCAATTAGCTTACTAAACACACACATGCGCATATATATATATATATGGGATGAGCGAATCGACCATGTAAAGGCGAGAGTACTATAAGGAGATCTTCAGAGCAAACCACTCGCCTTAGCCTCACCCAAAAGATTTAGAATTGAATTTTGAACTCATGTAGGAGAAAAGATTGGGACTTTGAATGGCATGCAAATGAGTCGTATTTTTGTGTGTGCCGGTACTTAATTTTTATTTTCTATAAATAGTTTCTTAACGCATTTTTATTTCTAATTAAATCTATTTTATACAATTCCTCTAATGTGAGTCCCTTCCTTATTTGTGTAATTTTACACACACACATATATATAGTCTTATTCTCTACACAAACAAGAGATAACATCCAACAATCACATTCTAAAAACACATAGACAGTAGGAAAATCACACAATGAAGGACATATGAGAAACCGAGATTAAAAATTATAAAATGGATGCTCTGCAGTATTATAAGCATTGCTGACTTAGGATAGCTAATATATATATATATATATATACAAATAAATATAAAACATAAGTGTAACTAGTCAAGATAGTAGGAAATATTAGCTAAAGTACAACAATAGCAAACTCCTGTTCTTAGGAACCATGATGGCAGGTTGAAACAAAGTTTTAGGGCTATCCAACCTTCACCTGTAATTCGCCTATACTACTGAGCCATAGAGAAAGAAAGGCATAATATTAGGAGAAATTTAAAGGTTAGAAAAAAAATACGCTATGCTATTAAAATATAACTATAAAGTTATAACCTACTACTATTTACTAGTATACATTTAAAGTCGATGCAATAAAGTAGATAGTAAGGCTTACCTCGTAAGTACAGCAACAAATTATGTTTGCCGCTCGGTACAAAAGGAAAATTTTAGTACCGTATAGATTAAAATTCATGAATTATGATAAAATAATTTAAGTCTATATATATACATTTCAAAAACCTTAAATATTGATATACAATTTTATAGTAAATAAAAAATTAACTTCACATACATACACAAGAATATTTAAATAAAATTTAATATTATTAATTTATTAAACATGTGGCGTCATCTATTGAATAACTGTCTAACATAGTAAAACAAACTATTATTATTACATGGTGTCATTTCACTGAGAAACATAATTGTAAATAAAGTTAGCAGTATATTTATGTTCAATACATTGGTTAGAAAAGTTAATAAAATTAAAATATATATTGGATTTATCGCCTACTAATACATTATTACGATAAATATAGTAAAAATAATATTTCTATATACAGATATTGATACACATTAGAGGCAATAATCATTATTAATAATATAATTATATTCATAAAAGTGTAAATATAAATTAGCCAAACTTTTGCTAGCAGTGCCACCTTGATGCAAAACTTTAGTTTGTTTATATAATGAACCATTAAAATTAATGTAATTTTCCTTCAAGACTAAACCTATGAGAGTTTAAAATTTGTTGAAATTAATATTAAGATTATAATTACTGTGATTTTTTAAAATTACTTTAATAATAACATTGATATCAATGGAACTGATAAGATCTTCAAAGTCAAAACTAAGAACTGAATAAATATTTTTATTTTTTTTAAAAAAAATCTATAATACCTTTACTATTTTTAATTATAGCTGTATTATATTGCTTATTAATGAAGTTTTGTGCAATATTATGAAGCATTTTGCCTGCATTAATGATATATGTTTTAAAACCATTTGTCACAGTTCTAAATTTAGGTGTTAAAAGTATATATGGAAACTTTATCTTAGGAATGCAAAAACTCAATTTTTAAAAAATAGCAATAATTCGATTGTTAATTTAATTATGTGACAATTCGATTTTTTTTAAAAATATTCATTGTTAAAAAAGTGTTCCTTAAGCATATTATTATAAAAACACTTACAAAGCACACAGCTTAGTCTCCAGGCACTTTGTCTATGTAAACTATAGTAAAATACTTATGTAACTCATAAATTTTCTTTTTTACATCTTTATAAGTAAATTCAGAGTATATATATATATACAGAGAGAGAGATAAATAGATAGATAGAGACAGAAAGATATTATATATATATATATATATATATGTGTGTGTGTGTCTCTATATATATGTGTGTGTGTTTGGGTTTTCCATATGAGTTCTTATATATTTTATAAAATTGATAAATAAATATAATAAATAAGTAAATCCAAAAAATAAAATAAATTCTTGTAGTACTTCCTCAGAGAAAACCATTTACAGTGAGAGAGTAAATATTCCAATAGCTCGAGTAAATATTATCATCTAAATGGAAATACTTTTGTTACAATGAGAGTGCAACTATTTACAGTGTTTGGTACTCATAAATATGAAATACGTATTTAAGATTACCAAACATAAAATATCTGATATTTAGACTTCTGCACCCGAATTTTGCTAAAATGAAACGGATTCTTTCTGCGTCAGTCTTTTGTGAGTCTATGATAGAACTTATTATTATTTTTTTGTATAAATCTCGAAATATATGGTCGAATATTTACATTTGAATTCTAAAAATGTTACAAATAGCTTTCTGTTTTACACAGGAAACTAGAAAGTGCATTAATTATTTCAAAAAGATCTATAAATTATCATAACATAACAAAACTTTCATGACTTTTTTCGCAAACCATCATAGCATATGATATAACGATCAACATGTTTGCATATATCAATTACATAAAAACTTTGATTTGTATACTTATTGATATGCAAATCTGTGGATGCAAGGATAAGTAAAATTAACTCTTGACTACACACAATCAAAAAATACGAGTGTCATTTTGTTTGTGAATGCATTAACCTTCATTTTTTAACTGCCATAATATTTTCTTTCTATTTTTTGGATAATTCTGTCCATTACTGCGATCATGTTTGCTTAAAAGTGAGTTTAAAAGTTATACGGATATCTGTTATGATTTGGGAAAATATAGAGAGATAATTTCAAAATTAGTTTGAATATTTAAATAAGAGTTTAACATTCTTCTTATAGAAGCATCTTTCTTTATTAAAGTTGCAGGCCGCGGTAGCCTAGTTGTCAAAGTAACTGACTCGTGGCAGGCTTGTCATGAGTTAAAGCTTAGTACCGCTGAAACCCTGCCGTGTAGGGGAGAGATGTATTTTTAAATTTGTAGAGAGCTCAGTCGTCCTTCCGTTGATGTAATGTGGTAGTTAGGAGAGGGAACAGGTGCCGTCATTTGATCATGGATCAAAATTACGAGGTCCGTCGACAAAGGCCTTCGAGTAGCTGAACAATGCGACTTTAATATTCGCTCACTTGCTCATTAACGATGCAAAGTTCTATTTGTCAAGGCTTCAGCTAAAGGTTTTACAAAAAAAAATCTCATTTTAATTTATTATACATATATTTACAAAAAATATTTTTTTTAAAGTTTATTATAGACTACATTATATTGAAAAAATCTTATAACAAGTTTTTTAACTATAAATTATATTTTACCAGAGTCAGTTAATTCCAAATTTTATTTAAGGCTTACGGTGAAAGTACAATTAGAATATTTAAGAAATTAAACTTATCCACATTGTTCCCTGGTCTATAAGAGGACAGAGTGAACAGCCACTGATGTGGATTAGAGATGTTTTAGATGTGAAGTTAGCTTTGAAAGCACTGGCGAAAATCTGGGATACCCTATTTAAAAAGCGATAATTTGTAATGCTAATTAGGATTGTTGCCTAATTGTTAAGGGCTTGCAATTTCTTGACTGTTTAAAATTCTTGATGTATATTTCCCTTGGTGGGAAGGTTCTTTAAAGGAATTGCAGAGACCAAGAGCTCCGTATATATATGAGTAAAATTCTAACTCAAGGCTTTGCCTTATCGCAAGTAATTTGCACATATTATTTTTACAGTACCAATAAAAGGACATAAACGAGAATACGTTTAAATTGCTACTCCTTATCGAAAATTGGAAGTGATTTTTGAGAGAGAACTTTTTTATTCAGTTGCCTTAGAAACACAAGCCCTTAATTATTAGTTATTTTTCTAATAATATTAGATTAATACTAATGCACACATTTTATAAGAAGTTTAAAAATACATTTTTTTTTAAAAAGTGCTGCTGCGCACTGGTTGAGAATCACTGATATTTAGGGCATGGTATGATTTACACAGACATTTTTAATTTAATGATTTTCATAATTTTTTTGGTTGCCTCCTATACATGTGTGTACTGTAAAACAGATTTTGTGCTCAAGATGTCATAAAAAGTTAACAATTTAATTTTGTAAGGGAAAAACTTGAAACTTATGAAGTGAATATAAAATGTTCCTCCTCCTACAAAAATTAACGTACATATACAAAAATTGATTTACAAGTACATCAACTTATGTATATCAAAACTTAGTATGGGTTTTACGATAACATGTTTGGTATTTGTATAATACTCTTTTTTTTATGAATGATGATTGAAAATTCCTTAAAGATGTAAAAATTCGAAGTTTGTAATACTGTAATCAAAGAATTTCTACGCCGGTTAGCTTAAATTCTCTTTAATGCATGGGGTTTTCGAATTTCAACTCCTCAACATTCAAATATATCATAGTTACTATCATATCAAACAGTTAATAGTAAAAAAACAACAAAAGGGATTTGCGCGAGCAGAAATTGGCATCCACTTTCCTCGCCGAGCTGGCAAGCCGACTGGTTGCCAGCTCGTGCTCGAAAAGAGTGCGAACTATTGTCCCTCCATTCTCGCTACAAGTTCAGTAATTTTTTTAAAAAAAAAAGCGCATTGCTTTGATTGAAATATACATACCAAATTTTGTTTCATGTACTATTAGCAACAAGTGAAAAAAAATCCAATTATTAAACATAATAGAAAAAAAACCTTAGCATTTTAAATGAAGACAAACTAGTTATTTTATTTTTCCGAGATAAGACAATTTAAAGTTTTGATTTGCCATTGGGATTTGAATAAAAAAAAAAAACGTAAAAGTTATCACAACTCTACTTTTTTTTTAACTTAGCGCTTTCAAATTTTGTGAGTTTGTAAACAAGTATATAAGAAAATAATTTAGGCCATACAAATTAAATTTGATTATTTGAACGTTTTTGTCAATTGAATCGTACTGTGTTTCCTTAAGATTGCAACTTAAGCGTGATTTTGAAGTTCTGTTAGTGGGGTGGCCGTTATTTTGACCGTGGTTATAAAATCCAACGTCCATCGTTAAATGACTTCATTTAGATTCATAATGCCACACTTATAATCATACATTAATATGATGCTTATAAAAAGAGTCTAGTCTGTCAAAACCCTCTACTGTTTTATGCTGAGTTAAGAAAATCTAAGTATTTATTGATCAAACTATTCAAACATCCCAAATTGACATTCTTCACATTCCGTGAACGTTAAGGATTGTTAATGCTAAAATGACAAAAAAACAGCAGGTTTCACTCTCTCTCTCTCGAAAATACGATCGATTAATTAACATGCTAATGAGATTTAATTAATTGCATTCTTGTTCTTATTTCTTGTGGGATTGTTTGTTCTTTGTATTTCTTTTATTTCTTGTAAGCTAAATCGATTTTCATTTGACAAAACTTTGCTAAAGAATGTCAAGGGTATCGAAGAAGAGACGACAAAGAATAAATATAAACTTTACGGGTTTTTTTCCGATTTCGAAAATAGCTTGATGTTGAAACGATATAAATTCTTATTTATTGAAAACCACATTAAGTTAAATTTTCTACCAAACTTTTTTAGTAGGTTTTAAATTCTTCCTAGTTAGTCTGTTTAAATACCTTTTATAATAAAATCTTTTTTTTTTCTAAGCTTCCACTTTCAATATTTATTTCTGCTTTTCAGATAATCTGATTTTAGTTAAAGTATGTTTAGTGGCTAGCCACAATTAGCCTAGGCATCGAATTATAATCGATTTTATCGAAATCATTGTTGAATTGCAAGATATTATATATATGTATATATATATATATATGTGTGTGTGTGTGTACAAATATTTTACTATGTATATTAAAATAATACAAAATACTGCATTTAAAAAGAAAGGATTATCTTATTGATAAAATAAATTTTATATATTTATATTATTATAAGGTTTTTACAAGATCACCTTGTGCGTAATATGAGTTTCTAATGCATTATGTTCAGATAACTAAATTCATTTTCTGATTAAAGGTAATATGTGTTCTTCAACTAATATTAAAAATTATATATTGAGAAAGAGATTTAATTACAAAATATAACCTTAATAATCAGTTACTTAAGGAATAAAATAGGGCCTGGCCGGGATTTGAACCCGGGACCTCTCGCACCCAAAGCGAGAATCATACCCCTAGACCACCGAGCCATGATAGCACATCTGAAGAGAATTAATTAGTAAAAAAAAAAAGATCAAAAACCCGTATATTTATTCAGCTGAGCCCTCAATAACTAAAGCTATGACTAGAGAAATACAATTTCCTTTCCAAAACTATTCTTTCAAGTTATAGAAAAAAGGTTTTTAGAATTATTTTATTTTAAAGGGAATTTTTTAAAATTTGGGGTGTTTCTCTTAAAATAAAAAAAAATGAATGAAATAAAATAAAAACTATTCAATACTAATAACTAATAAAACTATTTTTTTAAAAAAAAATTTCTTAATGCCTTTGCATTTGTCGTTTACAAATACATAGTAATCCTTTTTTCTCTTTTGATTTCATAATGGTGTTATTTTAAAAAGAATGAATTCAATGTAGAATTTGTCAACTTGCAGATATGAATTGTTGTTTAGGTGAAAGTAGTATTTTTTTTTTATTTCGGATAACCTAGTACTGTTGCTTAAAATGTTTTATATGTATTTATTGTTTTTTTATTACTTGCATGTAGCTATTGATTTTATTTATTTGCAAAATTACGAATTTTTCTACTTTTACCTCAATAAATCTTTAAATGCTCTATTATCACTTTAATAAAATATTTCGTAAATAACATTCATATTTCTTAACATTTTTCTAAGTATACAATATTTTCTAATATTCGAATCCTGAGGAACACCTAAAGCAAAAGGAACGCCAAACTAATTAAATTGTTTTCTCTCCAAAGATAATGTTGTTATATGTTTCTGTAACTAATTGGACTGTTGAGGTCCAAATTTAGTGTTTCGCCATACTAAAGTGTGACTCATAAAAATTATTATTTCCCCGGGCCCCCCCCCCAAATGCACAGCAGTACCTTACTGCTTTGTCCTCCGTTTAAGCTGTTCCACCATGGCTTGACCACAATCCTTTTCGCACAATGCTGTAGTATGTGTCACATTTCTCTTTCTCATTCACCATCCGTTCAAGAAATGAATTTATTTTACTCCGTTTGGCTAAGGCTTCACAGATGGAAATTCAATCCATCATATTTTTTGTGTTAATAGGTGTTGCACCCTAATATCGAGCTTCGTTTTGAATCCAGCTTTGTGTAAGTGGTTTAACCGATTGCCTAATTATCCCGAGTTAAATCGGGTTCATATATATTGCAGTTAATTACTATCCTGAGAAAACTCGGGTGAAGCAGAATTTGTTAATCCGAATTGTTTTATCACGGTTTTACTCAGCTTGGAGGAAAGGAAAGGAAATATTCAGCTTTGATTGGCAGTTTGCTGAGTTTCGTTGGTTTCGCGATTATTTTGGCAGGAGTGCTCACGTGCTTTCCCTATTATATAGTAAACGTCGGCTTGTGAGTTATTAATGTATAAAGAAGGATAGTTGCATTGAAAAAAAAGGATTGCCGATGATGCAAGATAGGGAAAACGATGATTTTTTAGATAGTGATTATGAAGAGGTGGACATTGAAAATAGTGGATGTGATTCTTCTGTATATAGCCTTATTGAGACTGTGTATTTTGTGTGCTCCCGTAACATCGATTCTAGAGGTAAAACAGTTAGAAAAGAGACCAGATACCAGTGTGCAGAATGACAGGTGTCACTTAGTGTTGCCCCTTGTTCCAAAAACTATCATACTATGACTAAAATTTAACTTTTTTCTATTTGCCCGAGATAACTCGGGATAGTAAACTATTATCAAAACTAAATGCTTTTACACCTGCAAAAAATTAAAAATTTAACTTAAAGCTTACAAATTTTGTTTTGTTTCATTTCCTTGTCTTTAATAATAACATAAAAAAAGTGTGAGGATTGATAACAATTTTTTTCCGAAAGAATTTGTAAGGGAAGTGGTTAAAACCATTTAATAGTCGATATATACCTCCTGTGCGATGCAACGACTACTAACACTCTGGCCAACTTCGATCATCTCTGTCATTTTATCGGCATTTTCAATGACGGCCATACCTGAACGGAATTGAGGAAACCCAAATTGCACGTAATTGGCTGCTCCAGTATAGGTACCATAGACACCTTTATTTCGATTCCAGCTACCATGCTTGCGTTTTATTCTTTATCGAAGAAAAATGGTAAAATATATCAAAATGTCTCTGTGGTGACTTCCAAGACCGCGGTAGCCGAGTGGTATAGGTGTCGGATCGTGGCTTGTCTTGTCACGAGTTCGAGCCCAGTACCTCTAAAGACCCGCCGCGTAGGGCAGCATTGCACGTTAAATCTGTCCGGAGCTGAAACGTCCTTCCGTTGGTGTGGTGTGGCAGTTAGGAGAGGGGGGTGTCAGCTCAGAGGTGTCGTCCACGTTACTTGAACATAGATCAAAATTACGTGGTCCGTCACCAAAAGCCCAGGTGTAGCTGAACAGTGGGGCGTTAATATTCAATCAATCTTTGTTGACTTCCATTTTTAACACCCTAGAACTCACGGCTAAATAGACCAAACAAAGAACAGCAAAATAATTTTTTTAGTGCGAAATGTAACCTTTTCAACGAGCGTAAATCTGATTTTTTTTAATCAATACTTTATGAGTTATCGATCATTGTAACCATCTACTGAAAATATAATGGATTCCTTTTCTCCCAATGTAATACACAGTGGGTAACAAAAATATTTATGAAAATCATTTAATTAAAGATTCATTAAATGATTCATCATAATCATTTAATTAATATATTCCCCTTTGAATAAACAAATGAATGTCGTACGTATTTTATAATTATATCCTATGTATACGATATAATTATAAAATTAATAACTTGCTTCTGCTATCTTAATAATTCCACTTAAACATACTTATAAAGGCGACAAATAAGTTGTTGTGTTATATTTTAAGATTTCAAGGGGTCTTTTTATGAGTACATCAAAGGCACATTATAAGCAGACCTACTGGTTGAGCCATATATGACATTTTAATTATCAAACTTTAGCTTATGAGTACATGGTATACACATGAGACACACATGCCATCATTAAGTTTACGTGTGTGTGTAAATCGTTTAATAAAACTTACTACTACTACTTCGAGTTAGTACATAGCATGGATCATCTAAATGGTGTTCAAAACACACATTATATTGTGCTTATGTAGCATAATACGGTCATCTCGATTGACTTGGTCTAGACCCTTGCAGACGGATTTAGGTACAATTTGAGTAGATGTCAACTTGAGTCTGGGCTTGCGTTTGGAATAAAGAAAGGCTGATCAAATCTCAGTTGGATTGGCAAACTGAATATCTGAATATTTTATTTAAATTTTAAAAACAATGAAATAAAAGTAAAATAACATAAAAACAAACATAATTAAAATTAAAATAATATTTGAAGTAAATATTGTTAGAGTAAAATATATTATCCTTATGTCAAATGGGTATTTCTGTCTTATATTGCTTAAGTACGGCTATCGACAACTTCAATAATCTCTGCTCAAATTATATATTCTTATTAATTTTAACATTGAAAAATAATCGTTTTTAGGAATTTATTTTTCATGAATTATTCATTTATATAATGCTTTTTTTTATAAAATAATATTTGTAAAAGTCATAAATAATAATTACAGAACTCACACACACATATAAGATATTTAGAAAAGACAATTCTACAACAATTTAAGAATCCGATATGTGAGAGTGACCTTGACAACAAGGTTAAAGCAGCCACCGATGAGTAAATGGGTCTCTTTTTTTTTCTTTTATATATAAATAAATACCTTACTTTTCATTTTGAGCAATAATTCTTCGTTTGATGTGTTCAATTGTAAACAGTTCAGTATTCATAGATCATAACGAGAGTCAAACAAATATGTTTTTACCTATTCACAAAGTCGCCCAAATCTTGGTGAATTTCAGTGAGAATTTCGGTAATACGAAAGTAACTGTTTTGTTTCATGATTAAGCCATTTTTAATTAACAACAAAAATTAGGGTAAACTATATCTGTATATACATGGAATCATAGGGCATTAGGAACTCGTAATTAACCTAAAGTAACACAGAGTTACTTCAATAAAATAATTATACTAACTCACTTATATATAACAAAGGAAACTTTAAATTATAGTAAGAGTAAAATCACATACTGTATGTAATTGTGACATAGCATCCAAAAGACAAAACCAGCAGTCTCTAAAAATAATGCGTCTATCATAGTCTCTCTCTCTCTTTGCTCTAATAAAAATAAAATAGTTATTTCTCATATTTTTTTAAACTAACGTTAAAATAATTAGTAACCTCCAAAAGAATTGGGCCCGGCCGGGATTTGAACCCGGGACCTCTCGCACCCAAAGCGAGAATCATACCCCTAGACCACCGAGCCGCGTTTCCACCTCTAAAGAGAATAAATGGGAAAAAAAACATTAAAAGACTGCACGTATATTTGTTCAGCATATCTCATAAATAAGTAGCAATAATGGAGATATAAAAAACACTATTACCTTTTGGAAACCAGTCCTTCACGTACTGGGAATACTTATTGTAGAAGAAATGTCCGTTGTAACACAGAAACATTCGATTTCGACTTCTAACGTTTATTTCTAATGAAATATAGTTATTCCAATGAAAATTGTTTTTCAAATGAATGAATTGCTCGTTTGTTAGAATGACTTTTTCGTTTGTGTATGAATTTGTGTTAGCGGATTTTTTAATTTGATAAATCGTAAGTAAGTCTGAGTGTCTCAAATTTCTGGGTTAGCATCATAACCTCATTGCGCCAAGCACAAATTTAAAAGATTCTTTTGCTATCATATCTACACTGCTGTTTGTAAAAAATGCAACACTATGAAGGATTCATCAGAACTAAATGAACTTTACAGCAAATATCAATTATAGGATGTTACCTAACATAGTAAAGTTTCAGAGTCACCAAACATGCGTATCGTGCGCAGCGCCGTCTGAACTGATGCTGAAAGCGTATAAATTGGGGGCTGTAGCGGGACGTTGAAAATAGTTATTGATTATTTGTTAGGGGTGAACGTTTAGTGAGACTTAAGTATGCCTCCACGACGAATAAGAGGAAATTCCAAGAAATTAAGGAGTTCGAACGGGGAGGATAATCGGCCTTCGAGGAGGAGGATTTTCCTATCGCGCAATAGGAGCTCGTGTGCAATGGTACAGTTCCTCAAGAATGTAAGTTTGAAAGCAGTGGACCGAAAGCAACGAACCACTCGAAAAACGGACAGTGGGTGTGGAAGGTGACGTCGGCGCGCAACGATCGACACGTGCTCCGCATAGCGGTGAATGACTGTACATCTTCCTCCAGGCATTTGCAAGCACGTTGGTTTACTGCTACAGGTGTACTCATGTCGGCTTCGTCAATTCGTTGACGTCTGCTGCTGCATCATGGATTGCATGCAAGGGTGCCTATGTACAGAATCCCCATAACGGCAAACCATTGATGGCTGCGTCTGCAACGGGCTCATGAGCTCATAGGCTGTCAAGCTGACTGGCACTTTCTTTTCAGATGAATCACACTTCAATTTGTGGGGCCATGATGACCATATCGTGTTAAACGCATCGTGAACGCTACCTTCCAGAGTGCGTTATTGAGCCACATAGTGGCCTAACACCCGGAGTTATGGTTTGGAGTGCTTCGTATCATGGATGATCCAATTTGCAAAGAATTGAGGATAATCTGAATAGCAACAGGTACGTCCGTGAAGTTATACAGCCCGAAGTCATTCCCTTCCCTCAAGGTATCCCTCGAACTATCTTTCAGCAGGATAATGCACGCCCACATGTCGCAAAAACTTTTCGAGACTTCTGTTCAGCCCAACACATGCAACTTCTTCCTATGCGGGATATGTTGCCTATTGAGCCCGTGTGGGATTTGGTTGGTCGACGTCTCGCTCATTATCCACGTCCTGCAGTTTCAAAAGACGAACTTTTGCAGAGCATACAAGCAATTTGGAAGTCTATTCCACAAGCAGATATTCGAAATCTGTTTGACTCCATGCCACATCGTATAGCAGCACTTATTGTAGCACGTGTTGGCTACACCAGATATTGATTTCGGACACTTAATATTATTGTTTGCTTTGAAAATTTCGTCATTTATTTGTAATAAAACAAGTCGTTTGTGCCTTAAATTTCATTTAATTCTGATGATCACTTCACTGTGTTACATATTTTACAGTTTATTTTCGAATCCTATATGATGATAGGTCTCATAGCTAGGGATTGCAAAATCGGAACTTAAGTTCAATACCGGTATTCGGTAGTTTTTAAACCTTAAAGCTGGGATACAGGTTCTTATACCGGTAGTAGAAACTTTAGAAAAGAAAGAAAACATAGATGTTTCTATGTTATATTTGAGAGTGTAATTATCACAAAAAAGAGAGAGAGAGAGTAAAAGAATATTTTATTTATTTAAATCATAAAGAAAGTGTTAATTTCACTATTCAAGCTGTGTTACTATTACAAATTTTTGAAATGTGATCTTAAGAAACACTGCATCAATTGTCATTAAGCCTGGAAAGTAATTTTTTGCAAAAACGCTCTTTCGGCATCTACTCTAGTTGGTGGTACTATTTGTAATGCGCGATGTACTTTTCCAAGTATTTTCCTCGAAATTCCTCATCTTCAAGTAAATCGATTTCTCGTTGGATGGGTTTGGATATACCTGATTTCTGTGTTGTATTTTCGTTTTTTTTTTTTTTTTTAGTTATCGCTAATTCTAATTTTCTTTTAAGAGACAGTTCCTTTTCATTATCGACATTAGTGTTATAATCATCATCGATAACTGTACCGAATTCATCTGACTGGGGATAGGTTTGTGTTTAAAAAAATTAAGAAAAATTACTATAATCTAGATCAAATTTGAATTGGTTACTCTTATTTCTTCTTTTTCATTTTCTTCTTAAAATACCGTAAGGTACTTTCTATTTCAGTATGTCTTTCATGTTTGCAACTTTTCAATGTAACATATAAGTAAATTATAATTCTTTAGATAGTGATGTGTACTACTCTTTCAGTGATTGCAACATGGAATTTATTGTTGCATTAGCTGTTAATAAATTAGAATCTCTCCAACATATAATGCCTCAACAGCCAGAGTTTTTTTTTCTTAAATAGAGCTGATACACAGTTCTGGATATTAAGTCGAATTCACTATCCAAAAAATTTATGTTCAAGTTTAAGTCGATCATTGCTTTTTGCACTGGATTTTTCAGTTTCAAAAATCGTTCCATCATTAGGAATAAACTGTTCCAACTTGTCTTAGAATCCAATATTAACATATGTTCTGTTTTATTTTCAGTTAGTATATATTTTTGTAAAGGCAGTTTGTAGGGGAACCTTTAAGTATCTTATTATTTTTTCGAACTTACTTAATCACAGGAAGGAATTCTTGATGAGTAAATATTTTATCCTCATTAGCAATATCTTTTTCAACAATTACATTGTCATTATCTTTATTGTCAGTATCACTCTCACAATCTTCAAAGTCGGATTCCGAAGTAGCCCCTCAAAGGTAGGAATATTTTGAACCCTTAAGTATTATATACAAATACAATGTTAATAGCAAACTCATCAATTTAAAATAAAAATATCGAAATATTACGCAATTTCTTCACAAATACAACCTTTTTGCACAGATGCGGATATCAGAGTACAAGAATCCTTCACGTTTGCATTATCGCTGTAAGCTGTAATAGGATAGTTTTGTCTCACTTTTTTGGCTGATTCACACAATGCGACTTTATATTCACAGTCTAATTAATATCGCCGTTAGGGAGGCATAAAAATAAAAACGTATACTATTTGGCAACTTAGGCTATCCATGAATATATAGTGGAGACAATTTAAAAAAATTCTAGTAAATACCGAAAAACTGGTATTTAAACTAGTGAATACCGGTACTACAAAATTGTACAAATGGCTCAAAATACCGGTATTCGACATCCCGGTATACCGATACTGCAATCCCAAGACATAGCCATAGAAATTACAAAAAAAGGCAAAATTAAACTACAAGAGTTCACTAAACTAACATATTAATCACAGAATATTTTTGCAATGTATAAGACTAAGAAGATTAAAGATTAATTACCTATCACAGGAGAACATTAATACATACTAAAAGAATTATTCGTAATCATCTAGAGCAGGCAGCGATACTCAACCTGTGGCCCATCGAGCCTTTTTAAGTGGCCCGGACATGGTCCATTGCTGTGAGAAATTTACTTATTTAAGAACATTGTATTAAAAGTTTAGTGAAAAATTCTTTGTCAAGAAATCAAATGTATCAATTTTGCTTTTTGCTGTCGGTGTCGTACGGGTACCAATTAATATTCTTTTTCTATTTGAAACGGTTACAGTTACTCAGTGGAGTAGCGACAATTTTATGGGCGGAACTAATTTTTAGCTCTTTTTCATATATTACAAGCGAAAAATATTCGAAAAAAATATCAAGACTGTTGGGAGGTTGACTATTTTGTAGTGAAGAAAAAACGTTGATCAGTTATTGTTTGATTTGTCACGAAAGTGCTCTATTTAAAAAACACCAATAAACAGGAATCATTCAATGACACTTTTTCTCGATGATGTCTTTCAAAACATGATAAAGATAGGCTCTCTTGAATAATCTTTGCAACAGCAACGAAGTGTTTTGTCAGTGGCGTGGTAGTTGCGGACACATAACACTTCGTGGTTTGAGGTGATACATTTTTCTCCCATCTTAGAACAGATAAAGGGTTCAGATAAATAAGGAAATGAGTACTTTTAAAAATCACAAATATAATTTAAAACAGTATTTTAAGTGACAAATTTCTTTCATATGGAATAACGTTTTTCCTTTTCTTTTTTTTTCCCCGGAGTTTTCTTTTTTACACACGATTATCGAATTACAAGGATAAATATATTTTGCCAATCAAATTTAATTATTTATATTGAATTGTTAATATATTATTGTGAATGTATTTTAAACATAGCGAAATGTAATAAAAATAAAAAAAAATTCAGAGAAATATTTAAAAATTAATAGTAAGTAACAGTATAATGAAGGGTATGGACAAATTTCAGTGATTTGTATTTTAGAGTCAAATAAATATATTAGAATTCCAAATCAAATGCAATCACTGACAGAAACCAGTCTAATGTCCACTTATTAGTTGAAATACTAAAAGAAGAAACACAAAAATTATATTTTAATGTAAAACCAGAAAATTAGGTGACCCCCTAGAATATAAAGGGGAAAAGCATGTGCAAAACTGAATGAAAGAATTGAAAACATCATAAAAGAATTCACGCGCGCGCGAAACATCGAACAATTTAAAAAAATATCTAAAATCTCTAAGTTTTGTACAGGTCAGACTAAATTCAATGGTCTTTATAATAAAGGTTAGTTAATATTTATTTACTTGCATTTATTTTTCTTTTATTTACTTGTATATCTGTTTTATATAATTTACTTCTAGTATTTATCTATTCTTACATTAATGAAACTAATTAATTTTATGGTAATTGCACATGTTCTAATATTTATTTGACTCTAAAATACAAATCCCTGTAATTTGTCCATACCCTTAATTATACTGTTACTTACTATTAATTTTTAAATATTTCTCTGAGAGTCTTTATTTTTAGTACATTTCGCTATGTTTAAAATGCATTCACAATGATATCTTAACAAGTCAATATAAATAATTAAATTTGATTGGCAAAAATGTATTTATCTTTGTAATTCGATAATCGAATGTAATAACAGAAAACTTCGAAAAAAACACACGTTATCCGTGAAAGAGATTTGCCACTTAAAATACTGTTTTAAATTATATTTGTGATTTTTAAAAGTATTTATTTTATTATTTGTCTGCACCATTTATATGTTCTAAGATGGAGGGAAAATGTATCCGCTCAAACCACGAAATATTATGTGTCCGTAAATACCACGCCACCGTCAAAACACTTTATGTTGCAAAAATTATTCAAGAGAGCATATTTTTATCATGTCTTGAAAGATATCTTCGAGACAAAAGTGCCATTGAATGATTCCTGTTTATTGGTGTTTTTTTAAATAGAGCACTTTCGCGACAAATAAAACAATAATTGATCAACGTTTGTTTTTACTACAATCGCACTATAATTCTTATAGTGTAATTATTAGTACTAGTGTGTTTATAAGAGATGCATAGAGTTTGTGTGTGTGCTCAGGATACTCAAATACTTCTCATTCTAGATTTTCTTTGAGGTGAAGGGGGGGGGATTTTTCATTGAAGGCAGGAATTTAGATTCCAAAATATATTTGATAATGAACGGAGTTTGTCATGACAATGTGCAATTTGTTGCTTAAGAAGATAATCCAAAAAGGCTGATAAATCTCTGTCCTCATTGAAGGATAAGAGTATTACAATATGCTTCAAACTGTATATATATATAGGCCAATTTTCTACAAACAAGAGATAACATCCAAACAATAACATTCGACAAACACATAGACAGCAGGAAAATCACACAATGAAGGACATATGAGTAATCAAGATTATAAATCTAAAATGGATGCTGCAGTGTTATGAACATTACTGACTTAGGACAGCTATTATATAAAATAATTTATATAAAAGTGAGGTTGAACATGTTTTTTGGCCAGCCAAACTTCCCCCTTTTTTGTAAATAACACTGAGCAAAAACCAATAGGAAATAATGGATAGGAATATCTAAATCCATTACAAGATAGAGGTAACTTACCTAAAAATTGCACTTGCAAATGCAAAGCCCGCGCTAAATCTGAATGCAAACATTAATATATTGCCGGATTCTACACCCTAATACAGATTTAAATCAAAAGAATGGCTGAAATGTAGCACTTAACAAAAATATAAAAAGAATGGAAATAAAAATTAATAAGAGTTGCATATTATATCATAACTATAATAACACTAGAGAAAAAAAGAATAAAATAATAGTAAGTAATTTCTAATCTAATTTTAGATTATGGAGATAACTATAACAATGAAATATATAATATTATAGTAATAAACTATTATCAATCTCAGAATTTTAATCCTAACTATTTTGAATAGCTTTATTTATATAACTATTAATAAAATTAATTGGGTATTTCTGATTTAAGCAATATTTAGTAAAATGTTTATAATTATTTATAATGTGTGATTTTTTTGACACAAGAAATTTATTACGTTGTATATAATTAATAACAATATTTCTGAATATAGAAACATGTACATTACTCTCTCAATGAGGAACTTTTATAATATTGAAATTAAATTCTTCTCTTTTATAATAAATATTAGAAACTATTACCTTTTCATATAATTTGACATGTATGTCAAGAAAATTTGTTTCATTGTTGTTATTATTTGTCTGTATTAAATTAAGATATTGTGGATAAAAATTAATGTTAGGTATAAAATTGGCTTGTTTGCCAAAAATGATTATATCATCTATATAACGATAAATATAATATTTAGAATTATTAATGTAACTACTTTCAAAATAATGTACGTATAAATTGGCAAGACAGTTGCTCGCAGGGCCACCTTGTGGCAATCCTTTAATCTGCTGATAATAGTTACCTTTATGATATATATAGTTCTCTTTAAGTACAAACCTAAGCAGTGAACCAAATCTATCATAATTATTAAATAAATTGTCTTTATTTAAATTTACAAGTATATTAATCAAATCATCAATATTAATAGAGTTAAAGAGATCTTCAAAATCTAAACTATAGACTGAATAAATTTTTTCATCTTTCATTTTTTTAACAAGTGATTTACTATTTTTAAGAATAGCTGTGGATTTAAGATTATTTATTGTTTCATGCAATATTTCATGGAGAATTTTGCCCTTTTTGCTGATATATGTATTAAAACCATTTGTAACTGTCCTAAATTTAACTGGGTCTTTATATGAAATTTGGGAGTAAGAAATATATGTGGAAATTTAAAATTATTATTAATTTGAATTCTTAACTGTTTATGAAAAGCCAAGATACGTTTATTTATTTCTCTCTCAGAAACAGAAGACTTAATAAAAGCTGTATTATTATCGAAATAATTGTTGATCATTAAATTATAATAGTATTTACATATGAAGGCAAAATTTCCTGGCACTTTATCAACATAAACTATGATAAATTTATTATGCAAATTTTTAATCTGATTTTTAATATTATTAAAAAAAGATAATATTATCTGTACCAAAGTTATATTTATTAAACTGCTGGGTAATATTAACTTTGAATTCTGTGAATGCCTCTATAGGCATACTATATTTAATAGCTATTTTGTATATAAATTGCTCAATATCATTATATAAGTGATTTTTGATATAATTTTATTATTATTCGAAATCATTAATCTAAAACCAGTACTTTTATTCATAATGTTTCTAAGATTATTGTCTTTTACAATATTGAGGTAACCAGTAACAACATGCTTGTGATGTTGATCTATGAAATCTTTAAATTCACTACATTTACATATTAAGTTATCTTGCTTTATAGGCACATTATAGTTAAAAATTGATCTACATATTTTTTTATTGTATTTAAAAGCTTTTTTAATAGTGATATTTTGTATTGGGAATGAAGACATGTGTTTTTTAAAAATGTCAGAAAAATTAATATTATCATATGATTTATTCATATATAAAAGTGTACAGTATTCTATTTGATAATCCTTATTTACATTAACATTTATGTTATGTTTGTGTTTCAAAAATTTATGAATGTCCTTAATAATATGCAAAGCATGACAATCTTTAATATATATATATAAGCATACACACATCACAACCGTTTGAAAAAGACGTGCGGATATAAATTTTTTTTTGTAAGTGAATGAAAATTTTTTTAAACATAAATAAAACATTTTTCATAGCATGAAGAGTGTGTACTTATAAAAAGTAAATATTTTAAAGGTTTTCGTATTTCACAATTGTAAAATAAAAAATAAAAAATAGTGGGAAAACTGTATAAATGAAAATTAAAATTTATTCTTCCAGATTCTCATTTTGTTAAGTATCACGCTTTGTTATATGCAATGAAAAAATGATATTTTTTGGAACATTTACAGCAAAATAAATTGACCTTTTAAGGGGTTGAAAACAAATACTAATTGATCTTGTACTGGATATTTGTAAGTTTGTTTTAAGAAAGTAAAATAAAGCGAGAGAGAAATTGTTACACTTATGTCCTGCCAACTAAACGAAATGTCAATATATTTTAATTTAAAGAGCCCGTTAAGTAAAAATGTAATTTTAGTAAAATTATTGTACAAAAATTTCTAAAAATATTTAATTTTTTTTTCGAAACATTTTTATGTCTTCAGTGCAACAACATGTTTTTGATAATAATTACGTATATCTAGTCTTTGTTTTTAACAGAAAATACTCTCTATGCAATTTATTGATATTAAATTCGAAAAATTTCATCGCAAATGCTTTATAAATGGGATTCCATTTTTTTTTAAATTTTCAATAAATTATTAAGCAATATATAGAATCGTAATCATATTCGATATCCTATTTTTCCAAAAAATAAAAGTAAAAATTTATATGAAATATCAAGGGTTTTTTGAACTTTTGCTATTTGATTAAGAATAAAGGATTAAACACTGGCAATAATGAATTATTTTATGCTTAACTAAAAATATTGCACTCTCAGTAATAAAGAGTAACACATCTACACTCAAAATATATATATTTTTATTTATTAAAAACTTTACCTGTACTTTATGTAAAACGTTTTGCTTATAAGAACAGAAATTTGAATTACAACATATAATGCAAAAAGGCTTGTCGCTTATTTTTATTAATTTATAACATCGTATATTAGTTTGAATCCAAATTTTTAACATCATAAAATATACAAAATACTATTAAATCGTTTTGATACAAAAATTGTATCCACGCATAAACTTAAGAAAAGAAAATTTTTGCACTGGGTTCGGCCGGGATTTGAACCCGGGACCTCTCGCACCCTAAGCGAGAATCATACCCCTAGACCACCGAACCACGAACAACTCCACGAAAGATATATTGATAATTTTGTTAACAATGTTTCTTTTTTTTACTACTTTTCTTATTCTTATCATGTTAAATAAACACAGCTGATAAGTTTTCATTTGACTAGCATGGCGTGTGTATCTGAATTGGAAACAGAAAACATAATCAAAGCAAATAGTGATTTTACAAAATAACTTTTTTTAGCTAGCTTAACTGTTGTTTTGATGCTCATTGGATCGAATGGGTTCGAAACTATATTTGTACTCAACACTAGAGTACCCAATTTGGAGTACTGTCTTTCACTGCATATGATTCGTCTTGAAAAGTCATAATTAGTTAGATAATATCAAACTTTATGCAACGAAAACGTTCCTGTTATACTTATAAATTTGAAAATTTAATGGACAGACCCATAGTACCTTTTATGTCTTTTTTTATAGTACCTTTTATAACTAAATGTAAAATGCTTAATGAATATTTTTGTGATGAAATGAGATTATTATCAGAAATCAGTTGTACATCCTCTTAATCAAAGTAAGAGGAAAAGGTAAAAAGAATTTCACAAAAGTATATTTTTGAAGGGAAACTTCTTTAGGCGCGAGAGTGAATGGGAAATTTGTCCAGTTTTACGTTAGGGTGAAAAAGTGAACTGAAGTAGTGTGTGTGTGTGATTCCCTCCCATCTCCACGAATCTTCGCCATGGTGAGCGAGGGGAAAAGAGAGCGGGGGACACCACGGGAACTGTGTCATATTTGTGAAAAAGTTGAACGATTGCCAAGGGGGAAGTGTATCAGAGGTATGGAATAGGGCATCTTGCTGCTTCGGACGAAATGCGTTTAGTTATTGGAGACCTTAAGTGGGTGCCTTTGCTACTCGTAACGAACTTGCGTGGGGTATTTCGTTGTTTTTATATAATAAAAGCGCAGTTTTCAAAGAATAATCTCACTTAAAATATTACCAGTATATGGCTCTTCCCGTTATGTAAAGGTTCTGGGACATTGTGTACATATTAGCAACGAACGCGCCAGAATCACTACGGACAACGTCTAGAAAATAAACACGGTGACTTCTGTGAGTGATGAATTAAGTTTAAATTATTAATTTTCATTTCCGTTAATTTATAATTAATCCTAGTCAGAATGCCTGGGACAAATGCAAAAAGAGGAAAAGAGTTTCGTGAAAGAAAAAAAAAAAAAAAAAAGGCAAGGTGAAAATAAGGAAAAGCCAGTTTAGAATTATATATCATCATGTAGTCCTGTTGCAGCTTTTATCACTTTCATCCCTAAAGTTTTAGTGTTGTACACACCAGAGGCTGCTGCAATTATTGGATCCGATGATGATTAAGAGGACATGGTACGATTTACGCAAAAAATTTTAATTTAAGTATTTTTAAGATTTTTTTGGTTGCTTCCTATGTGTATATACTATGTAAAATCGATTTTGTGCTCAAAATTTCATAAAAAGCTAGCCATATAATTTTTTAAAGGGAAAAACTTAAAATTTCTGAAGTGATTTTAAAAAGCTGTGACGGGCTCACGCGTCTGCGGGTTTCTGTAACATAACCTCTGGGTTCTTTGACGGCCAAGATTAATGACAAATCTTTTCCAACCCAAATCCAAGAAGTGAAATGCAATTGTAAATGCAAATAAGATAGCCTTTAAAAGAACAGAAGTTTTAGTAAGCGAGATGGCAATTTAGAGAAAGTTAATGTTTAGAGGAGATAGAAGTGTAATTTGACGGCCTACCAAAGATTAACAGATTTCTAGCCATTACTACAAGGTGCATACTATTGCACACGTGCCTAACAGTCTCTCTGAAAGTGATTGAACCGTAGCTTGATTCAAGGTAGGACAGATTATTTGATATTAGAACTTGTAATATTATCAGAATTGAAAGTAGGCGGATAATATAATTATTTAGATAAGTGATCCAAGTTACGCGATCAGGTTTAGCTACAGCTGCGTGTTTGGTTTATTCTCACTTAATATAAGTTTATCCAATTTATTAGAAATTTAAGTTAAACTCTTAATAAAGTCATATTAAGAATTTTAAAATGTCGATTCATTTCGAGAATCCGACACCTCTAATTCACGCAGACAATCAAAGATATGGTCGCTATAGAACGAACATATCACAAAGCTACTTTTACAAAAATTTACGTACGTGCATGAATTTCGATTTACAAGTAAGACAAACTATGTATAACAAATGTTGGTATGGGTTTTGTAATAACATGATTGGTATTCGTACAATATCTCTTTTTATGAATGCTTATTGAAAATTCCTTAAGAAATGCATAACTTCTGTGTTCAATTATTTTTTAAAAAATAAGTATTGCTTTGATCCAAGAATGCATACCAACTTTTGTTACATGTACTACTGGCATTGGGTAAAAAAAGTTCAAAGCATTAGGCACAATAGAAAAAAGGCCTTAGCATTTTTAAATGAAGGCAAACTAGTTATTTTATCTTGCTGAAATAAGTGAGTTTAATGTTTTGATTTGCCATAGGGATGTGATTAAAAACGATCGTAAAAGCTATCATAATTCTTCATATTTTTTATGTTTACAGCTTTCAAATTTTGTGGTGTTATAGACAAGTATAAAAAAATAATTCAGGCTAAAAAAATTAAATTTGATTTTTCGATCGATTTTGTTCAATTGAATCGTACTGTGTCCCCTTCCTAACTGGAGACTTTAACGCTGGAACTTGCGTTGGTGTAAATTTGACACCGGATCCTATATACTTTGTTCTCTTTTCCGCATTTTTGCAGGGAATTTGTAAAATGTTCATGACTTTTAATCATTTTACCTGGTGATTATACAGACAAAGTGTTGTGGCTCTAGGTTAATTTGGATTGATTTTCCAAATAAATGTACCTAGAACGTTCACTGGTGTCATTTCGACTCCAAAG
Organism: Trichonephila inaurata madagascariensis; assembly: GCA_019973955.1. Classification (NCBI taxonomy): domain Eukaryota; kingdom Metazoa; phylum Arthropoda; class Arachnida; order Araneae; family Nephilidae; genus Trichonephila; species Trichonephila inaurata. The sequence goes on along the minus strand of BMAV01023229.1, from coordinate 20,951 downwards.
TAATTTATTATTAGAAAAAGCTGTTGTTCAACAAAATATAGTCCACTAAGTAGATACCATTAGTAAAAAAAAAAACTTCCCAAAGTTCTATCGCACATTTTTATTTATTTTTTATATTGAATAGAGCTCACAGTTGAAATGAATACTAAAATTGTTGTCCCTAAATGTTTCGTTACATAGTATTTGCTTATTTGTTTATAAAAAACATTTCGTTCGATTTTCCAACTCAGTGTATAGAAGACATCATGAAAAGTTGGCTCTTAGGGAAAGTCTAACCCTGATGAAATTGCTAATTTCTTGCGAGAGCTTTCTGAGAATCAAATGGCTCTAATTTAGATTTCGATAAAGATGTAATATTGAATGGAAGTGATTGGGAATTCTCTGAAGAGAGTGCAGATGTAATTCATAATATTCCAGTAAATCCTTGTATATTAGTCGTTAGGGATGGCATAGAATAGATACCGCATAAATAATGTTAATGGCAGATTGGCGACTCGAAATGCTTAACGATAAATCATTGGTAAAATAAATTTCACAAAATATAATGTCCACGCCAGTTTTTAATGATATAAAGGGTCATAATTTATGATAATTTCATGAAATAATATTAAAAAGTCTTAAAACTAAATCCTTTCGAACAGCAGTCCTGCAATTATTTAATAAAAATGTTTGTTTCATGTATTTTATATCGCAATGTCAAAATGACATCGGTGGACGTTAAAGGTATCCGAATATGTTCGGAACCGTGATTTTGCAAGAGCGTATAAATGGATATTATTTATGATATTTAGTGTCACTTAGATTATACAATGTATATAAAATTGTTTTAAGAATAGTATTGCAATAAAAAGTTATTTTACAATTTTTTTGACAAAAAATGAACATAGAATGACCCATTTTCAAAATATTCTCCTTTTGAGAAAAATGCTTCTATTATAATAATATTTTGCCTGTATATATCTCATATCTCTGTACAGAGGCTCAAGTAGAATTCGTGAAATATATAACTTAGAAGTAGAGGTTTATCCATGTCTTACGACAGCAGAGGGGAGAAATTTTAAGAAAAAAACGCGCCAATAATTATTTTAATTGATTGTAACTCTGAAAATAATGTGAATTTTTCAATTAACATAGTTGAGCCTCTGTACAGAGATCTGAGATATATACAGGCAAAATATGATTATAATAAAAGCATTTTTGACAAAAGGAGAACATTTTGAAAAAAAGTTATTCTAAGTTAATTTTTTGCCGAAATATTGTATTTAAGTAATTTTTTTTTGTCAAAATGTCCTTAAAACTATTTTATATATGTATTATAATCTAAGTGACACTAAATATCATGAAAATTATTCATTTATGCGATTTTTTTAAAATCAAGGTTCCGAACGTAGTCGGATACCTTAAGGGTAATCGAAATGCCGGATAATATTAATATTAATTCTGCCAGAGTGTTAATGTTAATTTTTCTTCAGATGAAGCAAAGTCACTCATTGAATTCTTGAAATAGACACTGAATTTTACAATGAATATTGATCCTAGAGATGGAACAAGATACGGAAGCACGATTAATGCAGTTTTCTCACGTTTTCTTGATTGACTACAATGGAGGATTTTTATATCCTTTCTCAGTTACCACTCACCTATTGTGTCTTTCTTGGCAAATGATGATGCAGAAAATTGAATAAAAATATTATTTTCATACAATAAATGAAGTTCGAATTTTATTTAATTAAAGCAAGTTCCTCCGAAGTTTAATATATTTAGATCTATTCCTGCATTTACGACCAGCGTCGCCAAAGAAGCTTCACTTCTATCACGTGGCTTTCTACGTTTTTTTCTTTTTTTTAAAGGGGGGATATTTATGTGAATTAAGTTTAAATATCATTATTCTTTTGTTTTTCTTGTAAAAAGATATTTTTAAACTACATTGTTCTACTTCAAAGTACGTATCGATGCTATTGTAGGTCAAATTGTTGAAAATAAGAATCAAAATAGTTTAGTTACATCGGATATATAATTTCTGTAATCTTGTGTCATAAGTAACAAATTCCTCGAATTTCAAATATTATAAATTTATGTGATGAAAGTGAGATAATTATGTTGGTTAAAATAACGTGGTTAAAAGAGAATTATTCAAAAATGATTCCGATTGTAAAAGTTAACTTTCCGTGGAAAAGACCAGAATCTAAAAACAGTGGATGTAATAAATGATTGATAGGACCTAGCATATTAAAGGCAGTATACAGTAAAAATAATAAAGCCTAAATTCCTGCTTTTATTTTTTTCTTTTTTTTTTTTGTAAAAAAATTAAAAAATGAAAATACAGTACATAAATATGAATTTGATAATTGAATAGTTAAATTAATAAAATAATAATATAAAAATAAATACATTCGAAAAATTGCGGAGAGTAACTAAAAGTCGTCTTTTTTCTAAAAAATCACCCAACAACTAAGAGCATGATTTGTAAAGGAAGTGGAAGTGATTTTCACATGGATTTTTAAAGTATCTCTTTTCAGCATGAATTCATGTATAGAATGCTGCGAACTGTTAAAAAAGAACCACACTTCATATTAACATGATGTCTACTCTATTCTGCAGTCATTATTTTCGAATATTTACACTATTAAAATGTATCCATCAGTATGTGTGTATTCTATAACTGTTATTTAGTATCTCTTATATATTACAATATTCTATGTACAAATTGTATTTAATATAAAAACATTTGTTAATGCTTCTAGAGAGTGAGAAAAATCAGGGGGAAAATTCCCTTTATTTTATAAAGATGAAAATATGACTTGGGATGCCTCGAGCACCTGACTTAATGTATTATATATACGTTGAAGTACAAATATAGCGTCAAGTGAATTTGTACTCAAAATTGCAGTGGAATTTCCTTTTTAAACGTAACGTGATATTGTAAATTTATAGAAGTGATTTTCGAAAAAGACGTGGTTCAGAATTACGAGAAATGTTGCCAAAAGTTCTAGTATAACTTCAAATTTAATAATTAGTCAATTGACTATTCAGTCAATTCGAAAAGAATGATGTAAGTACGCTTAAACTGTGCAATGATATAAAGAGAATGATCTCAACTAGTATTCAAAAACTGTAGTTTTTGGATTTATAAATGATCCCTTTACGGATCCAGTGAGAAATTTGATATCATAAAATCACACGACGTAAAAAGCAACGAAATGAAATGTGAAGTACTCATATATTTCACATCAAGAATATAAATTTTGTGCATTAAATGTAGAAAAAAAGAAAAATATATATATATAACACAATTATGCCAGATTTTTATGGAAGATATATTTGCGTTGATCAAATATCGTGTTTGATTCAGTAAATTACACATTAGACTTACATATATCTATGCAAAATTTTTTCAACCTAAAGTAACAATACAGCGATTGCATATATTTTATGAAGGGCTTAATATTTCTATCACATCCGTACATTTCCATTGAAGATACCGCTTGTATTGATCATGTTTAACAATATTATATTAGCTGAAAGAACTTTTAAAATATATGTTATATCTATTAAAATTAGTATATCCTTCTATAAATCTTTGGAAAACGTATAGATACTGCTAAATACCCCAAAATATGAGAGGGTTTTTTAAAAGTATATTAACCATATACACATTACGAGGAAAATTATAAATAATTTTAAAATTATATTTCTCAAAACTTAAGAACTCAATTGAAGTTTTTTTCTTAGCTAGGGACCGGTATATATGACAAACAGTTTTATAAGACACAGAATACGATATACCTTATATAGTCTTTGAAGGGCTCACGCGTCTTTTCTTTAACATAACCTCTGGGTTCTTTGGTGGCCAAGATTAATGGCAACTCTTTTCCAACCAAAACCCAAGAAGCGAAATGTGAACAAGAAATGCAAATAAGATAGCTTTTAAAAGAACAGAAGTTTCAGTAAGCATGATGGCAAATTGGGGAATGTTATGTTTGGAAGAGATATACAAGCGTGAATTGATAGCCTATCGTAAAGTTACCTGGAAACCCAGCCATTACTACAGGGTGCATACCGTTGCACGCGCGCCCAGACGTTTCCTTATAAAGATTGAAGCTAAGTTTGGGATTAAGGTAGGACTGATTATTTGATATTAAGATTATAATATTATTAGAAGTGCAAGTAGGCGGATTAAATAATCAAATAGAGAAAGTGGTCTAAGTTACGCGATTCGGTTTAACTAGCATTGTGTGTGTTGTTCATTATAGATTCTCACTCATTTAAATTTATCTAAATTGTTAGACATTTAAGTTCTATTCTTAATAAAGTCATTTAAGAATTTAAAATGTCTATTCCTTTCGTAAACCCTACACCTCTAGCTCACGCTGACAATCAAAGATACGGTCACCAAAGAGGGTTGGTATCACAAGTTTGCCTTATATAGGGAAAGAATTATGGTATTAAAATAAGCTTCAATGAATTTTTTAAAGGAGTCGATCTACAATATTTTAATCAAGGAGTTATATAAAAAATATATCAATACATACATCTAAATAACAAAATTTACTCATTTTCGTAATTCTTTAATATTTTTATGAAAAGATATATTTTTAAAGAAAAATATAATATTAAAAAAAAATTGCAGTTTTGTACGTATGTGTGGAAAAGAATAAAGCTAAACTTCATAAGCATACACGCTACTGCTAAAAATGTCATAAGCATAGAATGCCTTTGCAACATCCTCTTTAAACATGCAAGTATATCTCTTCTAGAGTTACTTCACAAAAAACTCACGTAATTTCTATAATGAACCATGAAATTGTCTGAGTTAAAAGAGAAGCCGCAGGATAATAATTATTTTATTGAACCCCTCCCCCAATTTCAGTATCTTCTGTGATTTTTATATTCACCAATCATCAAATAAAAAGTAATTTCTTTTGTTTTACAATCAAAGTGATATATGTGCATCAAATAAATAAGGTTTATAACTGGAAATAAGTTCCACTTTGACTATATACAAAGAGAACAAAGAAGGAATTCATTGGGGAATTAGACATATAAAACCTTCTTAATATGTTCAGCAGCTCGCGAGTATCCGATTCTTTCATTTTTCGAAAGTTATACAATGGTTTCATTTAGAACTTTTATGCTTTAGGCAACTTCGAATTACTTCTCACACACATTTACTCATTTGTTCGTCCTTATTGTTCTACGAAGTCTATCTACAGAAGCTATCTTCACTGCAATACATCTCATATCTGCAATAGTCATCAGAGGGAAATAATTTAATTTATCTTTCTTACAATTACTGCCTTCGAGGTGACGATGTTACTTCTTTCAAACACATTGCCTCGAAAAGCAATGCGTGTATTCCTGTCCAACTGATTATATTTTTTCTCAATTTTCATCACACATACCCTTACTGGAAGAGGAAATATACTATCAAGAATGCGCATAATAAAATATTTTACTGATTCTCTGATTCTCGCTGTCATGCGATATCTGTCTTTATTACATTACAATGATCTGAATGAACTTTTCTGCTAGGTGCTCATTTAATAGGATACTATTTTGATTATAATAATTTTCGAATGCCAATGAATGTGTAGTTCAGATAAATAAGTAAATTATGATTAAGAAAGCATACGCCTGTCTCATATTAAAAAAAGGGGTATCTGTTTCAACAACGAGCACTGTATTTTTAACATAAACCATATTAACCTACAAATTATTGTCTTTATCGGACAACTCGTTCTTAGTAGTTCGTTTTCTTTTTGTTGTCGTTGTTGTGTTATAGAGTATATATTGTTTTATTTACAAAACGTTGAAAGCATTTGGAGTACTCTATACGCAGTTTATTTATTAGAAAGAAATAACAGCCAAAGCATTTTTTTTTTCATTCAAAGGCAAACTGATTTGAAAATTCTCATGTAATTTTTTTAAAAACAACTCAGTTACATTATTTAGTTATCTGCAAAAAGTTTTTCATTTGAAAGAATTAAAAACATCAGTAACAACAATGAAAACTAGAAAGTCCCTTGGCTAAAATTCTTTAGATTTTCTGATTAATTAATTATTTCTCTCATCCAAAAACTTGGAATAATTCGATTAAAATGTCTTCAAGAGACCCTTTCAGCATGTTTCATTTATTTTATGTTTGCATTTTTGATTCTCTTATTTAAATTGGAATTTCGAGTCTTATTCTTTTATTTAAGTTTATTCGAGTGTTATTAATGGAATGTTTCCGTAATTTAATTTGAAGTCTGAGAATTTTTTGAGTAAGGTAAGCATTGAAAACATTTTTGAGACAAGGAGGACAAAAAATAAACAAACAGTGATTTAAAAGAATAAACAGAACTAGATTTCCCAGACTTCTTCGGCAGAATTTAAGACTGTAAAGACTGCCATGAATATATCGGTAAATGTGTGTACTGCATTCCAAAATGAAAAAATATTAAAGGAATATGAGTGTATGCACTTTAATTACAAACGTACTCCCACAAACACGCAGACTAACACACAAATACACATGCGTGCAAACACACATTCAAACACATGCACACAAACGCGCTTGCAAACACATACACATATAGTTTATATGTACTAGTAAACGTTAAGCAAGATTTAGAAAAAAGCATTAAAATATTTAAATACAGCTTTGATTTGACTCAAAAATCCGTAGAAAACTAGCACATCACAGTTAATTCACTGTAATTTATCTTACACACATCCACATACACACAAACACATATAAGTCATTTATAGATACACTAAGTGACACTTTACTAAATTACCATGAGCAGGTGGTGTTATGATATAAATTTTTCTATCAATTATGTAGTTAATACTGTAGCTATACATCTGAAAAACTAGTTTTAAGAGTGACATTAATGAAATTATGTTTTAATGAATTGCGTATGATAGACTTTATAAAGATTTAAACTTGTTGATAAGGATACATTTTATTAATAGCATTACCTCGCGTATTGAATGTGTATGTGAGGTAATTTTCATAATTTTGAAATAAGAAGATGCAGTAGAAACCGGTTTTTGTGCGGTCCTTTTTTATGCGATTTCATTTTTGTGCGATTTGTTTTGTGCGATTTTATTTTTGTACTATATTTTTGCGATTTTTTTATGCTGTGAATGAATTTCAACGATTTTGGCGCCACTGTAATGTTTTCTATATCGATGTGTACATAAATACACTTCAAAACGCTCTGTTAATTGGTTATAAATGTTCTCTCGACATTGCACGTTTCGCTGCTTTCTCGCAACGCAATAGCAGCACGCATTTGATTGCAAACGAAACTTTTAATGACAGTCACATTATCAATAATTTGATAGATTATGAAGACGGACATGAAGAACAGGATTCTTCACATGCACACTTTTAAGCATTGGAGCAATTATGCGCCAGAAAGTATTCTTAAAAAATGTAATTATAATTCAATTAACTTACTCTTGGAACGCTTAGGATTATCTACGGTCTAAATTACAGTAAATCCGTTCTCGGTTGTTCTGCATCCGGTCGTTATTATTCAATTCTAACTTTATTGACTACATCATTAATTAACAATCTTGAATTATTCAACAATTAATCATCAAGTAACTCTAAGCTAAATTCCACTAACCACTAACTTCGCGTACCTAAAAGTTAATGCTTAAATATTCTTCATTACATAAACCGTGTTTTCTTCTTTGGGAAAAAGTTTTCAATAGAACATCATTCAAAAGAAAGCAATTTACCCCAAGAGGATTAGTGAAACCTCGCGGAGATTGACCCGTTGCAATCCGATGTAAAATTAAATATTTTTAAAATGTTTCCATGTAGAATTTAATAATTTATTTTGTTTAGAAGTACTTTCTCATAAATTTCTTAAGCAATTGACATATTTTTTAACTGTGACGTTTCTTATGCAGTTCATTTCTACCACATAAGAAAGTTTTTTGTAGTATGTCGACAAAATTGTTTGTTATATGTAAGTATAAAAGAAATTTTCAAATATTTTTTTTGTGTGATTTCTTTTACGCGGTCTTCTTTTTTCCCTACCTACCGCACAAAAACAGGTTTAACTGTATTAAAGGCGTGTTTACACATTCTGGTCATTTCCAATGCTTTCCTATTTATATTCAATCAAATCTAGTAGACTTCGTTATTTATTATAATTAAGAAAATATAAATATATATTTTTTATCTTTATTTTAAACCTTATACTCCCTTTTATCTTTTAGAGATTAACAAAATATCGTTTATTTATTTTTAAGAAATTTATGCAAGGACATTTCTTACGTTCAACGGAAATCATTATGAAGCACATTTTAGAATTTTAATAACAAAATACTGATTAACTTAACAAATACAGATTTAAGCTTTACAATGTTAAAGTATTATTCAAAATGCATTTTAGAATTGTATTACGAGTAGAAGCGTAAAAAAAGAGAGAAAATACACTAGTAACACGGAGCAATACCTTCTTTATACTGTTACCTTTTATAATTCTTTCAGAACTTGAAAATTTTTGTAAAATTTCGATAGGCAATAAACATTAAGAAGACTTGTAAATGTCACATAAGCACGCAGATATTTCCCTTTTGTTAAATCATGTGAGTCTGACTATGTAAAAATTTTGTTATTTCAATAGTTATTTGTATGCCGGATCAATTATAATTTCAAATGATATTGCATGTGTTGTAAAAATCATTATGTATGATTGGATATAACAAAGAACAAAAAATTAAAAGGATACTTAAATTCGAAAAAAAAAAAAAAAATACTTGTTTGAGTCGACAGGCAACTAAAAAAAAGTTAATTTTTTTTCCTTATACTGTCCCCTAAACATAAACAAGCAATTAAACAGCCTTTCTATTTTCTCGATGAAAGCTGAAACGAAAATAAATGAATAAATAACAGAGGTGTTGGGTTGAGAAATTGAAGGTGGTAAATCCTTGTAAAAACATTTTGTAAAAAAAAATATTTTGGGGAATAAATTAAGTGTTTAAGTGAAAAAAATCACACATCAAAGCTCTGTGATTTGTTAACTGGATGATAAATGCAAATATAATTAATTAATTTTGGAATAAGCAAGAATCATTTGGCCAGTTTTAGCTAATTTCGAAATGGAAGTCATTCTACTGCTGAAATAAGAAAACAACTTCCCTTACACCAAAATAAAACATTAATAATTTATTTTTATTTAATGAAATAGAATGTGATATCATAAATTTTTAAAAAATCTAGCTTACGATTAGAACATTATTTTCAGTGAAAAATGCACAGGAAGGAAATTATTCGAAAGCTGTATAAATTATTTCTCTTTACAAACTTACAAATTTATTCTTATATTTGAATCTTGACATAAGTTGACCAAAAATCCTCCTTTAGGGAGAACAGTCTTCCTTTTATAGCTTCTGTCTTTCCTAGACAAGTGACCTCCCGCCTGTCCTCCTTTTCAATATTTTAAAACTGATCTATTAATCTCTGTATTTAGAGATAAACGAAACATGTTTCCAAAGTTTTGAAAAATGATCTGAAACAAATATCACAGGAAATAACAGTTTTCAATGGTATTTTTTGACAACATCGCAAGTAAATTAGACAGATATAGAAATTTATGTTGAGTTTTTATGGAAAGAAATGCATGATCTTTCATGAAATTGTCTATCTGAAGTAGAAAGAAGACTGAATGTATATTTAAATTTTAATAAGATAAAGAATTGAAAAATCAACATGCTGAAATTGATAAAAAAAATGGGTGAAATTACTTAAATCATTTATAAAAAGAATACATTCTATATGAAAATGTAATTGATCTGTTAAATATAAGTTGTGCTGCCTTATAACAAATGCAGCAGTTGAAAGAGTTTTTTATGGTAATGGTTTTTGGAGACTAGTGAGCAATAGAGATTGAATGCTAATATTTTAGCTACAATGATTACCGTAAAATTCAGTATGAAAGATATTTTTTGCCTCGAACTTTCCGATATATTAAAGAATAATATGTTGACAAAAAAAAATAAAAAAAAAAAAAAAAAAAAAAGACATTCAATGGAATAATTTTTTTAAGGAAATAAATAAAATAAATGTAAGCGTAATTAGTGTACTTTTATTTGAATTTATAAAACATTTCATATACAGTCAGACCTTTATATAACGAAGTCGCTAAATCTCGAAAAAAAAGTTCGGTGTATGGAAAATTCGTTATATAGAGGTTCATCTTTCAATTTTTTCTTAATAAACTACATAAAACAAATTTTAAATTCATGAACACTGTTTATTAAGAAAAAGTAATTAATCACACATTTTTGTAAATTAATATATATTTATTTTATATATCTTACCTGTAAAAAAAGGAAAGAAAAACTGCAAGAAAAGTTTCTTGATTCATTTTTCCACTTCTAGAACAATTAATTTTTCTTTGATGCTCAAGCACTTACGTTGTGACATTTCCGAACTACATGAAACGAAGTTACCAGTACGAATGATCAATACTACAAATGAACGGAGACTAGTTCAAGTGCACAAGATTCCACTGAGAGTGAAAGGGGATATCAAAAATGTTTCTACTGAACTGGGAAATGGGGGTTAATGGATGAAATGCCCAGAATTATATTGCTCTGAGTTAGTTAGACACCTAAAAAAACCAGTTCTATAATTATAACCACCATAAAATGTGCTAAATGAGAGAAAACCTCGTAATTCCCAGAAATACTTAAAATATATAGAAAAAAAATTGAGTCACAAGAAAAAAAGTTCGTTATTTGGAGAATTAACTTAGATATTGGGAGATTATTTTACAAAGAAAATCGTGAAGTGTTCTTGGTTCCAGGAAACAGTTCGCTACATAGAAAAAATCGCAATATAGAGGTTCGTTAAAAAGGTCACCTTATTAACAATAACGAATAAAAACATTCTGTTCTTGGAAACTTAGAAAAAAACAAGTCGATTACGTTCTCCCAAACTTTGAGCTAAAGGAGCTACGCTCTCTATTTTATGTCTTTGAAGGAAAACACCTTTCGGCCCTTTCTCTAAGCCATTTGCTCTTCCTTCGGGGATTTTAAACGACCATTACAAACGCGCGAAATAGATTACCTTGACTTCAAACTCATATAAATTGAAAGTCCCTCTAGATATAAAGATAAAGAACGTAAACGGGACATGTTTATTGACTCCCGCCAATAAAACGCCTCATCGTATCGAAAGAACTATAAAAACGAGTCATAAATTCAGTTACCTCTTTCCCAGACGTAGTTTCAAATTCCGTTGTAAGGGCGGAGAAACGTAATAGTCATCATTCAATATTAAAACCGACTATAACTCGGATAGGTTTTTCAAGAATTCTTAGGAGACCCATTACAGAGAAATAAAAGGATAAGTTGAAAAGGGAGATTAGTGTATCTTCAAATAACGATTCATCTTGTGGGGAGCTCGTAGCACTAATTCCAAATATGCATGTTTCAGATTGTAGTGATTTATTAGAATTTACTATGAGTGATATGTTAGGAAGGTTGGAAGTGCTGCAAGTGGGCCTTAAAAAATTAAAATTTCCCATAATTTTATTTTTTTTTTTACAAGAGGAACAAACATAAGTTACAGAAAAAGCGTGATTATCTACAATAATTTATTTATCGTGGAATTTTTATTTAACAAAGTGCGTTAATGTAATAGTTAACAGAGCTTTACAAAAAGGGATAAAAAAGTGTGCGTGTGCTTTTGACTACACGATAGAAGTGATAACTTCAAATTTTGTAATGTTATTTCAGGAATTAGTTCGGTGAATAAAAAACAAGGGGATATTAGTATTGTTATATAAAGTTATTTATTCATATGTATATACTCATAAAGTAATATCTTTTGCGAAATATACAATCATATTTGTGAATTAATTACACTGGTGTGCAAAACTTAAGCAACAACGTAAAAAATTTAGAGATACCTGAAATTGCAGAAAAGGAGGTCGGGAAATCGTAGGGGGAACACGTAAGTCATGAAAAGGTATGCAAATATCGGGAACAAAACGTCGAAATGGAGCGTACGAAAACGCGTGATCCGCGCGCTGCTCAACAGTAGAATAAAAAGAAGGACGGAGACGAAATTCCCCCATATTTTTTGCAAGTGAGTGGGGTCAGTTCGTAAAATTTGGCTAAAAGAAATCATCGGGATGATTTCCCCGGGAAAGGGAATGATGGGAAAAAGCGGGGGAGGGCGTACTGTCACTAGTGTAGCTGCAGGTTCGGAATCAACAAAAGTGCGTTTCGCGCGCGGAAAAAGCGTTCCAAACTCAGGAAAGCTGTTAAAAAGGGTTGGGTGGCCCCCCGAGGGACACAACGGGGGGATGACCGATATATATCCCCTGCGGCGAAAAGTTCGACGCAGTCAGCAAGCACCATTGCTCAGAAATCTGTACAGCAACAGGTCGACAATGTAGGGGTTTTTACTCAACGCCTTCAAAAAGGGGACCTGTTCGCCCCCCCGAATGCCTCCCCTTGAAAAGATGGCTACCGAACCCCCGTTTTCAGGGGGCGAGAGCACAAAAAAGGACACTGATCAATGGGGTCGTGTTCTCTTTACAGTGGGGTCGGTTCAGTACCAGATGCGATTCTCAACGCGTTTTGATTTGGAGAGAGATCGGGACCCGGGTTTTTTCCCAGAACATCAAGGAAAGACATCGTTAGGGGTCCTGGGTTCTTGTCTGGGGGGCATTATGCTGAACGGTGGAACTGAGCTTCACATTTTTTGACAAAGTCTGTAACCGGGGGTCCTTTTTTGTTGGAGGTACTTCTTTATCTGCATCTTTTCCGAGGGGCCATTCTCCAACTTCATTTTATGGATGACAATGCTGCAATCGCACTCTTGGTGTTGGGGGCTGCTGGAAAAATAAAAATATCACTCCGAATGGATTGGCCAGCTTTCTCGTTTAAATCCCCTCGAACATGTGGGATGCTTTGAGGGAAAGTATTGCCACACGCTCACATCATCCGGGTACAACCAACAACTCAAACAGATGTTGATTGGGAATGGGCCCCCCTCAGAAATGGACCAGCTGGTTCTGGTATGCGGGGGGGCAAAGCAACCATTGTAGTAGGGGAGGGCCTATACCATATTAAGGAACATCTGCTTGTTGTTCTTCCCCTTGGGTGAAAAATCATGAGTCGGATACTATGCTTAATAAACTTGTTTTTTTTTTGATTCCCTACCGTATGCGTTTTATTCCTTTTCAGCCCCATGCTTTCGTCATAACTTTACGTACATAATAATTTCCTATTTCAATTCATGTCTCTCAGATGAGTTTTCGTGAGTTTGGCAATAAACCAACCTGTTGCTTAAGTGTTGCACACCAGTGTATATTCTAAGAAGGAAGCAACAGGTTTATGGTAGCTGAACTAGGTTATAAATACTTTAGATTCGAAATTATTTAAATATCTAAAAAAGTAAAAAATTTAGAATACCCCCATGCCGCGAAGGCCCTATACGTATACAAACATCTATGTTTTCCCCTGGTTTCGAACCCAGGTCCTACGTCACAGCATCAGCGTTGCTAACCCTTATACCGGATAGGCGACGATATTAAATGATGATCGGCGTATTAGAATAAATTAAAAAATCATTTGTAAATAAAAATGTAACTCCAAAATAAAAGTACAGGTCTTCAAGTCTCACACACACTAAGAATCACTATTAGTTTTATGTTTCCTAAAAGAATGCCCTATTGTTTATCAAACTTAATTTTCTCTCTGGGATTCAGCACGTGTTTTTTTTCATTCAGTGAATCACAGATATAGTCAATAATTAAATTTTTTGTCATTCAATGAAAGTAAATCTCTCATTAGATATTAACACACCAACAAAATATTCATCACAAAATATTTCCAGTAAAAGGGTATCAATAAGTATCTTCGATAATTCTATTAAACGCTTTTCATTTTAACGTAGAACGCTTTCAGCATATTTGAAACAAGAAACTTAAGAAATAAGAAAAACAAACAAACAAATATCTAATGAAATATAAGATTATTCAGACATATGAATTCAAAGATACTTAATAAATTAGCTATTTAAATGTTGCTATAATATTTGACTTTATTTTGGTTGAAAGGCATGTGTATTCTATTCAGTATATGAATGAGATTTGACAAAAACATGAACCAATATTTTTTTTTTTAATTCTACATTCAGTACTTACCTTTCGGTACATTTACATCATTCTTTATTAATAAAATAAGTAAATAATAAGTACCTAATAAAGTATTATGGATTATTTTTAGTACCTTTAATATCTCCATAATAACGTTTCATTAATTTCAATAATTTTTATTTGGAATATTTAAAATCACACATATATTCATATAACAGGTATGACTATTAATAAAGCTAGCATTAAATTTGCTTCAATAAACATTATGGAAATAGATTTTGAATGTATTTACAAGAAATATTTAGTAAGTATCATACTCGTACACTGCTGGCCACCGTAAATGCAACACCCTGAAGAAAGCATGCAAATAACATGAAATTTACAACATTAATTAGTGGAGGTGAGATATGCAAATGAGTAGAATTTCCGCACATACACCCATCACGCGCGCCTGTGGCGCCACCTCAAAGAGCTATTTACGGGTTGGAGATTTCGACGATTTCAAATTCGGCAATTGTGTTTTTCTTGTGGTTTTTTCAAAAAAGTATAAGTTATGTCTCGTAGAAAACAGCGATCAGCTTTTGATCAAGTATCCGAGTTCGACAGAGGAAGGATAGTGGCCTACCGAGATTGTGGATTACCTTTAAGGGGAAATCGGTAGTCGTGTTGAACGAAACCAAACAACTGTAATGCGGATATGTGAGCGTTGGATGCAGGTGGGTACGACGAACCAACGTGGTCGATCGCATCCACCTCAGTGCACTACTTCACTTGAGGACAGGCAAATTATGCGCATGGCAGTGACGGATCACTCAGTCACATCACGGACCATAGCATAGAACGTTGAGTCTGTAACGCATCATTCAGTGTCTGCGCGTACCATTCGACACCGTTTACAGCAGAGTGGTCTGTCCGCAAGACGACCATTGCTTGGTGTACCCTTGACGCAGAACCACAGACGCCTCCACTGCCAATGGTTCGATGAAAGAAGAATGTGGGCGGTAGAATAGAATGAAGATGTCTTTACTGACGAGTCACGCATCTGTCTGCAACCCCACGATGGTCAGATTCGAGTCTGGAGACACCGTGGAGAGAGGATGCTGAACAGCTGCGTTATGCACGCAACACTGGTCCTGTACCGGGTATTATTTAATGGGGTGGTATTGGATATCACTCTCACACTCTTCTGTTATGCATTGCCGGTACATTAAACAGCCAGCGCTATATCTCCGAGGTGTTGAGCCAGTTGTCCTTCGTTACATCCAGGGCTTGGCCACAGCCATGTTTCAACAGAATAATGCGCGACCACAAGTGGCACGCATTGTCCAAAGTTCTTCGTCAATCACCAGATTGAATTGCTTCTCTAGCTGGATTGCTCTCCGTATCTTTCACCGATAGAAAACATGTGGTCCATGGTTGCTCAACGATTGACCCAGATTAAACTCAGAGCTGCCACACCAGGTCAAATTTGTCAACGTGTGGAAGCTGCTTGGTCTGCTGTACCCCAAGAACACATCCAAAGTTTCTTTGAATCAAGGCCGAGGCGTGTGGCAGTGGTGATATCCAACAATGGTGGCTACTCTAGCTACTGATTCTGGCAGGAACCACACTTCACAGAAGTCTATAAATTTAATCATTTGATGTTTGGTCAACATGTTATCTACAAAATAAATTCTGTTGTTCTATCGCTTGTCTTTCTTGGTGTTGCATTTACGGTGGCTAGCAGTGTATTATATCCATTTAACAGAGTATGTATGTTCATACATTAAAATTATAGTAATAGTTTGAATAAAATATGAGATCAAGTAAAGAAACTAAATGGACATTTGTCAGAAAGTAAGTGTATTATTAACGTCGTTGGCTCTCAGGGAATTATCTCAATCATGTGATTAAAACACATAGAATAATAAAAATATTTTAACTTGTATTTGGTTTTATAATGGTTCAACTTTTATTAAGAAGTCATTTTTAATATATTCGTATTTTTCAACAACCCTAAAACAGTTTTTATATTCTTTTTAATACAGTACACATGCATAAAGAAAAACTGATTCTCCAAAATAATTCTTTCAGGGTGAACATAATCTTGTATGTATTTTTCTAATGAAATTTTTCAGATAGTAAATTTAAGCAACTAGAACATTCTCTATTCACCAAATGAATTAACTCATCTGTAGCGAGCAGCAATCTGTGAAGTGCTTGCTGTGTAGAAGGTCATTAGATTTTTTTCAACACCAGATACCACATGATTAGATTTAAGTAACATAATTTAGTTAGGATCTCTACGTGCAGAATTCGTTTAACATTTATAAACCTATTACAATATCACTAACACTTCAATGATCATTTTCAATTATTCGTTTTCTTAAATCTGCAGAAAATACTAATATGAACACATATATCATATTAAAGTGATTTAATTAAGATATTACTAAGATAGAAAATATAATACATGGACTATTTATATGAAAATTTAATTACATATCCTAACGAACTGGATGGCGATTTTAAGAATTTTATTTCCACAGCATTGCAAGTCTGAAAATAAATAGCATTCATTAAAAATCTCATATTTCAAAATCTTAAGCATTCTACTTCAACCATCTTTCCCATTCTACTTTTGATCACCTAAATTCAAACTGCTCGGCATGTCACAAGGGTAGGCCACAATCCCTGTGAAATTTAGGCAGTGGGTATACCTGAATAAAATACGTGCATAATTCGCATTATAGTGTGCATAAAATCATATTTTCTAGCAGAGTCACCTACAAGTACTGCATAAAAGAAAATGCTATGATTATATGGATTGGGATATGTACTCTCAATGCTTTTTTAAATACAGTATGCTTAACAATCTGCGTCCGACCATGTCATTTGAGACTGTCTGCAGTTTGTTTTGCAATTGTATGTTGAACTCTGAACATAGACAAACTAATAGCAAGACTTCGTGTATTAAATTACTCACGATTCTGCCTAAAAACCATGAACGTAATATCCGAGTCTGACTATCGTGGTTGGAAGTTATTTGCTTCTTACTTTTTACAGAGCAATACTGGTCCTTTTCCTGATATAAAATATATTGGAGGTCTAATTATTTTACTACTTTCACCACCTCAATGTTCGTTGCTGGTTTGCTCAGATGCCTCTTTTGGAATAATATAATTTTTCATCCTACTTTCCCATGCTTTCAAAACTAGCTTGCAGTTTTGTTAGCAACAGGGCAACGCCCAATCATTCTTGTCACACTAAGTTTTGGGGGTTTTAATGGTTCACCAATTACCTGCTTTGGCTCACCCATTCTCTATAATTCGAAAGATACTAGTTCAGCGTATAGTAACCACTGGCTTATAAGTGTAACTATTAAAACACATACAATCAATGGATATTGATTAAGAAGATATTGATCCAAGAAGACATCTGATTTTTTTTCTTTCAATGCTGTGAAGTGTGGCAATATTTATTAAAAGCTACATTGTCTACATACGTTACTATTAACTTTGTAATCTATGCATAGAAAGAAGCTTGTCATTTGAAAGATTTTATCCTCGTATTTTAGTTTACATTTGATTTTAATGTTTCTTTTTCACAACGGTGTTACAGCTTACAAATAACGGCTTATAAATTTATATCTTTTATGAAAGGCTGTTTTTGCGAGAATTTAAAATGGTTTAATCATTTATTACAAAAAACACGGATTCCAATAATAAATTGGGGGAATTAAATAATCAATCAATTAAATAAAATAATAGAAAAAAACAAAACAAAAACATTAAAAATTATATAACTTATTGAAAGTAAAGCGTATAACATTTAACATATATTTATAAGTAATGTATATATATAATATACTGTAATATAACTTCAGATATTCTTGAAGTTATACTAACATCAAGTAAAATATGAAATCTAAAATCAATTAAATATCAATAAAATTGTTATCCTTTGTTTATAAAATATTTAAAATAAGCTAAAATTCGCTTGGGGGAAAAATGAAATTAAAATTTTATTATTTTACAGCAAGATCCCATTAATTTTATTGAACAAATATTTGAATCAATAAACGGGGAAATTTATTTCTATAAAATAATATTCTGCAAGATTACATTCTTCCGTAATTGTGTTCTTTGCCGTAGAAGGAATTCTCACTTTATTTAGAAATATTGGTTCTCTTATTGCTTGCGATTCTCCCATATCAGAACGACATTATTATCAGTTATTTCGAATAGGTAATTTGTCTGGGAGAGCTTCTAAGCTTCATTGCTCCTAAGTGGAGCAAATAAATCTTAGAAAATAATAATGCTAACAATCCCCTACAGAACAGTATTTTAAAGGGTAATAAAATATGACTAATTAATTTAAATATGACTAATTAATAATAATAAAATACAAGTTTTCAAGTGTCCATTTGAATTCTAGGGAAAAAAAGAAAGAAAATGAGCAAATTATGATTTTGTGATTCTAGCATTGAGTTAACCTTTATTCTAAAACTAAACAAAATAATTAACTTTTAGCTGTGACAAAGTAATTGTGTAAAATGGAAATAAAACCAGAAGAAATTAATTATTTTTAGCTTATAAGAATGCGAAATTTACATAAAAGTACTATATACTTTTATAAAAATTAGAAATACAATTTGAAAAATTGAAAGAAAAAGGAGGAACTAGGAAAGGATAGCTTCCTTTACATTTTTAAAATTTAAATTAAATATACTTATTTATTTTGAAAATACATTTATACAAATTGGTAACTTTATTACAAATTATAAGATAATTACTTTATGCATCAACGCTAAAGTACCACTGAATTAAGGATAAAAAGGGCTATGCATAATGTGTAGCGTTGCGCATCAATCATGCTCAAGTGAGGGAGCTGTGGTTATTGCATATTAGCGCGTACTGTGTTTGGGACTTAATTAGTTGTTGGAATTGCCATTACGGGTAAACTGTCTGATTTAGACGCCTTCGATCGTGAACAAATCGCGTTGCGTGGCGCATTGCGCTTACAAATCATCAGATAACAGGATTTTCAAGGTCGCGGTAAAGGGGTATCCCAAAGAATACCTGAATGATGGACAAAAAAGCAACCGGGGGCAAACTGCAAATGATAAATTTTGACGGGGGTTGTAAAGATGGCTCGCAATTGTGCGTAGTCAGCGAAAAAAACATTGCTCCAATTACCCCATTTGTGACGTGCCAATCGTCAGTCATAAACGGACTGTGCAGCCCCTTCACCAAATGGGTTTTGAAAACCACCCCAGAAGTACCATTTCAATCCCTCCATGGGGCTGATTTTTTTTCTGTGAAAAGGCACGGGGGACGGGGTTAGGGTTGAAACATAGAATGGAATGATGATTAATTTCCCAACTATTAACCCGAAGGGTGCCTGAAAATAAGGTGTCGGCTCATGAAGCCATTTTTTGGCTTTAAAAGTTATAACTGTACAAGGGCAGGGTGGCTCAATCATGGTCTGGGGAGTTTTTGCGTGGCACTGTTTTGGACCTTTGATGTGTGCACCAACCTTCCTCAATGCAATTTTGGTACGTAGAGTTGCTGGGGATCACCACCGTCTCCTTATGTTGTTCTGTTTTCCACACGGTAATGGAGTTTTCAAAGATACTATACCTCTCACAAGTCCCGATTGGCTACTGGCTGGTTGTATGAGCATTCTTCTGACTTTTCAATCATAAATTGGCCACCTAGAAGACCAGACTTAAATCCTATTGAGCATCTTTGGAATATTTTGAAACAAGGCGTGAAAGGCCATCACACCGCACTTTATCTTACTAAATTATGGACAGCTTTAGTCAATATTTGGCAATTAATTCCCGTGAAACGTTTCCAGAAATTTATTGAATCTGCACTTCGTCGTGTGGTAAACGTTATCAAGGTCAGAAGAGGACTAACTCATTACTAGGTAGGTATCCCTAAAACAGTGGTACTTCAATCGCTTAATAACATTCCACAGTGCACGCTCCCTTCGTTAATTTTGAATTTCTTTATATATATATATTATAAAAATATGCTTCTTTTCGGTAAAAATCAGAATATATAGATGGGGTGGAAAGAAACCCTTTTTGGGGAAGGGAAATGTTTGTTGTACGTCTTCTAGCATTTAGTCAATTATTAACAATGCCTTGTATCATCGGAAAATCAAAAGGAAATAAGGTCTGGTTGGCTTGCTGAGTAATGGGAGTTTTTTCTTTTCTTTTAAACGGGATGCATGATTGGCATTTTAAACCCCTTTTTCGAACGGCAAGTCCAAAAAATTGGGAGAGTCTTTTTTTCGTGGGGATTTTTTAGGGGTTGGCCCCCGCTTAAAAATTTTTGGACGCGTGGAAATTTATTAAAACAAACTAACGTCCGATGCTAAGCATTTCAGAGGTTTTATTTTTGCTGAGATGATCAGAGCCAACAAACTCATATTCAATTTATCTTTTACATGCTATACAATAATATGATTTGCGTGGATATGATTATCCCAAAATAAATGAATTGAAATTTAAAACTTTTCATAATTTATTATCATTGCATTTGAATATTATTTAATAAACACAATCCTTTTTTTTTTCATTTTAAAACTAAATAAAACTCATAAGAAAAAATTTACGGGTTTAAACAAAAACCCAAAAAATATACAAAAAGAAAAACCATTTTCAAAGGAAGTGCTAAAAAAGTGAAAAAAAATAAAACAAAAATAGATATTGAACTGAAATTGGAAAATTTTATGGTTATGTTATTCATTGGTACTCATCAACCAAGGATACACAAAAAATTGTTTATTAATTTCTTAATTGATTTAACAAAACAAAAAAAAAACATAAAATACCAAAAT
>BMAV01023226.1:0-20959 GCA_019973955.1 Trichonephila inaurata madagascariensis | reverse complement strand
CGGCCCCCCAACCTTTCTAACAGCTGTACCTGTGGTTTGGAACGTTTTCCCAAGCGCGCGAAACGACAGTTTGTTGATTCCGAACTCTGCAGCTACCTGGTGACAGTACCCCCTCCTCCAGTTTTCCGATCATTCTTCCACGTGTGAAGTCGTCCAGGTGATTTCTTCTAAGCCATATTTCACGAACTGACCACTGGCACGCAGAGAATAAGGTGAATTGCGTTCCGTCCTTCATTTCATTCTCCCGTTGAGCAGCGCGCGCCGACATCACGCTTTTTGCGTACGCTCACATCGCTTCTGACGTTTGGTTCCTGATATTTGCATACGCATGACGTTTCTACTGACTTACGTGTTCCCTCTACTGATCTCCAGACCTTTCTGCAATTTCATGGCTATCTGCTAAATTTTACATTGTTGCTTAAGTCCAGTGTATATTCGCATTCAGAATATAATCTTCCTACCCGGTTTCTACGCAACGTCCAATCCACTTCAGATATTTCTTAAGTTGGCTTACAAAGGTATGTACCTTGATGAATGGGGGATATTTTCGTGATTCTTAGGTGCCGCGTCACTTTAACACTTCTCTGAACTGAACTTTCTAAATTGCCATCGCGCTCACTAAAACTTCTGTCCTTTTAAAGGTTATCTTATTTGCATCTATCCTTCGTTTCACTTGGATTTGGGTTGGAAAAGATTTGTCATTAATCGTGGCCGTCAAAGAACACAGGTTATGTTAGAGAAAGGACGCGTGTGACGTCACATGTTGGATAAATGTGAGTTTTGTAAAAATTGGACAACGGTTTTAAAAAAGTTTTGATGATAAATGCCTAAAATCATTGCCGGTTTATCCATTGGATGCTTGGGGTGGGTGCCTGGAGACCAGAAGGGCCCGGATAAGCTGGATCTAACCAGATTTTCTGGTTATTAATTTCGATACTCCAGTGCCAAGAGACTCAGGGCCTGAAATGAGCTTAAATCGGCACGGCCTAAAATAACATTTATAAAGCTTTATTTTATGGAAAAGAATATTTTGTTACATGAATAATCTTAAAGAAAGGCTGTCTTTTCTTAATTAACGAATAGGATCCAAATTTGGGATATTTTTTAAAACATAAAGGAACTAAAACACATACTCTGGTTCCACTTTCCTATCGAGAGTGGTATAATTTATCATGCTATTCATTTTTCAATTCCTACTATTAGCTCACACTCTCTGTATATTTATTTATATTGGTAGTATTTTCAATCTATACATATAAATAAAAATGAAGTGTCTGCTTGTAATTTGAAATTAACAGCTTTTTACTAAATGCATTTAAAAGTATATACGGTACTAATCTCTGAAACGGCTGGACCAATTTTGACGTAACTTTCACTGGTAGATAGTTAATGTTATAAGAAATAACTTAGGCTACTTTTATTATAGAAAGAAAAAAAATTAGGGTTCCGAGAAAATAAAACTAAAACCAATGAAATAGTGAGCAATAGCAAATAGGGATTATTTTTATTCAATAGGGATTATTTTTAATCAATAAGGATTATTTTTATTCAATAGGGACTATTTTATTTCGCGAGCCTTCTGTCTCAACGATTTCTAGCAGTTTTATCAAACTTTTCTGTTTAATTAGGTTGCTGCCACTCACGACTTTTCCTGTTCATCTCCTTTGATCCTAATGATTTTACAGTCCTTAACTGCATTGTCAAAGGTCATGTGCGTCCCTTTCACCCCCTTCCTTGCGGCCTCCTTTGTGTTCGCGTTTCATCCTACTGCTACTTAGACCTATTTTGATCCTAATGATTTTAATCCTCACCCCATCAAGTCAGTGTCACAAAGGTCATAAAGTACCCTTTCAAACCCCTATAGCTCAACAAAAGAACGAAGGAAAAAATAAATAAATAAAAACAAAAAAGAAACACATAGATTTTACAAAGTAGAAGAATGACATTATACTTATAGCATAGGTATTTTTAGGACAAGACACTATTAAGTTTTCGTTAATCCCCGCAAAGGAACAACACTTTTTTGTAAAAATTCCACGTGGTCGTAGTCGCGGGTAACAGCTATTTAACATAAAATAAATGCATCAGAAAGTAATATTACCGTGTTACACATCCAGATACAAATTATTTACACTATTTTAAGCGTTTATTAATAACAAAAATTAAAAATTCAATGTATTTCTGAGCAGGTAGGTACTTTGAAAAATCGACCCAATAAGAAAGTTAGGTCAAGCCCAAATAATAATAATCAAAAATATGTATATTTAATGACAATTTTCGTTTAGTATGGAAACAGTCTTGAATTTGCCTGGGCGGTAGCATGGTGTTAAAAAGGACAGAAATTTAATACATTAACACATCTTCCACAAGAAACTTTCTCCCCATTCTGGAGTGAGGTTACAACGGACATTCCTTTCACCTTAGTGATGTCCGGTTTCAGCTATCCAAAAGGGGGCAAGTGTAATAAAAGATTTGGGTAGATAGAGAGTCACAGGAAGTGTTTAGATTTGGGCCCTGAGTGTAGTTACTATAAGTTAAAACAAACGTTTGTGATCCCCACCATAAGTAGACTATTTTTCAAAGAAATTGTCCTGCTTAAATAGACGATTCCTTCACTTTCATTTCACTCTTTTGAAATAATAACAAGTAATTTTTCAAATTATTTTGAATTTCTTAAGACTTAAAATAATATATATAGAGAGAGAAAGAAAGGGAGTGGCATTGGAGAGGGGGTGGCATTTTCCATTTTTGTCCGTGACGGCAAAATTGCTGGATCCGGCCCTGGAAGGCCCATAGATCTTTGGCGCCGAGACCCGAAATGAGCTTAAACTGACACTCTTATGAACTATTACACACCTGTAATTGGGGTTGAACGGCGGATAAAAAGTAAATAAAATGAACTATTATCTAATTTCAGGATGTGTTTTATACAAATACTTAACAAAGCATTTCGCAAACTTTTTTTAATGTACCTCCAAATGTCGACTTTAAATTAGATGAATCTTTTCCTCATGATTAAATATCTAACCGGCTACCCAACTGCGATGTTTCTAAATAATAGTTCTTGAATTTTTTAACTGCTATATGATTTTTGTTTTACTGTTATCTTACATGCGGTAGGGATTAACGTGTTCTGAATGAGACTGCACAATTAACACATTACAGTTATTACCGAAGATCCAACCCTAATGTATTTCGTACAGCTCTTTCAATCAAAATTTATTGGATTTTTTAAATTTCCGTTAAAAGGTATTCAATTAAAAAAACTAGAACTTTTTAATTCGATTTAAAATTTTTACAGTTGTTCGTTTCGATTTTTTAAATCATGGGTGCTCTTTTATATAATACAAAAAGATAACATTTTTCAAAAGGCAATCTAATACTTAATTCCCTGAACTTCAAGACTGCTATCCTAAAGTAAATCTTTTGAAAAAATATTCAATCAAAACATTTTAATCATAAACTTCGTAAAAAAAAAATTTCTTATTGACATTTTTAGAGAAACGGAGTGATTAATAGGAGTATACTTCGTGAATTTGACAAAAAAGCAAATTTTAACGTAGGAAACGTCGAGGATGACACCAGAACTTGTATCTTACTCACCTAACTTACACGCCACCTAATTTTTCATTTAAGTAAAGCTTATCATTCTCTTATTTTTAAGGACGAAATTTTTTTTTAGGAAAAATTAGAGTTATATTTCACTTTTAAAAGAGAGGCAATTAAAAAAAAAAGAATATTTTTATATGTATTACAATGGAAAATAATCGTCTTAAAATATTAAAATAAAGGAAATTTATCTTTGGTAAATTTTTTAAGCTCTTTTAACATCAACCTTTTGTTTACCGTAAAATCCGGCATATAGCGCGCACTCATACTTTCAAGCTGCATTTGTTTTTATTTTTGGGTATTGTAACGTCTTCGATTGGGGTGAACCCCACCCATCCATTCATGCTAAGTTTTATGGCTCCAAACAGATGTGAGTGACAAGTGCATGGGGTCATTGTTTATTGTCTGACCTCGGGCAAACGCCGACACCCAGTCTGGAAGTCATAATGGCCAAAGCAGGTTTTGGCATCTCGCCATTGAGCTCGAAATATGAGACTGGATGGTGGAGGATAGAAAGAAGAGAGGATGAACGCCGGTAGCATGAGAGATGATCGGGAAAAGATTTCGAACTCCCGCGAGACTGAGGCTGACTGCACCGGCTTGGCATATATTTATTGACTTATTACTTCATATATAGTAACCTATGAAGCCAAGCCAAATGCTGCCAATTTTAAAATGAGGTCAGGACTATTTTTCTTTGTTTGTTATCTACTCACGACGTTTCAGTATATTCGCCGTATAACGCGCACCCCTTTTTTTCAAAGAGTCCTGAAATGTAAGTGTTCAATGATCTTATGCTTTGAAGTCATTTATTCCAGGTATTTTCCCAAAAGCTTTAGAAAATAATATACTTCTAAAACTACAACCCTTTAAGTTTTCATAAAGAAAGTCATTTCTTTTAAGGTATCCGACTACGTTCGAAACCGTGATTTTAAAAAAGCGCCTAAATGGATAATTTTCGTGATATTTAGTGTCACTTAGGTTAGAATATATGTATAAAATTGTTTTAAGGACATTTTGACGAAAAAAATTATTTAAATACAATATTTTGGCAAAAAATTAACTTAAAATAACCTTCTTTAAAAAAATTTTTTTCCTTTTTAAAAAATGCTCCAAAAATAAAAATTTTTGTCTTATATAAAAAGGACTTCCCCAGAGAGTCTAACGGGAGTTGAAAAATTATCATTTTTTAGAGTTACCCCCAAATTGAAATAATTATCGGCTTTTTTCTTAAAATTTCCCCTATTGTCGAAAAATATGGAAAAAACCCACCTCTAAGTTTATATTTCAAAAATTCTCCCCTGTACAGAGGTTTGAGCTATAAAAGGGGAAAAAATTTTTTAATGAAATTTTTCATAAACGGGGAATATTTTAAATGGGTCATTTATGTTATGTTTTTTCAAAATATTGGCTTAAATAATTTTATATTGTAATACTATTCTTAAAAACAATTTTATATAGTTTTCTAATCAAATGACACTAAATAAAAAATATCCATTTACACGTTTTTGGAAAAACACGGTTGGGGAAAGCGGATACCTTAAATAAACATTTTCATTTATGTAGAAGAAAAACTTTGAATACCATTTTTTTTTTTTTTTTCAAACCCTCATTTTAACCCGGGCTAAAAGGAAAACCCCTTTTATCTTATTTTTGATTAAAAGTGTGTGTTATACGCCGGATTTTACGTTATTTAAAAGATACATTAAACAATTTAAGTCGAACAAAACACCTTCACTGAATATACAAATTAAAGATCCTATTTTATTTTCATTTCTTTTTTTTTTTTTTTTGCTTCGTCAAAACATCTATCACTTTATCCATCTCTCTTTTCCTATTATATTGCAAAGCAAAAGTAAATAAGTGTTGAAAAACAACTTTTTAATGGAACGCATCGATATATAAAACAACCAATAGGAAGACGCCTTTCAATACCCTTCATCAAAACCTTTCAAATACAAAAAGAAAATACTTGCTTTAAAAGTTTCTTTTTCTGAAAACTTAAGGGGGGGAAGTTTTTTTAATTTTCAAACCTTCCACCTCCACAAAAGGGGAGGTCTTTCAAAAAAACCTTTTTTTAATTTCCCCAAGAAATGAGCTGATTTTCAATGGAACGTTCCCGCCCCCCCCGGCGTTTTCATTTGACCGGTGTATTAATAGAAAGGGGGGGGGTTTTTTCCCAAAGAAAGGGGGGACTGGAGAGAGCAACCGAGGTGCTCTGGTTTCATGTTTCGGAAGAGAGAGATTCAACGGAAAGCAAGTTGTTCGTTTAAGAGGAGAAAAATACCATACAGGGGAGTTAATGGCGGCGTGGGAACAATAATAGCTTTTATCCGAGACATTGAATTAAACGAGAATTTAGGCTTTACACATTATTCGTCAAATAAAGAAATTTGTCAAAATGAATTAGTAAATTTTGAAAGAGATGCAGAAAATTGACTTGTTGCATTTTGCGTGTGTTTTATAATTAGAATTGTTTCTTTTTTTCTTTCCACAATTTTAAAAAAACTTTTTTTTTTTGCTTTAGAGTAAGTGTAAACAGATGAGGTAAGGAGAAAATGTGTGGTTTTTGTATGTGCAAAATGTGTTGCCATAACCAGAACGATTTAATTTCGAGTTTTTTGATTTTATGTAAGTGGCAGGGCCATTTTTAACCTCTCCATCACCCTGGTCCCGGGTATAACCTTTTTTTCCCCCAAAACATGTTAGTTTTTCAGGGGGCCCCATACAAAGTCAGTTTTTCACGCAGGCCGAAAAATGGGGGATAAATGGGGGGGTTTAGGGGGAAATGCTTTAAGGCCAACAAAAATTGAAAATTTAAAAAAGTGGAAAATTGACAAAATATTATAACCCCTTTTTTTATTTTATTATTATTATTTACATTTTTTTGTCACTAACACTAAATTAGAAGCATTTATGAAACACTCCTTTACAATTTCTGCATCAATAGACGGTTTCATATGATTACCAATAGTATAAAAAAAAATTCATAGGATATGTCTTTGTTACCGCTGTGATATTACCACTGACAAAACACTTTGTGTTGCAAAGATTATTCAAGAAAGCCTATTTATTACCTCTTGAGAGAGATATTCGAGGAAAAGTGTCATTGAATGATTCTTGTATATTAGTATTTTTTAAATACAGCACTTTCGTGGCAAATTAAACAATTACTGATCCATGTTTGTTTCTCACTACAAAATAGTTAACCTTCCGATCGTCTTGAAACGATTGATTTTTTTGGAATATTTTTCACTTGCAAGATATGAAGGATAGTTAAAAATTAATTCCACCCATAAAGCTATCAGTACTTCATTGTTGTCTGTTATCACTAACCGTAACCGTTACAAATAGAAAAAAAATATTAATTCGCACTCGCACGACATCGACAGCAAAAAGCAAATTTGAAAAATTTAATTTCTTGACAAAGAATTTCCCACCAAATTTTTAATACAATGCTCTTAAATAAGTAAATTTCTCAAAGCAATGGGCCATGACCGGGCCACTTAAAAAGGCTCGGTGGGCTGCAGGTTGAGTATCGCTGATTTAAATGGTTTCCTCCAAAACTCTGAAAAAGTCATTCGGCTAACTTATAAACGTAAGAATATATATATATATATAACTCACAGAGAGATGCGTAAGATAGTAAATTCTATTAAAATTCGTTTCGTCAGAAAAATTTTCTAATCCGAGGAGGGATGCGACTTCCATTTTTGTATAATATGTGGAAAATGTTTAAGTGAATCGGCTAAAAAAGGAACATAATATTTTAAGAAAAAGTATGAACATGCAGTCCACACACAAACTACTTTCAAAAGTGGGGCTGCACATTTTTAAAAACTTTTAATTGTCATGCCCGAGATAATCTCGGGCACAGCACTGGTGTCGAAAATGTCACGCCCGAGTACTACTCGGGGTAATTTTTTTTTAGTGCATCGTATTGTTTTACCCGAATATATATCAGGAGACGTTTATTTCGGCTTCATCTCTTTGTCAAACCCGACTGATTCTCGGGAAAAGTTAATGTGCGCTCAATTCATTAGATGGCAGCACTTTACTGAAGAACTTCAAGGTTAGAGGTTAAGCTTCTTTGGTTCAAAAAAATTTGACAATTTGTGTACCCAAATCATCAAAATAACTTGACAATCTTTATGCTAAAAATTAAAAACTGTTGGTCTGTGGGATGTGGATTTGAACACTAAAACCTTACCTTTGTGTGTGCTACTGTGATCGTGTGAGAAGCTGGTGGAAAGCTGGAGGGATTGGAAAATTTAAAAAAAACTATGCATTTGGTACTAGAAAAATATTTATTTTACAAATGCCACTCACTATATTAGTACCTATATGCCATTAGTGCATGACTAAAAAAATATACTTTATAGTAGATGCATCCATAAGCATCTTCAAATATTCCTGTAACTCAGGGGTGGCCAAAGCAAATGACCTTGTGGGGTCACTTCTTAAAAACATCATAATCCCGAGGGCCACACAGATATAAAAATATATATCTTTGTATTAGATTTGAATCCATTACAAACATTTATTGGAATGAAAATTTAAAACAGAATGAACTGCTATAATTGTTTTCATTACTTTTCATGTGTACAGACATAGATAATATAATAATTATGTGGAATGATCAAATACAGTCGAACCTCTATATTGCGAATTTTTCTATAAAACGAACTTTTTCCTAGAATCTTGAACATTTCATGATTTTCTTCGTAAAATAACACCTCTATAGCGAAGTGCATTTTCTATATAATGAACTTTTTTTTGTGATTAAATTTTTTTTTTCCCTCCCTTTTTTTTAAATATTTCGGGATATTTCACAAGTTGTTTCTTTTAACCCTTTAACTGTCAAGTTTTTTTTGATTTTGGGTACAAAATTGTCAAATTTTTTTTAAAAAAGATCCCGCACTTTGAAAAAGAACTTCTAACCTCTAACCTTTGAAGTCTTCGTAAAGTGCTGCCATCTAATAATTGAGCGCACTTTAAACTTTTCCCGAGAATCAGTCGGGTTTGACAAAGAGAGAAGCCGAACTAAACGTCTCCGATATATATTCGGGTAAGAAAATGATGCAAAAAAAAATTCCCCCGGTAATACTCGGGGTGACATTCGACATCAGTTCTGTGCCGAGAGCATCTGGGGCGACGAAAAAGGTTTTTAACACATTTTATAATGATCATAAATCTTGAACTGGTTTTATTAGGTGTCTAACTAGCCGAGAGCAATAGAATTCTGGGCGTTTCATCCAAGAAGTGCAACCTTTAGCCCTCATTGTCCAGTTCAATGAAAACATCTTCAATATCTCCGTTCATCCTCTGGGGAGTTATCTCGTGTCCTTGAACTAGTCTCCGTTCATTTGTAGTGTTGATCAGTCGTGCTGGTACTTTGTTTCTCGTAGCTCGAAAATATTAAAACATAAGTGCTTGAGCATCGAAGAAACACATTTAATTCTTCAGGAAATGGATAAATACGTCAAAAAGCTTTTTCTTTCTTTTGACAGTTAAGATATATAAAATAAATATATATTAATTTACAAAAAAGGTATGAATAATTACTTATTTTAATATTTTGTGTTTACGAACTTAAAATTTGTTTTATGTGGTTTATGAAGTATATTGAAAGGTAAACCTCCATATAACGAATTCTCCATATAACGAACTTTTTTTTCGGGATTTAGCGACTTCGTTATATACAGGTCCGACTGTACAATGTTTAATTTATGTAAATAAGGAGGTATTCGTTTCTCAATTTTTTCACTTAGTAATTGTAAGTCGATCTCAATGCGTGTATTTCCATATCGTAATTGATGTTACAGATTGTCGTCCTATAAGTTTGAGCGCGATTTATGTTTGATAAAATTCGTTTTCGGAAAGAACGATTCGGAGGTGTAAGGTGAAATAAAAAGGTACAAGAATCATGCATGGTGCTGCGAGGTATCACTGCAATGCAATACTGTCCATTTTTAAGTATCTATAAAAACAGAAGCAACGTGATAAAGTAGAAACAATTATGGGTTCCAAAACACTACACTAAAAGCAAAAATATTGCACAAAATAATCGTATTTTGAAAGTTGTAAAGAATTTCATGGGCCGTAAAATTATTCAAGGCGGGCAGTGGTTTGGCCACCCTGCTTCTAACTAAAATTCTAACGCAGAAAAAGCTGTTGTAAACTCAGGATACTTAAGGTATCCGACTACGTTCGGGGCCGTGATTTTAAAAAGGCGCATAAATGGATAATTTTCATGATATTTAGTGTCACTTAGATTAGAATACATGTATAAAATTGTTTTAAAGGCATTTTGACAAAAAAATTTATTTAAATATAATATTTCGGCTAAAAATGAACTTAGAATAACCTTTTTTCAAAATGTCCTCCTTTTGTGTGTGTGTGAAAAATGCTTCTATTATAATAATATTTTGCCTCTATATAGATCAGACCTCTGTACAGAGGCTCAACTATGTTTTTTGAAAAATTCACATTATTTTTAGAGTTACAACCATTTGAAATAATGATCGGAGTTTTTTTCTTAAAATTTCTTCCCTATGTTGTGTGTGTCGTATAATATGGATAAACCCCCTTCTAAGTTATATATTTCAAAAATTCTAGTTGGGTCTCTGTACAGAGATCTGAGCTATAGACAGGCAAAATATTATTATAGTAGAAGCATTTTTCACAAAAGGAAAAATATTTTGAAAATGGGTTTTTCTATGTTCATTTTTTGTCAAAATATTGTACTTAAATAATTTTTTATTGTGATACTATTCTTAAAACAATTTTATATACATTTTCTAATCTAAGTGACGCTAAATATCATAAATATTATCCATTTATACGCTTTTGCAAATCAATTATACGCAATTTTTGTCGGATACCTTAAGAAAAAGGCTTTTGTGGAATGCTTTACAGCCGGGGTGGGCATTACGTCGATCGCGATCGACTGGTTTTAGCATTTAGTAATTATATACGTTAATATTCAAGATTGGCTGAAGTATGCGGACTAAGTCATCTACTAACTGCATCAACGAAAACCAACAAGATGAAAATGTTTTATTTTTTTTATGTATTTTTAATTGTTTGATAATAAAGACCATTTGATATCATTATATTTATGGCTGTATTATTAATTTCTTTGTATCTTGCGTTTCGCTTTAAACGCGGTTTTACTCATAAAAGTATGAGTTTTTTTTTTTTTAATTTTAATTCTGTAGGTAAATACTAAGTAATAATTTCACATTTATTATTAAAATACTGTGGACCTTTTTCTTCCTCACCACACCTATGACCCTGGGCATTGGCGCACACAAGAATTTTTCAAGGGGTTGGTGGTGGAGTTCGAGGGTCGGAAGTCTACCAATCTCACATCATACCCCAATACGCATCCAAACATATATACAGTCGACTCTCGATAATTCGAAGTTGGAGGGACCAATGAAAAACCAATTATCAAGGGGGGTAGGAAAAAACTCTCAAAATACACGAAGAAATTTTTTTTTCTAACACATTTAAATTTAAAACTATGTAATAAAGCAACAATTGTACATAATTTTTTAAAGTATATTTTATACAGTAAAAAAAATAAAACAAAGTTAAAAAGTCCTATATTAAAAGAATACACTTATGTCTTGAAAACAACTATTATAAAGGTATATACTATATATAATTAACCCTTTTTTGTAAAAAAAATCTGTTATTTTTTTTTGTTTTAAGGCATTCAATCTAACTTTGTTAATAGATTTTCTAGAACAAATGAAGCCGGTAAAATGTTGCATAACATGATTTTGAAGGAAAAGTTGTGTAGTTTTTTTTAGTGACTCTTGCTTCTAACGATTCCCGGAGTCAACTCCTCCGAATCGTCTTCATCACTTTCTGTATTATTGAGGTCCAAAGCCACAATTTCAGCGTCAGATAGAGCTCCCCATACAACAATGTTCGTGTAAACCAAACGTCAAAAACTGGAAGAGCTTCCCAAAGGGATGGTTCAGCATTAAATTCAGTGAGTGTATCGTCCACATCAACCAGATTCGGCGAGGGAAGCCCTGATTTTTAAAACAGCTGTGAATTGTCAAGGAGAAACACTCCCCCAAACCTTGTCAATCATGATCAAAGCTGGTAAATAAAATAGTTACTTTTCTGCTGATTTTCGAGGTTATAAAAAACACTTTTAACGACTTCACGCCGAAAAAAAATTTTTTAAAATTATGTATGAGGGGCCGGTCGAGTGGCTGAATTTTTGGGGGATTGAGTTTGGAGGGAAAAATTGAAGTTTCACATTTGATAAAGGTGGTCGTTATTTGCACGACAGTTGTCAAAAATAAGAGAATATGTCGTTTCTCTCTTTTTCATATCCGAGTCAGTGAGACTAACCATTCATTAAAGAGTTCGGTGGTCATCCATGCCTTCTTGTTTGAACGGTATTTGGTAGGGAACGAGTTTATGCCCTTGAAACACCGAGGTTTTGCAGATTTTTCCTATGACTAGAGAGTAATCTTATCTGAGACGTCCATGTTTACAGCCAGTAAAATAGTTAACCTCTCCTTGCTATGCTTTCCTCCATGGCATTTTTTTTTGAATGTAAATTTTTTTTTCTGGTAAGCCGAAAAAGCCCGGTTTCATCCGTGTTGAAAATGTTACGTGGTTCGTACTCCTTTATTAGACCCGAAAGCGAGTTCTGCCACTTAGAACAAACGTTAATGTCGACACTGAGTTTTCCCAGCACATTTTTGAAGACTATCCCATTCCTTTTCTTAAAATTTGTAAGCCATCCCTCGCTAGCCGAAAACTCGATTCTAATTCTTTTGGCGAAATGCTTTAGCCTTTTCCTTCAATAAAGAGCCACCCATCGGAATATTCTGTCCTCGACACTGTCTCATCTAAACACTATTCAAGACGTGAAAATTACATTTACTAACGCGTTTTCTCCTCTCTTGAAGATGCACTTAAGATTTTCTCTTTATTCTTCAGAATAGTGGAGAGCGAGTCAGTGGGATTTCAAATGTTTTGGCTACATCTCCCTTCCTCTCACCATTCTTCAAATGATTCTATCACCTTTTGCTTTTCAGAAATTGTTAAGCACTTGTACTTTTTTAAAAAAAGACATTCGTTCCTTTCGCGTGATAAGTCGACACTGAGGTGAGGTTAAAGTAGTGGCCCAAGGTTTTTTCAGAAATTAACAGGTAGGAAACGTAAATCCCCCACAACTTTAGTAAAATAATATTTTTAATTTAAAATTTGGAATCTAAAATGAACACAAGGCGTATTCACAGTTCACACTCAGCTACGGGTATACTTAATGCAGGGGTCGACAACTATGGCACGTGGAGCAATTCTTAGTGGCACATTACCACTCTTTTTTAAAAAATAAAATAGAATAAAGTTAAATCCCTGTCTCTCCTGTCTTTGCCTCGTACATCTTTATATAAAGGTTTTATTTCTCGCGTTCAATTCTCTGCCATAAAACGATTCTGCTGAATTACCTTGGATGTAGTTTGAGTGCTTTATTTACCAAAAAAACATCTGTTTAAATGTGACTCATTATTAGTAATAAATACTCAATGCAAATCAAAATTATTGTGCAATACTTGTAAAAGGCAGCATCACTCATTACTGCACAGTGAATAAAAAAGAAAGCAGTTTTTCATTTGAGTATCAACGAAAAAGAAAAAAAAAACAGATGGCTTAGGAATAAATCAAAATTTTCTGCTTAGCAAATACCGGAAGTATAATAAACAAAGTAGTTATTCTTTCAACATGAAAATAAGTTCAGTAAAAAATCCGGTACACAGGAAATGTGAATCTAACTTCATAATATTGAAGGTTCGAATTATCCAGAGTTTTATAGGATAACTTCGAATTATCGCGAGTTGTAGTCTGGCCAACCACAAATTTTACTTCGAAATATTGAGAGTACCAAAACCTATGGTTTTAGTTCGAAATATCAAGAGTTTTTCTAGGGGCTGAGATATACTTCGAATTAGCGAGGGGTTCTATTATCGAAAGTTCAATTATCGAGTCAAATGTTTTTTTGATTTTGTCGATTGTTGCGAACAAAAAACAGTATAAAATAAATTACTAAATAAATAATCAACATTAATAAATAAAAAATTATTAATAACAAAACCTAATTATAAGTTTAAAACACTATATACATGGGATTATAATCAATCGGGGAATCAAGGGCTATGGGGAAAGTCCGGACCCGTGGACCCTTCTCCCCTCCTTGTGTGTGCCACTGACAGTAGGTGGACCGCAACACCATGAAAAAATTAGAAGTAGCCCGTACCCAGGAAAAGTCTGCCCACCCTTGCTTTACAGGCACTACACCCTCCAAAGGTTCATGCTAAACAAATAAATAATTAT
The DNA here is from genome assembly GCA_019973955.1 of Trichonephila inaurata madagascariensis. NCBI lineage: Eukaryota > Metazoa > Arthropoda > Arachnida > Araneae > Nephilidae > Trichonephila > Trichonephila inaurata. Next base: position 6,982 of record BMAV01023226.1, on the reverse strand, counting down.
GTTCATTTTGAAAAAAAAAAGACCCCTTAATGATACTTTTTTTACGTACCTCAAATAGAAACATTTGAGAAGAATAACAATTTGTTTATCAATGCTTTTGAATTGCAAATATTTTGATTAAGGTATCCGACTATGTTCGGAATCGTGTAAAGATAAATGTGTATGTGGTGCGTAGATACTGGTATGTGGTGGGTGTTGTTCTGGAACGTAATACTGGAGTCCAAGCTTGTCTTTTTCTGGATTTAATGGTAACACAATAAACTTGAATAAAACAAAAACTTAATAATTTTACAAAAATTAAATCCTTAATTTAAATATTAGACTGAAAATATTCTATTAAACAACGGCACTCCAGAAAGCCGAAGCCAAGATCAAGATTTTAAATAGAAAATGTCCGAGATAAAAACAACAGCGAGCAAACGCGCTGAAGCCAGGTTTCCAATTCATCTAGGATCAGCTACATATCGTTTTCGTCGGGATCAGTGGCGCACACAAAGGGGTGTCGGACCCAAAGCCCTTGATTTTTTTTCCGATTGATTATAATTCTTATATAGTACGTAAAATTTAATTAAATATTTGTTATTAATGATTAATTTTATTAATTAATGCTAATTATTTATTCAATAATTAGTTTTTTACTGTGTTTTGTTCGCAAAAATCGACAAAATCAAAAGGAGCATGATACAAGAATGGTGAACTTTCGACCCCGGACCCCCCTTGAAAAATTCCTGTGTGCGCTACTGGTCGGGATACACCCCACGGGGCTCTGAGCGCAGTGACCGATACGCTCCGCCCACGCAGGGGACGATGCTCAAGATTTTCACATAGGCAGTATCTCCTACATATCGTTTTCGAAGAGATACACCCCACGTGGGTCTGAGCGCAGTGACCGATACGCTCCGCCCACGTAGGGGATGATAATTCACAACACCGTGATTTTGCAAAAGCGTATAAATGAATAATATTTATGATATTTAGTGTCGCTTAGATTAGAAAACGTATATAAAATTGTTTTAAGAATATTATAACAATAAAAAATTATTTAAGTCCAATATTTTGACAAAAAATGAACATAGAATGACCCATTTTCAAAACCTTCTCTTTTTATGAAAAATGCTTCTATTACAATATTTTGCCTATATATAGCTCAGACCTCTGTACAGAGGCTGAACTAGAATTTTTGAAATACATAACTTAGAAGTGGATATATCCATATTTTACTGCAACAGAGGGGAGAAATTTTAAGAAAAAAACGCCGATAATTATTTCAATTGGTGGTATCTCTGAAAATAATGTGACTTTTTCAAAAATCCTTGTTCAGACTCTCTGGAGAAGTCTTTATTTTATGTAAGAAAAATTATATTATTATACAAGCATTTTTTATAAAAGGAGAACGTTTTGAAAAAAGGTTATTCTAAGTTAATTTTTTGCCAAAATATTGTATTTAAATAATTTTTTTTGTCATAATGTCCTTAAAACAATTTTATACATGCATTCTAATCTGAGTGACACTAAATATCATGAAACTTATCCATTTATGCCCTTTTTTAAAATCACGGTTCCGAACGTAGTCGGATACCTTAAGGGGTACTGTGGTGGAGTTTTTAAAACTGTACACGACACCTAGAACGTTGGCTGTTGCAAAGTTCTTAGTAGAATTTGTCGAAAGATTTCCAAGAAAGGCAATAAATATATCTTTCTAGCACTCTTTCAACAGAATCACACCGGCTCCAGTGAAAGTGAAAATGCGATAATAATAAGGGGCTTGTGAAAAGAGGTCCCAGTTGCTACTTTTACCGTAGTTCTGTTACTTTTTTTATGGGGGAGAAAGAGTTTTCATAGTACCATTGTATAATGACCCTGAAAGAGATTCTCATTCATTTCTATATGTGGAAGCTGAAGAGAACTAAAAGCTGTTGAGTTTTCCCCATCCAAACAATTTTAAAAGGAAGAATAAAACGACGGTATATCCGCCTACTTGCAACAACTTTTTTTTTGAAAAAACAGAGATATGGGGATTTTTTCGTGATTTTTAGATTTATTTAGTATATTTTAAGGAAAAAATCCTAAAATTGAAAACAGAAAAAAAAAATTATCATTATTAATATGATAAAAAACTGATAAAAATGTACAAAAAATTACGTAAACGGGACCCGCTCTGTACAAACATTTTACGAACAAATTCTCAACTTTTTAATTTTGATGTGTTACTTTGTTATTCGTGTTTGAAATGACCTTCACGATAAGAGATATTTTAACTTTTACAAAATCTAAAGCACTTCATCTTAGTGATTATATGAAATTGCTTAAAAAACCAGTGATTATATTCACATAAAGGACTGTAAATTTTGAAATAAAATAGTGATTGATAAATCTGAAGTTTAAAACACTTCTACTGTAATGCAGAACATACACAAAAAATTTCAGCAAATTATTTTTAAACTCTTTGAGTGATTGCTGTCCCCATTGAACTTACGAAAAAAACACATATCGAGTGAAATGCGTTTTAAAGTTTGGCATTTTGTGTCAAGTTATGGCATCTGCTTTTACTAAAACTTGTAGTTTTTGTTCTAGTGAATGGAAAATAAAACACTTGGTATTTTTATTAAGCTAATAAGATGGCCTATAAAATAAAATTAAAAAAAAATTGTAATTTTTTAAAAAAATCATGATTTTAGGAAAATATGAACTGTAAAATAATTTACAATTTTATTCACTTTAAACGTAGAACATTTAATGTATTGAACAAAATATTAATTTATAAAATTGTTCTAGAATGAAATGAAATTACGAAATAATCAAGAAATCACTCTCTCATAGCCAGTGCATGAAATATTATATATATCTCAGTCAGTAGTTCGTTTGCGAGTTAGCTAGCGTTACGCGAACGGTGACTTATATCTCCCTCTCAACTTCCGTTTGCCTCGCCCGATCACACTTTTCGTAACGCTCTCGTCACGCATTCACCAGCTTACTCCCCAAGTCAAGCGTGCGTAAAGAAGTTTTATTCAAAAATTGATTGGATTCGTAATCCATTTGTGATAACAATACATTTTTATATGAATAAACTTTAAATGAAGAGGAAAAACTAATTTCGCTTTGTATTAATCGAGATTTAATTTCAAAACATTCGGAAGGGCCAATTAATTCATTTTGAATTAAAATTAAGGTGATTATCTCATAACAGCCAAACAGGCCTTTAAAATATTGTTACAATTTTCTACATCTTATTTGTGTGAATTCAGATTTTCAGCATTAACAAATATATAAATGAAAAAAAAGACCGGAACTTTTAAATGTAAATGACGAAATGAGAGAGTGGCATTATCATTTTTACGATCAAATACAGAAGGTCGTTCGCAATTTATGGAAACAATTTTGTAATTCATTTTCTCGTTTGCATTTTGAGATAAGACTTTGGCAGCTTCAGAATAATCGTCTGCTATTGTTTTCTTTTGATTGGAATGTAAAATAAAAGATTTATTTTGAAAATGGATTCTTAAATTAATAGATGGCTCAAAGGTTACGTAACTGCATATTCCGTAGGAAAATATTCAATCAATACATTTTAAAGAGGTGTAAAATCTCGGTTATTGCATTTCAATACAAGATATTTATAATATATTAAATCTGAAAGGGAAAAACGTCTAGCTAAAAATAACAATGGAAACAGGACCACGAAACTTTATCCTAAGACTGTGCAAAAGTAGGCAATTATTAAGAAAATGTGAAATTATTGAGTCTCTGATCCTAAAAGAAAATCCACCAACCACAAAGATTCATTGCATCAGAAACTAGGAATGTCTTCCAGCACTGTAATTAAAATCATTCATAAATATTTTAAGTTAAAAAAAATGTTTAAACCTAAAGTTCATCTCCTTTTTTAATACATATATATTGCTGAAAGAAAAACAAATTGTAGAATATTATATAAAAAACACCTAGCTGCCGAAAAATGCAAAAAATTTGGGTAACACTCGATGTGAGGTATGGATATAAAAGTGACTGTAATAAATTCTATTACTCTGTTCTATTGCTCAACTGGCGGGAATAACCGTTCGAAATGGCTTCATCAGTGCACAATTAAGTTCTCAAAGGGATTCACATGATAGTTACAGGATTTTCTAAAAACGGCAAGTTAAGGTATCCGAACACAGTCGGAGTACTTTTTGACAAAATAACATATTTAAACATAATAAAGGCTTTTTTAGGACTCAATACCAATAAATACTAATATTTAACCAGCAATATTTAAAATAAATTGCCTAAATTTCACAAAAATCACAACTATAAGTGAAATTTTAGCAACTTTGAAACTTCAAAGCAATTAGAGAAATAAGTGTAAACTTATATTAGTAAAAGTATTACCAAAACAATCTATCTAGATGCATTTATCTTAACTAACCTTTTAATGTTTTATTAAAATTTGAAAATTTTAGAGCTGATTGAGTAAACATTATAAGAAAAATCACATTCTGTATATTCTGTTCATAAAAAAATACAGATTTACACTGATATGATTTATGTATATCACCTGGCAAAATTACGTCATCAAAAAATAAAAGATTCTACTTCAAACGCTAATTAGCTATCTTTGATCCTATAACCAAATTTAAAAAAATATTTTGTTTGCTTTGCTGTAATCCCACGATGAGAGATTTTTTTATTACGTTTCTTTTAACCTAAAATATTACTTCAGCTGACCTTTTCGAACTTACTGGTTTGGTTATCTCTGTCCTTTTTCTTCTAGGGAAGTTGTAAATTATATATTTCTGTTTCCGCCTTTTCCATGTGAAATAGTTTTATGATATATGGATAAGCATATTGAGCACTTTGAGGAATTATTTGGCCAAGATTTATTTTTATGAGTATTCTGAAACATATAATGCATAATGAAAAACGTTGAACACAATTCTTTTTCAGAACTAATATCCATGTTTTTATATTGAATACATTGAGAGAGAGAGAGAATTGAATGTTAGCGAAAAGTGTCTGTGATTTGTGTCCTTCATATAAGTCACGCACATTTGAAACAATTTAGATCAGTTTTATTATATTTCTTCTCAAATTATCAAAGGCAAATTGAAAATTCCTTGAAATAGGTAAGTATATTTTCTCTTAGTTAAATTATTCACTGAAATTGTGTATAGTAAAAATAATTATACAAAAAAAAGGATTGGGGTGAGTCACTCCGCGGGAACATTAGCTTTAGTATCGAAAATGCACACTTGAACCCGGGCTAAGACATTTTGAAGTTTTCTCGCTTTAAATATTAAAAATAACACAATTATTCTTTATTGGAATTTTACATTCTTTTTCATTATTTAACATTAATTCTAAATGCTAATTCTGTGAGGCTTTTAATTACAGTTCGTTCAAAACTATTTATAATATGAGCATTCATTTCAAAAAATCATTTTACATTTTTGTATACATTGTCATGCTCTTGGTTTTACTCTCCTTACAATTAAGCTATTATATTCAGAATAATGTATTATTTTTTTTTAAAAAAATAAACTCGTGTGAAGAGTGGGTACTATAGCCAGTATAAGAACAAGTTTAATAATTATTAGTGACTTCCATGGGCTTGTCTTGCAGAGCAAAGTTTTTCAAAGGAAGGCTTAATATTAGAAATTGACAGTATGAGTTTTTTTCTTATATTTAGCTGAGATCTATATTTTGTCTTCAAAGCAGCCACAGCAGAAAATCCGGTTTCGCAAAGGTAGGATGTTGAAAATGGTAATAGTATACGAAATGCTTTTGTTTTCAGTGCAGAAAATCATCATCCACCTCTGCCCAAAATTCAAAGAGCTATTTATTTCAAAATTGCCTTTTAACTATGCCACTGGATGTGAAATCTATGAAGATTTTTTCTTCTGCAGTTGAGAGCCCTTCTGAAGAATTGTGAAATGAATCCCTAACCCACTCGTAACTTGCTATCAAGTTGTCCTCAGCAAGAAAATACTTTTTAAAATTCCATGCCAACATGACTAAAGGATTTTCTATGGTTTTAAAAACAATTTCCGCATGTTGTTCTTCAGATTTGTAAGTTTTAACACATAGTAAGTACACATGCAAGTTTTACACAGGGTTTTTCAGTAATAGTAATAGTAAATCCAAAATTTAAGTATTCTTTAGAATATATCCTTGATTTAATTTTCGGAACCATGCTCTTCTGTGTACTTGTTGATACTTTATTATCATTGAATGTTCTCTGCGACTTAAAAATATATCTATGCATTTTTTTTTCTTCACATAATATTGAAGTATTACATTTGCATGAAAAACATATCAGGAATAAGAACTGAAATTATGAAATTATTAATATAAAATGCCTTAATTCAAAAGTTTTACATGCACACATTTCACAAAGAAGAAAAATTACATTATTGTATGGCTTCGGAAATATTCTGCTCTATATATTACACATGCTTTTTTTATGGTTATTATTTCTCTTTATAAAATAGATTTTTTTTAATCATAATGCTTTTTTAGCTTTTTTTCTAAAAAGGGGGCTTGGCCAAATTACCTAATTTGTTTTCAAATGAAGTTTTATTCAACTTCTAACTTTCCGACTTGTACAAATGATATATCTATCGAAAGATACCAATGCAAAGAATAAGATTAAATAAAAGTAAAAAAAACGATAGGTCGGTCATTTTTGGGGTACCAAGTCCTCTTAAAAAAACTACAAAAAGTACATCAGGGCTCTTCCCTGTCCCTCATAACTTCAGCACACCTAATGGTTTCCAATCTCCTGGTGCTAATCCCTTAACGTGAAAAGGCCTAGATAAACATGATTCATTGTCCCCTCTCTTCTGGATCCGCTGTGTAGAGGGGCGACCTTTAGGGATTTTAATAAGCCCCATTATAATCCAAAAGGGGGAGTACTTGGTTGCTTACTAAAAAATCCCGCAATAAAAAGGGGGTATTCCTTTGGTGGTATAATCTTTCAGCCCCCCCCAAGGGCCTTTTGTAAAGG
>BMAV01023225.1:0-72166 GCA_019973955.1 Trichonephila inaurata madagascariensis | reverse complement strand
TTTAGTTATTATTTATTTTTTAATGCGTTTTTTTTTGGTACCTGAATATACTTAAAAGTTGTTCTCAAAACTTCTGGCAGAATGACTTGTTATTTATACTACAGGTAATTGTGGATTAAATTGGGGATTGCAAAAAAAAAATCAACTACAGATCAAATACACAGCTTGGCAAATACTGGAAGACCAGGAATATGATATAGATACCTTTTTTTTATTGTTTTAAAGAAAAACCCGATAGCATCGTCTGATCGGCAATGCTGGAGTTGTGAATCCCTAAAAGTTGGTTAACCTGATAAAAATGACAACAGAGTAAAATGTAGAGTAAAGTTGGGATAAAAATTATCAGTCATTCTATATACTAAAAAAGGGCTGAAACGGGGAGATTCCCCGACGTGTCATTTGTTTAATATAGCATTAGAAGGCAATTAAAACTTGGTATAAAAACCGGAAAAAAATTTTTTGTTAAACCCGACATTTGTATTGATATCGTTGGAAGAACTAAGGTAGCTATAATAGAGGGTTTGTGCACTCGGAAAGCAGCTCAACAAAAAGAAAAACTAAATTCATGGCAATAACAAACAGAATCTCAAATCACAATCACTGAAAATTAATGAATATGAGTTTGAACAAGTGATTAAAATTTAAACAGGCGCAATTGTAAATAAAAAAGTAATGACATAAAATTGAAATAAAAAAAGAATAAGTTTAAAGGTATTCGCCCGTGGGTGATGTTTTATTTTAAATTATCTTCGTGACTAGGGGTGGGGTGAATGAAGAACCAGACGTTGCCATGATAATATATCTTTTTTAAAGATCTTAACTTAAACACTAACAGTGATAATATTTATATTTTAATTCCGGATCTGAGTTGAGAAAACATATAATACGTATTACCAAATAAGCGTGATTTTTAATACTATATTCCCCCTTTTCCCTAATCCCCTTTTACACAGTTCTAATAGATAACAATTTTCCACCTTTTCCCTTTGGGTTTAAAAAAATCCCCTCGGGTCCTAAATATCTTTTCTTGATCTCGCGTGGAATAAAATATCCACCTTGCTTGATCGTTCTGTCACGGAAGCTTCACACTAGGTAACGGCTTCTTTCTGATTTCAGTTTACGCACTTAAACTCAGACTAGCATAATCCCTTAATAGGTCATATTTACGTTAAACCTTTCCCCAAATTTAAAAAGGGTTCCCAATTTGATATTCACGCTTCGCTTCTGGATTTGGTTTGGGTAAATTTGCCTTTTCGGCTCCAAAAAAAACCCCAAAGGGGTTTTTGTTTAAAACGGATAACCCGTCACAAGATGACTAACAGATATTATCACGGATTCAAAATCAGTTTAAATCTAATTTCATAAAGGGGACCAGAACAAAAAGTACAGTTATGCAAAACTCTAGAAGACCAATTGTTTTCACGGCAGCGAATGCTGGCAATTTACAAAGAAAACGAAAGAAATCGGATGACTTTCGGGGTAAAATCTTAAGGAAAAATTTTTTTGGTCGTTAGAAAAAGGAATCTGTGAATACGATACAACCTTGAACTTCAATCGAAATACAGAGAACCCAGCATAGTCGAAGTGATCGAACTTTCCAAATAATGGGCCCGGGGGAAAGTACAGTCGAACCCTATATTAGGAATTTTCTATATAGCAAATTTTTCCGGGGCCAAAAACCTTTTAATTTTCGGGGAAGTGGATAAAGGCGTAAAAGAAACTTTCCTTGAAATTTTTTTCTTCCCTTCTTTTTTTTTTTTTTGATAGTTAAGATTTATAAAATAAATATATATTAATTTACAAAAGGGTAGGAATAATTACTTTTTTTTAATATGTGGTGTTTACGAACTTAAAATTTGTTTTATGTGGTTTATGAAGTTTATTGAAAGATGAACCTCCATATAACGAACTTCTTTTCGGGATTTAGCGACTTCGTTATATAGAGGTCCGACTGTATTTCGATACAGGGATGATAATCCTGTGAAGAAAATAACTTTCCGAAATCCCGAGGGAAAGAGGAAAAAAAGAAGACAGAGAACAGGGTGGATGGATAAAGAAGAAAAGTGGTCGAATGACTTGGGAGTTGACAGATGGAAGAATGTATCATCAAAAGATCAATAGGGTTTAAGCGGGCAAAAACAGGCTGGCGGGAGGGGTTTGGGAAAGAAGAAAAGTATGCTTCATGTTAAAAAAAGCCTAAATAATCCGAATCTGCGAATAAAAACATTTGACGATTTGCATAATTTCTCACTTTATTTAATCTCCATCCATTAATTATATAATTGTGAAAAAAGTATTTTAAAAAAAAGTAATTTTTACTCTTTAATCTCAGAATGAGAAAACGAATATGTCATAAACGAAATGACTTAATAAATTAATTAAAACTACTACTCTTGGGTGTAAATGGGGCCCGGGGGGTTGAGTGGTCAAGGTATTGGTTTCGTGGCTGGCTTGTCACGCGTTCGACCCCAGTACCACAAAAGCCCCCTCCGTGTGGGGCAGCGATGCCCCCAAATCTGTCGAGAGTTGAAACGCCCCCCCGTTGGTGTGGTGTGGTAGTTGGGAGGGGGGTTACCAGTCAAATGTCGCCCTTTCGCCCTTGACCATGGTTCAAAATGACGAGGTCGGTAAAAAAAGCCCCGGTAGCTAAACCCTGCGGACGATAAAATTTCACTCACTCACTTAAAAGTGAAAAAAAGAAAAATTACAATTTTTTAAAAATTTAAAACATTCGTAAAATTTTTTAATTGGGAAAAGTAAGGGTTATTTTAGACTTTTTTTTGAAAGCTCTGAAAAAATCTAAATAAGTTCGTAAGTTCCAGATGAGCTTTTCTCTCAGTCAGATGTTCAAAATTATGGGATCAATCACCAGTAAATACAAATATTCAAATTCAAAAAAAATTCAACAATGTTCTTTTTCAAGGGAGGGAAGAATATTTAACATTTAATTCGCTACATTAGTGTTTATTTTTACATTTAACTAAAAAATAAGTAAGATAAAAATTTATTTTTTTTTTTTGGAAAACCAGAAGAATATGCATGGGAATAAACTTATCGTGCAATTTTTTGCATATTTTAATCCCGGGAAAATTGATACAAAGACAGTTTATAAGAATGAAATAATTTCCCATAAGCATAAATTTTTCTGTTCTGTAATGTTAAAAGTTAATTAGAAATAATTCCTATGCTAAAAAAGTATTTAAATCCATCGTTTTATATCTCCCGTGAGCGCTTTTTGAGTACAAATATGAGAAAAAAGGTAACCCACATTCAAAAAAATAAAAAGTCAAAAAAATATATATTGCAGGAAGCAGACGTTATGCTTTCTGGAAAAAAAAATTAAAAAAAGTCATTAATTAATTTTTTCCATCAATTTATCTAAGGACTGCATTTTATTTTTAAAGGGAAAAAACGTGAAAGGAAAAAAAAAATATTTGCTTGAATAAACAAAAAGGTAGCAAAAAAAAAACAACAACTTTTTACAAAAATTTTTTTTTTTCCCTTTCTAGGAAGATTCCATGTATTGTTCACTTTCAAAGGAAACCAACCATGAGGGGTTTTTCATGAACTTGACAATTAAAATTGTTAACCAATCAATGCCATGTAAAGCCCTTTTTTTTTTGGACCGACATAGACCAAAAAATGGGAAATTGGACTGTAGTATATATACGCTCCCCTGACCCCGAACGTGGGCATCAAAAATTTTTTTAAATCAGTATTGCAGTTGTCTTGGAAGAAGAAAACCATTTCCCCTTTCCAAAAAGGTAATTCTCAATTCCCTTTTTATCTTAAAACAAAATTACTAAGGAATTTTTGACTTAGAGAAATTTTTTAAAATTTTATTGAATGATTATCGAAATATCCCATAAAACAAACGATCTTTTGTTATTAAATACTAACTCATACAGTAAAATTCTGCATAAAAAGAAATCTTATAGATATTAAGTGATACAATATGCCCCCGAATTCTTAAATTGCATAATTCAAATTTTCAATCTAAATTTTAACAATTTATATAGTAATGATATTTAAAAAATCAACTAAATCATATTTTCATTGTTTTATAACTTGTAACTTAAGTTGCAATTGCAAAAATAAGAATAATGTCTTAGAAACTCATGATTTAACGGAAAAAATATTTAACTTAGCTTAGTTTTTACGATGTATTTTTACTTACCCTAACTTTTTAGTGGAATAGATGTACAAGATTTTTCTTTGTAGCTAATAGTACCTTATTTATTGAAGTATTAATATTGTTTAATCAAACACAAATTTTCTAAAAGTATTTTACTGTGACTTCTGAAGCACTATACTGTTCGAATTAATTGGGACAAACGGTAAAAAAAGGATTTTTTCTGAAACCGTAGCTTTTAATCATTATATACCTTAAGTAGAAAGAAAATCTTCTATATTAGGACGAAATATGTTGTCCTGTAGCAGAAATGATTTGTTCAACTCGTCATGGTACTGACTTCACTATTGCACCGCGCATGTTCTGAATTCCTTATCGTGGAACCATACTTGAATGCCCTTTTTTATCATTTGATCGGTTGTCGTGCAACTCATCTTAGCTAAACGGTTCTTGAGAATATGCAACAAATTCTCAATAGAATTTAGATCTGGTGAATTACCGGGCCCAAAAAAGCACTTTTTATTTTTTTTTTACTCAAATTCAGTGGCAAAACAAACCCATGAGGGCCAGGGCCTACTGTGTCCATCCCGGGGTTTCGTGACCATTGGGCGCTGAGGTGTTGGCAGATGTCCCGATCAGGTGGTCGGTCTGGGAAAAAGATAACCCCCAGTTCTTTAAAACCCAAGCAAGTTTGGTACTTATTTATAGACCCCCCAGTAGGGATGAAAGGCTGAGTCGACCTTGCCCAGCCCGGGGAAAAGAACCCCGACCGTGGTGGGGACCACCTCCACTTTTACTACTGGGCCTCTTTATTTTGGTTTCCCCGCATAAAAAACTGGGCCAATTTCGAATTGTGACAAGAAGCAATGTTGAAATGTTCCATCAAAGGTTTACATGAATGCAATAATTCTACTGCGTAATATTTATATGTATTTGACAAATTCATTTATGGTTTTAAAAAAAAGTTTCTAGGGGCCATTTTTTGGTGAAAAAATCCCAAAACATTTGCTTAGAAGGGTGTTTTACACTCTGTTGGGTGTGATCTGGTAGCAAAGTTTCATCTTCACTTCATCTAACTGCACCTAATTTGAATACCTGCACAATAAATCTGTTTCATCACTGAAAATCATCTTCTTCTAGTCATTAATAGATCCAGGATCGGTTTTTTAACCATTGCTAAACGTTTCTTCACCTGTTACTGAAGTGGAAATTGCATTTCCCTCGGTTTTGTTGCCTTATGGCAAACTTTCAGAAGCCTTTTCCATGCAGTTGAGTTCAACACTATTATCCAATAAACTCTTCGATTTTGCTATTTCTAATTAGAACTTTATCGATTCTTAGAATAGTTTCCGTTTGAGCTCACATTTTTATTTTCTTTTTGGAGACAATGTTCCGGAATCTTGAAATTTTCTCAAAATTCTTGAAATACTTGAGTTGCCCACACCAACTACCGCAGCTATATCTCTCACAATCATAGAAGTGTATTCATTAAGAGTGATTATTTTAGAACGCTTCCTCTCTTAGAGTAATATCTAAATCAGAACAAGTTAAAGTAATACGTGTTACAAGGAACGCAAAATTATAACCACCAGCTGCCATAGTGAAAGGCTCACAACTGGACAATCGATGCACCAAAACCAATCAAATGAGTAAATTATAGTCAAGGCCGATCAATCACATTACCTTTAAGCAGATATAACCAATTTGAGGGTTTTTTTAAGACACCACTGATAATCACATATCAACTCAGACAAGAAAAAAATGCTTCTCCCAATTAAATCGAATGGTATAGTATAATAAATACAACTAAAATTATATGTAATATCAAATTATATTAATTAATTGCAATTTTTTTACTAAAATTAGTTATTTGGTGCTTAGAAATAATAATTAGTTTCAATTTGATAACAATGAAACGATTTTTCCTATCAAATTTAAAAGGAACTGTTTTCCACGTATTCATGCCGCCCATATATATATTCATGAGCGTACATTTAAAATAAGATTTAACCTATTTTATACATGAATTCGCGTCAAATTTTTTTACATTCCTTATTAATAGCATGATAATTATTTTATGTTTGAACGATTTTATGAATAAAATTTCTTAAATTTTAATTAACAAAAACCAATAAGGGAAGAAAAAGGTTTGGGGAAAGTTTTAAAATCGGAAAATTTAAGTTGATTTCATTCCCTTTGAAAATTTATAATATTTTAGAGAGTCAGCGTTTTGATTTTTTTGCTTTTTCCCCATTGTTTCCCGGGGGCCAGGGGAAAACCCCTTCCGATGTAGAACAAACTATCATCACCACGGGCCATCACCATGGTCATCATCACCATCATGGTCATCACCATGGTCACCACCACCATCACGGACACCATCACCATCATGGACATCATCACCACCACGGTCATCATCATCACCATCACCATGGTCACCATCATCATCACGGACATCATCACCACCACGGGCATCATCATCACCACGGTCACCACCACGGACATCATCATCATCATGGTCACCATCATGGACATCATCATGGGCAACACCACTAGAAAAGAGAAGCAGTTACTTCAGGTGTCTCCTTGTGGGGAAGAAACTGAGTGTCAAAATTACTTGTGGTATTGGTATCGTCAACATGGTGCCGCACTAAAAAGGGATACCAGTTCCTGGAGAATGTACTTGGTCTGAAAAGATAGAAATACCAATACGTAGCCTCATGAGAGAAAAAAAATTTCAAAAGAACCAAAGAACCAAAAGAGGTGGAAGAAATAGAAGAGAAAATATACGAATTATAAGTCTAAAAGAATGCGAGTGAGAGTGAATATTAACGTTGCACTATTCGGCTACACGAGGGCTTTGGGTGACGGACCTTGTGATTTTGTACCATGGTCAAGCTTAGAGAGTGGGAACAAACAGCTATTTCTCGCAATTTTTTGATTTTCAAAAGAGGGGGACGGGGCAGTTTTCGAAGGAAATAAATATGAAGAAATGGAGCAAAAATGAGAAGAGGTTCAATAGGAAAATTTTGAAAACTGTTCTCATTCATTTAAAAAAGTATACTGCCAAATTGTTTTCTATTTTTATAGTTATGCATGCTTAATTCTACTTATCATTCGAATCAAATGATTCTTTACGTAATAAAAAGTTATTTCATCCGAAAAAAAGAAAAGAAACAAGAACAGTCTATTATATTTTTATTAAAAAAAGAAAAGAAAAAGGTGTGAAAACGGTTCTTTCAACGTTGAATCTTTCGATTTTTAGTATCAGAATTTTTCTAAATAATATTCCATGCATACTTGAATATTCGTAAACCACTAGTTGACAAGCATCTTTTATGGCTAAAAACGATACTAATATATATGCACACATATAAAAGTCTAGGTGTTCGCAGCAAATTGTTTTCCAACATTTCAGAAAACAAGAACCAAAAATTTAGAACAATTTTTCTGTAAGTCTAGTAGAAAACTAAACTCAGTGGTGCAACAGCCCATGATGGCCAAGGTCTACTGTGCCCACTTCAGTATACGTGACCTTTGGGCGCTGAGGTGCATGAGCAGGTGTGTGGAGCAAATGATCAGTCTGAAGCGAAACCCCCAGCTTTTAGTCCCCAAGCAAGCTTGGTACTCATTTATCAACCCACTGAAGGGATGAGTGGCTGAGGCACTCTTGTTCAGCCCGAGAATAGTACCCTGAGCCTGTGGCGTGGAAGCACGATACAGTACCACTCGGCCACTGGACCTCAGTCTAGTAGAAAATCATCAGTAAATCTTAAGAGCGAATGAATGTTGCTTCACAGTTTTCGTCTATATAGTCTAAAGAATGACCAACATCTTACTGACGCACTCACTTCGTTTAGTTATTTCTCTTAAGGTATCCGACTACGTTCGAAACTGTGATTTTAAAAAGGCACATAAATGGATAATTTTCATGATATTTAGTGTCATTTAGATTAGAACACATGTATAAAATTGTTTTAAGGACATTTTGACAAAAAAATTTATTTAAATACTATATTTCGGCTAAAAATTTACTTAGAATAACCCTTTTTTAAAATGTTCTCCTTTTGCGAAAAATACTTCTATTTTAATAATATTTTGCCTGTATATAGCTCAGACATCTCTACAGAGGCTCAACTAGAAGGTTTGAAAAATTCACATTATTTTCAGAGTTACAACCCATTGAAATAATTATCGGCGTTTTTTTTTCTTAAAATTTCTCCCCTCTGTTGTCGTAAAACATGGATAAACCCACTTCTAAGTTATATATTTAAAAATTCTCTAGTTGAGCCTCCGTACAGAGGTCTGAGCTATATACAGGCAAAATAATATTATAATAGAAGCATTTTTTACAAAAGGAGAATATTTTGAAAATGGGTCATTTTATGTTCATTTTTTGTCAAAATATTGTACTTAAATAACTCTTTATTGTAATACTATTCTTAAAACAATCTTATATACATTTTCTAATCTAAGTGACACTAAATATCATAAATATTATCCATTTATACGCTTTTGCAAAATCATGGTTCCGAACATAATTGGATACCTTAAAGAAACCATCCAATTGTTCTAAAATAGTGATAATTTCTACTTGTGTCTAATTATATTTCTCGTTGGGTAACGGGATCTGGATGCGATGATTTTGAATTAAAAAAAAAATAAATCCAAAATTTTCAGATTATGAATATATGACGCATATTTAATTTCAGAAATATTCACATATGATTTTCTATCTTAATATACGTTAAGAATGTACAAAATTATAAGAGTACAAAAAAAAAAAAAAAAAAAAAAAAAAAAAAAAAAAAAAAATAAAAAGCATAAATTATTTTCTGCTTTTTTTGACTGCCATTTTTGAACAAACTTTAATATATTCCACTGGTATTTTTTTTAAAAAATAACTCTTTTAATGGAGAATAACTTATTTATGATTATTATTGAGTATATCTTTTTTTTTAGAGCAGAATACTAGAGTATGTAATATTGACTTTCTCCCTTTCTCTATGTGTCTCCAACTTTGAAATTAACTGCTTTTTTTTTTCTGAAACTCTGTGACAATTTCTTATTTTGAGTATGCACAACACATTTGATACACTAATTTTTGTCTAAAAATTATTTAGTTCCTTCTTAATACGTCAATTTTTATTTTATGGTGTTTAAATAAATCGTGTTTTTCTTCATTATAAATAAATATTCTTAGCATTTAATTAAATTAATTCAATATGGAAAAAATCTTTCAATAGTAATTTATATTAGAAAAGGAATAATTCTATATTATAAAATGCGTGTTATATTACTAAAGGCTGTGGTGGAGAGAATTTAAATTAAATAATTTTTTTTGACTGTAGTAAATGCCGAGTGAAATAAATTTTTGTAAAATGTAAGATACTAATATGCATGAAAAATTATGCATTTTGAAAAATAAAGAAAAGAAAAGAATTATAAATAATTATCGAATTAAAACAGTATTTTTAAGTTCTATCGCGATGTCGCTAGCGACATTTATTGGAACAAATATCTGTAAAACGGCAACCTGCATTCGAGAATAAAATGTCATCAAAATATGCGTCAAAGGAAGCAGAGCGTTGTATTTTATCAAAAAAAAGATGCAAATATTCATTAATTTTTTTATTTGCATAATATCTAAACATTACAATTTACTTTGAGAGGGATAAAATAGAAAAAGAACACATGCTTAAGTAAACAGCGATTGTAAAAAAAGTATTTTTTTAAAACCTTTTCTTTATATTTTATCGGAAGATGTTTGTGAATAATTGTCATATATTGATTTAATCATGAGGTTGTTATGAACTTGATAATTAAAATCGTTGGACCAATCAATGCCATGTACGCCTTTTATTTTTAAATGACATGTATCAAAAGTTGGAGTTTAGATTTCAGTATAAATACGCTGGCGACTCGACAGTGGACATCAAAATCAGCATCGGAGTTGTCTTAGTTACATCTTGAAGAACCACTCTTTTCCAAAATGGTAAAGTAATTTTTCTCTTTTTCTTCGAGGCTTAAATAAATTGCTCAGTATTTTTATCTTTGGATTACTTTTTTGGTTATATTTCTTAAATTATAATAGAGTTCCATTACAATTTAAAAAATTTCAATTGATTTAGATAATTTGTGTCTGTTTGCAATCTCAAGATAAAATTTTTGAATAGTGGTTACTAACAGTTGTAGATATTTCAATAAATCAACAGAAAATGTAGGAACTGTAAAAGGTATAAAATTATAATCATTTAAGAATAACCTTTTTTTGCTAAATGAAATCGAAATTAATATTTCATGAAGGAAATATTTTTTTTTTGTGTTTGCAGCTTTAAAATATTTTATGCAATGATTTAAAAACAAGTCATTCATTAGATATTTCTCAATAATTAAATTTATTCTTCACACAAATAGAAATTATTTATTGTATCATATGTTCTTATTTATTGTATCATTAATGCAAATAATACTGGATAAGGCATTAATTTGAGAGTAGTTTGCTATAAATATCGAAAAGTTTATATGCAATAAAAACTTTCTGTAATATAAATACTTTTCAATTATTTCAGTAATATAAATATACGAAACGTTAAAATGGTGTTGAACAACATGGCGTTAAATTCAAGAGACAATTTTAACGGTTTGGTTAAACATAGATTTGATTTCTTGAATTACAATAACAGCATCCTATTACTTGCATTACATAAAGATTTATTTTTCTCATATTCAAAGTAGTTAGAAATGTAAATATTTTATATCATTTAAATAATAGAAATGTATGATATTTTATATCATTTAAATTCATTTAATAAAATATATTTGGACATCTGCTAGCAGCGTAATGGTTTCTTATACTTATATTATTCTGAGAATATAATTTATAAGAAAAGTGACTTTGATAGTTATGTAAATAAGCAAAAAAATTAAGCAACAAATAATTGAATAACTCATTATGCTTTCAGAGAGTCAGCATTCTGATTTTCGCTACTGTTTGCCTCATTGCTCTTTGCACTACTACGAGCGATGGGGAACCAATAACTGATATAGAAGCACGTCATCATCATCACCACCACCATGGCCATCATCATGGACACCACCACCATCATGGCCATCATCACGGACATCACCACCACCATGGGCACCATCACGGACACCACCACCACCATGGACATCATCACCATCATGGACACCATCACCACCACGGACATCATCATGGACATCATCACCATCACGGACATCATCACCATCATGGTCATCATCACCACCATGGACACCATCATGGACACCATCATGGACACCATCGGACCCATCATGGACATCATCATCACCATGGACATCACCACCATCATGGACACCACCACCATCATGGTCATCACCATGGCCATCATCATGGTCACCATCATCACCATGGACATCATCATCATCATGGTCATCACCATGGTCATCACCATGGCCATCATCATGGCCACCATCACGGCCACCATCATGGCCACCACCACTAGAAAAGAACTATTGCCTTCCATGGAAATTGAAATAACTTATTCTAAGAGATACCAAAATGGTGCAGTTTCAGAAAAAAAATTATTTATCTACTCAGTTCAATATATATAGCTTATATTCTTCTCTTCGAGAATACAATATATTTTTTTCAAAGTACGATTGAATTGAAACAACTTTAAGGCTTTATTCTACTATTATAGACTGTGCTCCTATAAAACTGAATGAAATCTTATTTTTGTTTTCGGCATTTTTTTATCATATCATTTTAAACAAAATGAATATAAAAATGGATGCATATTTATTTATATTGTTTTGTGATACTTGTATAAGATTTGTTTGATAAATAAATTTAATTCTGATCATATATAACGTCTGTTATCTTATTCTTTACTTTTGAGTGGTTCTTTTCTTTGATACACCACCGTTTCGGTAAAATATACAACAAATGAAGAAGTAGATTGATAAATTTACTTGATACAAAAAAGTAAATGTAAAATGTATTACAGAATATAGGAAAAAGAGAATCCACTAAAACTAATAGTAAAAATGTTAGTACGAAATGTATTCTCAGAAATTTGATATTCATACAAAAATAAAACACTTATGAGAATGTAATCCCAGATTTTCCCACATAGAATGTAACAAAATTAAATTTATGAAAAAACATTACTGAAATAACGTAAAACTAAATCTTTTTAAGCACAAAATTCAGTTTAAGAAAATTTTATTAAAATTGGGCAGATATGATTCATAGAAACGAATAGTAATAATTTAGAAATAACCTTGAAATGTAATTATGAATTAAAACTGCATACCACATGCCCAAAAATATAAAGAATTAGTGCATTAGGATGCGTATAATGCATTTATAGAATTGTTAATAATTCTACAAATTCAATATTCCTTTTTATAACAATTTTTTACTGATTCTTGAGTTATTTCTTTTCTCTGAAGTAAATTTAAATACGTTATGTTACAGATGAATACACATTACACTCAAAATTAAAGACAGTAAAAAACATTGCAATTATTGTGGTAGTTTTGAATTTTAATCCCTTATAAATATTTTGGTAAAATACGTAATCAGGAATACGAACGATTTTTCCTCAAATGTTACGCAATAGGTATTTTCGGATAAGAATTATTTATTCATAGTACTCAAAACAGATTTCAGAACTAATACATGGATGAACACTCTGTAATTCATTGTATTCAATTTTTAATGAAAGAAAAAGAAACAGTTTAAAAGTAATGTCAAATAAAATCAAACACAAATTCAAAACCGTAATTTTCACAGTTAAAGAGACTTATTTAAGTTTTTTAAGCATCTAACAAATGCGGTTTTAATAACTAGAGAGAGAAAAGGAATATTATAACGCTTACAATTTTAGAAATTGCATGAATGATTAAGATTAATTTCTTTGAAAGACCATTGAATTCGAAATTACTTGTTTATGTTATTTTTTTCCATCATTACATTCAAAATGTGATTAAAATAAATTGCAAAAGGAATGTAATAATTTTATATATTCTGAAAAAAAAAAATTATCTTCTATCATATTTTATAAAGGCGTACAGTTCTTTCTTTTGTTCCTACTTTTTTAAAACTAAAAAGAAAACCTATTGCAATTACATAAAGGATTTCGTGAGCAATTTTTCCTTGAATATATGTTATGCCACTGTGAGTGTCTCATAAAATTAATGATTCATCTAACATTAATATTTTATTAATTACTCTCTCACTGTTTCAATATATATTTCTTTTACATAACAGTTCTTAGATCTCTTAGTTTTATTTAACTCTAATTTTTAACTTTAAATATCTTCAAGTAATCAATAATGAAGAAGAAAAGTTCAAACTTTCTAATTCATACATAAGATATTTTAGAATTTAAAAAAAAAAAAGATTTTAGAAATATATGGCTTATATTGGATTTATGAAATAGAAAAGTCGTGATCGGCAATTCATCCGTAAAAAAAACAAACAAACTGAAATTAATGAGATAAAGAACGGTGAGTAATTCAAAAAGGCTAACTCACCGCGCACAAGAAAGAATGGGCGAAAAAAGAAAAATATTCATTTTAATAAAAATAGATTAGAATGAACAGAACCTTGGTTGAGAGATTGGATAAACTGTTTGACTTTTAAAAGCTAACGGAAGAGACTAAAGACAAGCAGATTTCGATTACCGTAAAATCCGGCGTATAACGCGCACTTTTAACTAAAAAAATAAGATCGACATTTATGGTCGCGCGTTATATACGCTAGATATAAAAAATGAGAGATTTCAAAATAAAGCAAAAAGAAATGAGCATAAAAAAACATCTTCTACATATATCTAAATCAGTGATTCCCAAAGTGGTCTATATAGACCTGCAGGGGTCCACATCATCAAACAAATAATTTGGGGTCCATGAGGGGTAAATGGGGGTCTATGATAGTGGTCATCATTAAACTAGATCGTGACTTTAGGCTTAAAAGAAAATTTGATCTAGTGAAAACCAAATTTTGCGTATTTAACAGATTTATTTACTAAATTTAATGAGGTTAATTTGCCAACACAGGGTGAAAGCATAAACTTTATTTAAACAAGAACAATTTCAGCGTTTCTTTCCAGAATTAAGCTAAAAAAGTATAATACTGGAGCGCCCAAATTTTCTCAATTTATTACAGATAATTTGCCACGACGTTTTAGCCTACGTTCAACATTTGAATGGCATTTATTCAGATTTTGAAATCAGGTTTGAGAATACTTTGTCTTTGGTAATACCACAGTAGGTATTGAATTCATAGGGTCACATTAAAAAAAATATCACATTACAATAGGAACTGATCGTAATAAGCACTAACGAATATCTTAAAGTTTAAAAACGGACAGCAATTTTTTGGCTTTAAAAAGGCAAACCTGTTATTTGTCCCGAACTATAAAATATAACGAGGAAATATTTTTAATTGCTTTTTTTAGAGAGAAGGAGTTTCAGCGTAGTTCTAATCTCAAAAACAAGAAAAAAAAGGATGAAACTGGACACTACTAACAGAGAAGATTTAAAACTAAACCTGACAAGATTAATACCAAATGTTGAAAATTTGTTATTGTAGCTCCAGATTCATCCCTCTCATTAAAATCATTTGTTCATTGTTTAATTATTTTATGTATTAAATAACTATTAATTTAACATGTGCTTTTTAAATTTTAATGTACTCCATTATAATTAGAAATTTAATTCTTTCAAAGTAATTGTATCTCCAGATGTCAAAAAGACATTTAAGGTGACAAATTTGCAAAAATTCAATATTAATTAAGAAGGGGTCTACCATAAACCGAAAAGCATGGCAAGGGGTCTATGAGCCAAAAAAGTTTGGGAATCCCTGATCTATATATATAAATACTGTTGATTAAAAGAAATAACTTATGTTATGAATTTTAAAGGTTGCTAGAACTATACTAAAACTCTTGGATATTACTTCGAATAAATGCGTTGAAGAATTGTACGAGTGTATTTCAGGTTTCTTAATAAAAAAGGGGGTGCGCTTTATACGGCGAATATAATAAAAAGTAAAAAAAAGTGTAGCTTGAAAGTATAGGTTCATATTTAGTAAGATAGTAATCTTCTAACAACGGATTTTTTAGAAATTGACTCCTATGGGGGAGATGGGAGCTACTGGAGATTATTGGCAAAAAAATTCCCTTTTTTGAACTACCAATTATACATTAATAAAATTTGGTACGTATGTTGTATTGTTGTTACTAATGCCACCTGATCGGCAAAGGCAAGATCAAGACCCACGAAATTCATCATGGCAAAGCGCTAAGTGACGCCTGTCGTTAGCCGTAGCTTTGAGCTCCATACAGATGACAGAACGATTTGGCTCGTTTCCAGCCCAATTTTGTGGGAGGACAAATGGGCGTGGTCAGGGCCTTTCACCTGTCTTCCACTTCTACCAACCTCACGAGAGGACTTGTAGCTCGACGGCTATTTAGAGTACCCCCATGTCGCGAAGGCACTATACATTTACAAACTTTCATGTCTTCTCCACAGCAGTCAGTGCCATCACATGCCATCTAACACAGCAGTCAGTGTCGCTAATCACCATACCGGATGGGCGACATGTTGTATTGTTGTTGAATTGAAATCCGCTAACGGATCTTACGGAAATCGACTCTCAAAGGGGTTTATGGGACTTGTTGATGGAAAAAAATTCAATTTTTGAACAATCAGATTTAGACTTGAAATTCGGCAAGAGTATTTATTTTATTGAGTAGTAGAGATTCACTTTTAATAGGTTTTGCAGAAACCTATTACGGGGAAAGCATAACGAGATCATAAAAGATAATTGTACAATTTTAGAAATCATTATTTAGAAGTCCGTCCTTTTCAAATCAAGTGAGAGTTAAAAGAACGTTTCTCAATACAATTTATATTTAAACATAAACAGTATAAATTCATACAACATCATGAAATACCCAGAGAAGCAGGCGGATAACGGCAAGTAAAATTTTATTCTAAGATCTGTCTTATGATATTAATGTCACATAAATAAATCTGGGAGTACATTTTAAGTAATTTACTGTGAAGAAAGATCATGGAATGAAGAATAATTACACACATAATTGGTAGGAAATATGCCAAAATTTACCTTATCATCTTCATTAGAACGCGAAATAGCCATGTAGAGGGGATGATGCCAGTGGCGCACACAAAGGGGGGGTCCTGGGGTCCGGACCCCCCCAAAGCCCTTTATTTTTTTCCCGATTGATTATAATTCTAAGTATATGGTACGTAAAATTTAGTTAAGTATTTGTTATTAATGATTAATTTTATTAATTAATGCTAATTATTTAATCAATAATTAGTTTTTTACTGTGTTTTGTTCCCAAAAATCGAAAAAATCAAAAGGAGCATGATACAAGAATGGTGAACTTTCGATCCCCCCCCTTTCCCTTGAAAAATTCCTGTGTGTGCTACTGGATGATGCACATAAAATCTGTCGAGGGTCAAAGTCCTCGTATTCGCGTGGAAGTTAGGATAATGAGGTGCAAGCTCAGATGTCGTTCTCATCACTTGACCGTGGTTTAAAATTATGAGGTACGTCGTCAAAAACTCTCGTATTGCAACGTTTTCCAATTAAATAATCAATTAATTTTTGTCATGGATACCAATGTACACAGAACTCAGAGGAAATTCTTTTTGAAACATTTTTTTTTCAATTCCTACTATTAGTTCACATTCTCCCTATATATATATATCCTGTTCAAATTTTCAACTGTTAATAAAATACTTTCTATTCATTCAATCAAGTTCAAATACATTTTTTTTAATCTTGTAGTGGATGATACTTGATGCTAATACAGTTTTTTCAAATATTAATTCATTAGTTAAATTAATGAATAATTAGTAACAAAATAATAGTCCAACACCCTATATAAAAAAGAAAACGGCTCGTTGTGTCCCGGAAGCGCAATAGATAGCGCGTTGGACTTCAAATCGAAAGGTCGTGGGTTCGAATTCCACCTGGAATGGCCTAATTTCTGCGAATGTGATTTCTTCTTACAATAATATTTTATTGGAATAATTAAATTTAATTAATGGACACATAGTAACAAACAAAAATAATAGTCCAACACTCTATATAGAAAGGAAAATCGCTTTCTATTTTGCCACTTAAAAGCGTGATTCTGTCATATGTATATACATATTTATATTAATTGTAATTCTTTAATAAAAAGTAACTAAAATAAAATTTTTCTTTGTTGACCTAAGTAGGAATTGACTTAATTTTTTTTGTTTATATGTTACTTATTTTTACACAGATTGTAATCAAAGTTCAAATTAAATTTTTTGCTACCCCGTTTCGATCTTTGCATTTCGTGTGTGTAAAGAAGTTACTTCTGCAATAAATGAGTAAAAGTTTTACATGTGTTCTCAAGATATTGTTCTGAAAAAATCATTACACTCGTATGCAATTACTTGCAACTGAACTTAAATCAGACGATTGAAGGGATATTTAGGATAGGAGATAATGTCATAACAGAGCACATTTACTTTATTTAAAGATGCAAGACAATTAAAGGATAATATATAAGGCGCTTATTCTGGATCATTCTATTAATTACGCATTTTACAGGGCTTGACAAATACAAGATGGGAAATTGTCTTTGTAGAGAGTTGTTGTTTTTAATGTAAAAATTACTCAGATATTATTTTAGCTACTTTCTTAAGGATATGATACACAGGTAGAAAACAAATATTGGAAAGGGGAAATAGAAAGAGACAGAAAGAAATGTATGTATATATATATATAAGTTTTTAGAAAATAATACCACACGTTTCTGTAAAACCCGCAGATTTAAGGCTATTGAATTTAAAACATGATTTTGTAGAAAATGAAAATGCTTGGCAAAAATTCGATTAAAATTTTCAGACACATAAAAAAATGCTTGGTAATTATTCACTCAAGTTTTTAAAAATGTTTTTCTTAATTTTGACTTTAAACATGTTATGTTAAAATTTTATTTAAAAACTAGCTACATGGCCCGGCGTTGCACGGGCTTCTTCAATTTTTCTTTTCCCTCTCGTTGTCAACACTTCTGGTGTCTTACAATATATGAAATAAATTTTATACAGAAAGAGAATGTATTTGTTCAATGGGAAATGAGCAGTTATTAAATTTTGTAGATTCTTTTTAAGGAGTCTAAAATTAGTAATACATTCAGAGTACTTTTCTGGTGAAAAAAGTGAGTGGAGTTTGGACTTTTATGGGCTTTTATATGACATTGGCCGAACACATTTCTTAATGACTACGTCCAAAAATTTAGGGAATTATTTTTATAAAACATATTCTAAAACTGAAATCATAATCTGATCTTATCCATATTTTCTTTGCTGCTGTATTCTGTTTGATGTAATCCATACTTTCTTGCATAAAATAAGTTTTAATTTATCTTCTATCCTTTAAATGTTTTCAATATTTATGTTTGATTTATTATTCCTATTTAAATTTGAAGTCAACATATCTTTTTAAGTATTTAAGATAAAAAGAAACATATTAATTCCAAGGAAGATCCCCTCCCACACACTGTTATTGTTCTGATTAGTGTCATCTTCGATGGAATCGAATCAAACTCATTTCATAAGACTTATGTTTTTAAAAATTAGAAGATAAAACACTTTAATTTAAAGATTAACGTAGTATAAAATATATTGTTTTGTTGCTTAAATCCTGTAAGGTTGAGGGGGCATAAAATTCATTTTAATCAAATACTGAAAAAAATGTATCACAACGCAAAAGAATACTTTTTTGTCTAATGCTTAATCGTGATGTATGAACAACATATTATATTCTGTAATTTCTTAATATTAAACTTAAATTCTTTATCAGTCATTTACTAAATTTAAATCAAGTTTAAAACTTTAATTTCAAGGAAATTATAAGTAGCAATTAAATTCTAAACCCTTACAGGGCATAAAGTTCTTTCGTAGGACGCCTCTT
This sequence comes from Trichonephila inaurata madagascariensis, assembly GCA_019973955.1. NCBI lineage: Eukaryota > Metazoa > Arthropoda > Arachnida > Araneae > Nephilidae > Trichonephila > Trichonephila inaurata. The sequence goes on along the minus strand of BMAV01023225.1, from coordinate 53,039 downwards.
TCCATTTAAATTATTTCAACGAATAACAAAATGTGTATGTCTTGAAGTCAGGAAACTAAAAGTAAAATGTAATAAAATCTAAAACCACAGACAGGCAAATAAAAAAATGTTTAACATTTTATCGTGATATCACAGATAATACCCAATAGAGCAAATGAATTTAAAATAAAAATCCTCATTTTAAAATGAAATACTACTAAAATATCTGTCCCCGGAAGTAAAGCACGTGGTCCAATGAAAAAGCAAAAAATATTGTATCAATTTCTTTCTTTTGACATAATATTCGAACATTTCTAGTGAGTAATTATGAAGAAGTACTCAAAATAAAAGAAATTGGACATTTTGCTTGAGTAAGCAAGGTTCTGAAAAAACGTATCCTCTCATTTTCTATTCTTTATTAAGATACATCTAGAGAGAGTAGTTATCTGGTTTGACATGAACTTGATAATTAAGAACGCAGAACCAGACGTTGGCATGTACGTAAGACAGCTTCGAATGATTTAAATAAAAAATTTAAGTTTGGATTTCAGTATATATAGGCAAGCAGTATTAGTTAGAATATCAAAGCATTTTGGAATACAATCTGTAGTTGTTTGGATTTCTACGAACAGAAGAGATAACAAAGATGGTAAGACAATGTTTTGTTTTTCAACCATTTTCATGTTATACTTCAGGCGAGTTTTGATGTATTTCAGTTTTAAAACCAATCTTAAACTATATGAAGTTTTTCTTATAAACTCAAAATTTTTTGTTTTTGATAAAAAATACTATTATCAGACAAAATATTTGCAAAACTTCTTTCTGGAGGATGATAAATACATTGGCTAACTTCAATACATTGATTAAGTATTACTTTCGAAAAGTACTATGAAATTCAAATTCATGCTTGAGGAATGCATTCTCATGATTCTTCTTTAATGTATAAAAAACTAGATTTTAAAGAATGTTGTACAGAAAGGCCCCGATTCCGGATTGACAATGTGGTTAAAATTTGAATACATAATATGACTCAGGCATAGTTTTCAGATTAAAGTTATTACTATAGGAATTAAATATTTAATAAATTTGAAATTATTATGAATTTAAATTGAAGCTATACCTATCTTAAACTATTTGATTCTGTTCAATGCATTCAAAACCCTCTTTTTTATTTTCAGAAACTCAGTCTTCTGGTTTTGGTCTCAGCTGCTGTCTGCCTCATCGTGCTTTGCACCATGACGCAAGGAGAACAGCTCACTGATGTAGAGGCACGTCATCATCATCATCATGGCCACCATCATGGCCATCACCATGGTCACCACCATCATCATGGTCATCATCATGGCCACCACCATCACCATGGACACCATCATCACCATGGGCACCATCATCACCATGGACACCATCATCACCACGGGCACCATCACCATCATGGTCACCATCATGGCCATCATCATCACCATGGTCACCATCACCATCATGGTCACCATCATGGTCACCATCATGGCCATCATCATCACCATGGTCACCATCACGGTCACCATCACGGTCATCATCATGGTCACCATCATGGCCATCATCACGGACATCATCACTAATAAAAGCAATTACTTTGCATTTGATAATGTTAAATGTTTATAGGCACTAAGTAGGAAATGTGTCAGGAAAGTTATTTATTGGGATGTCTGAAAAGAAGTAGAGAGCTCACGTTATAATTGAAGAAAATGAGAGCAATATTATGAATTGAATTGGAGAAATGTCTCACAGCCCAAAACTGGCGCTTTTGTGAAGAAACATTATTTTACAGAATTTTTAATGTTGTCTTCAAGCTTTAATTTTTAAGGAAATGCCGAGGGAGGGTTTTATATTGAAACACATATTAAGTTATATAATTTTAATTCTAGTAATTTATTTGATTTAGATATTTTTAGAGGAACATTTTAATAAACAACTGTCATTTATGTGGTTGCTTTCTAAACAGGGAGGATTAAAAGAGGAATTATGTATGCTTATATTATTTTATTCATTTTTCTCGTGCCTGCATTGATAAATAAATTATTTAATTCAAAAAAAGACTTGTGTTTGCGTCATTATTATTTCAGTTGTACCTTAATATATTTGAATTTGCGATGCATTTGTATTTAAAAATAGAAATGAATAGAGCGATGTCTACATAAAATTCTGAAAGAACTTTCAATAGATTCAGACTAAAATTGAATCTTTTTTTCTTACAAAAATATGTATCCAAGAAAAATCTAATGAGACTCATTATTTTCTGATTGTCAGAGACAGAAAGAGAAATTGTTTACTAGATCATTAAAGGCTTTTATTAAATGTGAGGCCTGATCAGGGATGTCTTAGGACTCTTTGTAGCCCTGATATCATATAAAATACATTTGACTCTAAAAATTAAAAGAATTATTACTTTCTGATAATTTATAAGATAGTGATGTTCCTTGATAACTTGAATTTTAAAAAAGTCATCCTTTTTAAAAATATTTTTTTTCTTGAAACTTAAAAGTATTGCTAAATATATATTTCTGAATATGTTTTTAAAAATTTCTATGTCATTGTTTTCAATTAATATTTCTTTAAATCACTTAAAAGTTTTTAATGTTGAAGATACATTATATGTACCTAAAACACTTTTTTTTGCTTATCTTTATAATTTATCATGTCTTATCATATTACCATTGATAAAATTACAAACAATAAGAAACAAGATAAAATATTATCATTTTCAATTCTGTGATTTGTTTCGTTAATATGTTGTACATTATTAATCTAAAAATAATTTTAATGTAAAATATATACCCACAAAATTATAATATGATCAAAACTCTCATATAACACAATCAATGCTTCTGAGACATGTTGAGGCTTGAGATAAAAGAAAACGTACATTTTACATTAAAAAAAATGAAATATTATTATTCCATTGTTGGTGACTTTTTAAAAATAATTTTTGAAGCAAAATAAAAAGGTTTTGGGGGAAGAATATTGAAAAATTATTTATACTTATTACTTTTGTTAGCGTATCAAAATTACAGAAAAACTACTCATGGATATGGAAAATCTGAATCTCTGTGACTGAGAGATGTTAGTTGGAATTTTTTTTTTACTATTCAGATTTACATACAACTATATAACTCGTAATGACCTTTAAATTTTAACAAATTCCATTATTTAACTGGAAATTATCATATAGAATCGAGTTCCGAATTTTTAACTTCGAAATAATGTTAAAAACTCTACAGAAAATCTTAGCAAGAGCTTAAGTACTTATATATAAGCCATTCTCCAACAAACTTTACCATGCACTAAAGACAAAAGTTCTGTTATCAGTTATGTTGTAATAATAATATTTTAGTTTAATACAAATTAATTTTCAATACATCTTGATTATATTTCTCCATATTCCTAATTTTAGCGTAGCCACGGTAGCCTAATGGTCATGTTCACGAACTCACGGCCTTTCAAATTCAAGCCTCAGAGGCACTGAAGAATCTGAGGGTAAAAGGCTGATCTATGTTAAGTTTGTCTTGGCTCAAAGTCATCACGTTAGCGAGGTTTGAAAGTTAGGAGGGTGGGGCACGGGCTCAGGTGTCGTCCTTGTCTCTCGATTGTAGTTCAAAAGTACGAAATCTGTCACCAACAGCCCACGTGATGCTTTATAGTGTTACGTTAATAAACTCTTCAGTGGGTCGATAAATTAATACCAAGCTTGCTTGGGAACTAAACATTGGAGGTTTCGCGTCAAACCGACCACCTAATTAGAATATATGCTCATGCATCTCTGCGGCCTAGCTCACGAAAACCGAGATGAGTGCAGTAGGCCTTGGCCCTAAAGGGGATGTTGCTCGACTGAGTTATTTTAGCAGTATATTTGTTTTAATTCAAGTTGAATTATGTATAAATAAAACGTTTCCAAATTAAAGCATGTTGTGTAAAATACTGTTTATTGCATATTTTCATTTATGAAAACAGAGTTTTCTCTGTTTTTATTTGTAATTTGACAATTCCTCATTGTATCTCATGTATAATTTTTTTAAAAAATTTTTTAAAGTGAAAGCAAAGAAGGCATGCTAAATTTTTGGAAAAAAGAAGAAACATTGACATCCCCCTGATGTCTCTGGTAAATTCAATTAGAATGAATCAGAGAATAATTTGGTCACCTACATTCAAAAATAAAACAATACCGAAGTACGTATAATAAGGAACAGAAAACTGTGTCATTTTCTTAAAAAAAAAAAATTAAGATTTAAGCATTAGTTTTTTTCTATCAATATAACTACTTATATCGGAAGGGAGAGTGAAAAAAAAAGTAACCTAAGACCAAACATCTCTTGCTTGAGTAAGCAAAGAAGTGTGTAAAAAAGTGACCCTACTTTCTATTGTTACGTGTAAAATGTTCCCTTATTTGCATCCGTTGATTAAACCTTTCCTATGACATGAACTTGATAATTAGGATTGTTGATGCAATCAATGCTATGCACATTTGTTTGGGGAATTACGGTGTATGAAAAACTGGGACGTAAACCAGAATATAAATAGGCAAGCAAACCGAAATATAGGCATCAGAACTTCCGGACAAACATCTGTTGTTGTCTTTAATACAGAGCGGATCTACGGATCTACACATTTACATTTAAAATGGTAATATAATTTTTTACCCTTTCAGCATTTTGTTAAAATTACTTCAGAATGTTCTTGAATTTTAATTTATACATTAATTATAATTTTATATACATGCAGAGGGCAAGAGAGTGAGAAAGAGAGGAGATAAGATAGATATTTTAAAAATATCACAAATTTATAGAGGTGTAAGGGAAAACTTTATTTTCCCGACATTTTTTTCTTAACTAGTTGAGGAAAAGTCAAAGAAAATATCAGATCTCAAGTTTTTTTCTTTTAAAATTTGTAGAATTTAGGTTGTGCTTAAAACTCAATTTTCATTAATTTTTTTTTTAATAAGTGTTCTTACTGTTCAACGACAACTTTAAATAACATGGTAAACTGAAATAAAATAATTTAATATTAATTTCTTTTTTTTTAAAAAACGTAAACACAATTTGAAGTAAAAATATTTATTCATGTTCTTCAGTTAAAATTTCTTAACCTTAACATAAAATGGTATCTGTATAAGTCATATGAGAAAATAAGAACATTTCATCATAGAAAATGAATTATAATGAAATAGATATTTTTACTTTTCAGAGAACGTTAATAATTTTAAAGAATTTTTTTTTGAGATCATCAAAATAACGTAAATTAAATGCTAAATTTTTATTTTATTCTGTAACAGACATTCACATGACAAATTTGAAAAGTAAATTCAATTTGGTGTTTAAAAGTTAAAGAACAATTTAAGTTTGCAATTATTTTAAATTATTTAAAATAAATTACGGTTTAAGCAAAATATTTCAGTATTGAATCTTATTTTTAAATGTCAAATTCAAAGATTTCCTGGCAAATCATCAAAATTTTTTATTGATGTTAATTTCAAGGCACATGCACATATTTTATATGCAAATGTTTTTCTATAGTATTTAAATACCCCATACATCTAACTGTAAAATAGGCACGGGAAATTAATATACATAATTTTTTATTTACTTTTGAATATTGTTATATATATACTTAAAAAATGTTGAATTAAATCGAATATATTCTAGGAAAACTGCAAAGGTTATAAATCCTTCAGGGTATTTGAAAAATAAATAAATATTAGAAAATAATTAAAACTTTGTTTTACTTGATTATTATCCGTGTCTTTCAGAAATTCAGTTTTCTGGTTTTCGTTGCTGTTTGCCTCATCGTTCTCTGTGCCTATACCCAAGGAGAACCAATTTTAATGTAGAGGCAAGGCATCACCATCACCATGGTCATCATCATGGCCATCATCACCATCATGGCCACCACCATGGACATCACCATCACATGGACATCATCATCACCACGGTCACCCATCACCGGAAACCATCCCCCCATCACATCACCACATGGCCACCCTCACCACCCTGGGCACCATCGGTCATCATCATCACCATGGAAAAATCATCATGGGCATCACCACTAAAAATGGGGGTTTTCCGCGGATGCAAAAAATGTTACTTCAAAAGTTCAAAATAATCCAGTGTCAAAATAGTTTTTTTTTTTTTTCTAGCTATTTATTACAAAATGCTACATTATTCTTTGAAAAAATGCCAGAAATTTATTTTTGATTCAACGACTAATGAACTATGCAGAGATCATTTTGGGCTAAAATCAGTGTGTTCCTCACACAAATGATAGCTTTTTCATTTTTTTCTCCTTTTTCTTCTTTTTTTTCAGTTATTCGTTTTTTTATTATCTTAAACGATTTATTTCATTATTTATCTTTTTTAAATGTTCTAAAAAAAGATCTTGTTTTTTTTTCTGTTATTATTTTTATACTGATGCTTCCGAATTCTGACATATTCTGTTGCATTTTATGTATTCTCAGGAAAGAAAATAAATTCTTTAATTTATCAAACAATGATGGGGTATTTTTTTTTTTTTTTCATAAAAAATTAAATATATATATATATATATTTATATTTTAAATCAAATTTCATTAATAAAAGGGTTGTCAGGGAAAAAAATAAAATCCGGGGCCTTTTTTTAATTTTTTTTTTCAAAGTTTGCCAAAGCATTTCAATATAAATTTAAGAAGCATATTCTTCGATGACCCATAGGTATGCTAGCCTTCTTATGAAGCACTCCTAGTTAATTTTTATGTATATATATATAAACATCCCAGGGTGTAGCTACCGCCGTATCATCCGTATCAATGATACGGGCCCTCAAGCTACACATGTGTAACCATAAAATGTTGTTCATTATCAAAATTCTTTAGGAACAAATCATTACTATCTACACCAGTGATATACATAAATATTACTAACTTCCCTAGTTCTTAAGTTATCAAAATTTCTTTCCATGCAAGTAATCCATCTGAGTTTTGATTTGCCTCCAGAATAACACTGTTATGACAATAACCGATAGAAAATATTTCATATTTTTCTATATTTACAAAATTAATGTATTTTTTACAAGTATAAACTTATATTTATTTATATACACTCATGGACAAAAAAATGGGCGCACAAAGAAATAATAGCGGGATCGTAACGAAACTTGGCATGAAGGTACATGTCTTGGAGATATGCAAATGATTAGAAATGCAGCGTGGTTGAGCATTACGTTAAGCCAGTAGAGGGCGTTTAACGTCGTTCTCCGTGGAGTATAAAACAGGTAATCAAAGCTTGTTTGAGTATGCTGAATCGTTTACAAAGGAAGAGCTGAGCTACACATGCCCTTACGACGTTTTCGAAAACAATATGAGCAGCTGTCGCAGATTGAGAGGAGAGAATCATCGGCATGATGGAAGCTAGGGGGGTCAGCTAGGCGAGTAGCTCGTCAATTAGACCGCTCTGATTGTATTGTGAGGAGGTGTTGGGACCAGTGGATCGAGAGATGTCATTTACACAAAGACCAGGCTCAGGATGCCCTCGACAGACCAGTCGTCGAGAAGACGGTCACATCGTAAGAAATGCACACGTAAGCCAACTGCTTCATCGGCCGCCATTCAGGCACAGGTAGCCCCTTTACTAGGGGCCCCTGTGACTTTTTTAACCATACGTAGGCGCCTCGCTGAAGGACATTTGAGATCGCGGAGCCCATTACGTGTGCTGCCCTTGACACCTCCCCATCGATGCCTCCGTTTGGAGTGGTGCCACGCACGAGGAAACTGGACTGCAACAGAATGAAACCAGGTCGTTTTTCTCGACGAATACAGATTCAATCTCAGGAGTGATGACAATCGTGTTCGTGTGGGGAGCACCTTGGTGAACGCATCAATCCTGCCTTTGCTTTACAGCGACATACCACTCCCACAGCTGGTGCGATGGTATGGGGTGCCATTGCCTACAATATACGGCCACCTCTAGTGTTGATCCGAGGCACGATGACCGCCCAGTGGTATGTCCATGACGTTCTATAACCACATGTGTTGCCACTCATGCAACTGCTCCCATTAGCCATTTTTCAACAAGACAATGCTTGGCCTTACATGGCAAGGGTGTCACAAGACTGTCTCCTCACTGTTATTACCCTTCCTTGGCCTGCCCGATCCCCAGATTTGTCTCCGATCGAGAATATCTGGGATCATGTGGGAAGATGAGTTGGGCATCCCACGAGTTTGAAAATACTAGAGGCCAGGTTACAGCAAATATGGAACGAAATGTCTCAAGACATCTTACAGAACTTGTATGCCTCAATGCCCGATCGTATCGCATCGTGCATTCGCGCTAGAGTGGGTTCAACAGGGTATTAAGTCCTCCGTTCTTTTGCCTTTTTCTGTGAAATCAAAGATCCTTTTTTGATTTTCTAATCATTTTCTTATATCAAATTATTCATTACGTATGTAAAATTTCGTTTCAATTTGACAAATCCTTCTTGGTGCGCAATTTTTTTTTGTCCATGAGTGTATTTCTGTTTGTCCATTTCACACATTGCATTCCATACACCTTACTCAACACATGCTGGAGAATTCCACATTTTAGCGAGTTACGCTTCCCCTTAAATTTGTATAGTTTTCTGATCAATGCTTCTTGGTATTGCATTTTCAGTGCTATACAGTGCAAAACAATATCCCATAAAATTCGGCTTATAACGCGCACATATACTTTCAAGCTGCAATTTTTAATTTTTAGGCATATTCGCCGTATAACGCGCCCCTTCTTGCGAAGAAGCCTGAAATGTACATGAGTAATACTATTATACTTTGAAGTCATTTTTTGGGGGGATATTGTACCAAAATTTTGTAAAAAAAGTAGTATACTTCTAGAACTGCAGTCCTTTAAAATGAATGTAATTTCTTTTTTAATAAACAGTACTTCGATGTATGTAGGAGTATGATATTTTTTTTGTACTCATCTTTTTTTTTATTTTATTTTTAAAGCTCTCATTTTTATACCCGGGGTATAACGCGCACTCGTAAATTTCAATCTTTTTTTTGTGTTAAAAGTGCCTTTCTATACGCCGGATTTTACGGTAAGGTACATGTTCACAGTATTTTTTAAAAATAGCACACTAAATCATTATAAATACTGTTTGAGGGATTAATATTCATAAATATTAATACTTAAGCAGACACACACAGAAATATTTAAGATAAATAATCTAAATTTTATAGAAATCACAATTCTAAGTGAAATTTTAGCAACTTCTTAAAAAATACTTTTAAGTAGGCAAAGAAAAAGTAATTGACTGATATCAAGAAAATCATAGCTAAAATAAACTGCAAACATTTATGTAAAATTTGTAATAAAATTTGGATGTTTTATAAAAAATTAAAAATTTTAGATTCGATCGAATAAATATTACAAGAAAAATTACATTTTTATGAAGCTATTATTGGAATAAGAGGCCATAAATCACAAAAATATTCTTCACAGTAAGAATTATTTTAATACATTTCCAGGAGAATAATATAACTATAGGGTTCCAAAAGTTTCATAATACTATCATAATATTTTGAGTTATCAGTCTCAACCCATAATAGATTTTAAACCATTTAAATCAGCTTTGGGTAGATTAAAAGACCCACTTGTTTTTTCTAAGTTTATACAATTTGTTTTAACTCGTTCTCTAGGTAACGTAAAAGCAGAATGTGGGCTTTGTAGAACTAAAAGACTTCTTTATTCTATAAAATAAAATTAAAAAAAGAAAAGAATAAATGTGGTTTTGACAAGCTTTTATATGTTTGACTTGTATGTAATGGAAGCTTTCAACTCGATTTTACCCATTTTAAAAGGTCAGATTAATTCGAAGTTTTGCACACTTGTGAAGGACCGATGACAATACAATAATTTTATAATTTTGTTCCATTGTCCTAATTATGATAATTAGGAATACAATTTATAGATTTGGCGACTTATTGCATAAACCATTTTCAGATTTGGCGACTAATTCCATATGCCATTTCCAGATTTGGCGACTAATTGCAGATTTAGCTACTAAAAGATTAAGGTGAAACCCTAAAACCGCAAATAGGCTTGTGGTTAATATAAATAAAACAAAAAAAAGTGTTCTTTGTGTGAGAAACGGTAGGGTTGGTGGGTTAGCAATTTCTTACCATAATTTAAGTCTAGTTTTTCTGAAAATGGAAATAAAAAAAAAAGGCTTGTGTATGTGAAATAAAATATTTTATGATCTAACTTCTAAATATTTTTTTATTTTTGTAAAGCAATATACGTTTAGAAGTGATGGTACGAATTAACATTATAGCAATACGTTTAGAAGGTGATAAATGTATGTTGTAACTGCTAAATATATTTTTTATTTTGATAAGGCAATATGTTTGGAAGTGATGATACGAATTAACATTATAGCAATACGTTTAAAAGTTGATATAATACGATTGACATTTAATATTTCTTCTTATAACACACTTTTATTAGTTAGACCTGTTTCTATAGAGACGGAATCTTTGAAGTATGACGATATAGGACTCATCCGAGGCAACGTAAACGGAGAGAATAAATACCCTTCATACTCGTTAATTAATATCCATTGAAGAGTAAGACTAATTCTAGAAGCCACGTAATTCCGGCTCCAAAAATGAAACTCAAGGATAAATTCAACCAAGGTTAAATGATAGTTTTAAATTTATTTTACCTAAAGGCTATCTATATTTCGTCCTATGATTCATAATATTAGATCATTAAACAATTAAATTATAATATGATAGGTATTTTTACTTTTCAAAATATCATTTTGAGAACTTTTTTATTTTTAACAAAAAAATTATTCCTTTTTCAGAGACTTCAATAAAGTTACGCGAATTAAAGGGTAAACTTTATTTTATACTAATAAGATTTTATAGTAATAGACATTTTTTGGAGAATTTTAAATTAATCTCCATTAAGCATTTAAAATTTGGAGAACTATGTAAATTCGTTAATATTGTGTTTGTATAAAACAAATTGCATCTTAAATTAAATATTTTATGCGATAAATTCTTTTCATGTGTAAAAAAAAATTTCAAGGAAAATATTCAAACTTTTTACTGATGTATCTTTCAAGACACGTAGATATTTTATATCAAAATGCTTTTCAGTAATATTCTAATATCTATCTAAATATAATTGTAAAATGGGTATAGGTAGTTATAAACATATCTTTTGATTTATCATGAGATAATGTTACTTATATATTTTTAAATTATTGAAATAAATCGATCATGAAAACTGTAAAAAATTATAAATATTTAAGGGGTTAGCTGCAAAATAAGTAAATAAATAGTATAAAAAAAAAAAAGATTTTTTTGCTAATTTGTGTCGATTATCTTTGCCTTTCAGAAACTGAGTCTTCTGGTTTTCGTTGCTGTTTGTCTCATCTTTCTCTGTACTTATACCCAAGGAGAACTTCTTTCGGATGTAGGGGCAAGACATTACCATCACCATGGTCATCACCACGGTCACCATCACCATCATCACCAGGGACATCTTTATGGACATCCTCACGGGCATCAACACTAATAAATTTGTTATGTCTAGCAGAAAGCTAAAACGTTACTTCAGAAGTTTAAAATATCGCAGTGTCAAAATAAATTTCTTTATATGCTATACTATTTATTACAAGCATTTAAAATTTTCTTTCGATAATGCCAAAAGTTTATTTTTGATCCAGCGTCTATTGAAATATGCAGAGAGGTCATTTTGAGCCAAAATAAGTTTCTTATTTTTCTCTCTTTTTCTTCTTTTCTTAGTTAATCAAGTTTTCATGATATGTAAAGCAGTTTATTTAATTAATAATCTTTTATAAATTTCACAAAAAAATAACTTCTTTCATCTGTTGTTTTCAAACTGATGCGTTGTAACTTGAGATATTCTAAAGTTTTTATGGATTCCGTGAAAAGAAAATAAATTGCTTAATTTACCTTACAATACTTGAGTGTCTATTTTTTTAAAAAATAAAATGCATATAGATATCTATAGTTAAATTTATTACATTTTAAAGAAAGATTATGCATAATTTAATTCCAGAGTGCATTTTTACTTTAAATAATTCTAAATTCTCCCAGTTCCCCAAAGTATTTCAATATAAGTTTAATGTTAATATCTTTCAACAGTTCCGAGTGAACTCTGGACTTCTTAAGAAGCCTCCTCTAAGTCATAGTAACATTTCACCAATTCTAGACTTTTAAGTCCTGATCCAAGACGGAACTTATATACATGGTATATACTTACAAAGATGCATATGTTCAGTAGATAAGGAAAGCGACAAGGGACCCTCAACCAAACACAACAACAAATTTAGGCTGCACAACAATAAAGAAAGAGGCTTAAATAAGTTTATTGAATTACCAATTTTTTTTAGAGTAGTAAAGGAAATATTAAAACAGAATATTGATTTGAAGTGAATGGTCCAAATTAATCAAAAATAACATTATCCCAAATTTCCTTGACCTCAGAATGAGGGCGTTCATGAACTCATAACTTCGTGAAAAATATTATGGGGTTTTGACTATAATTATGACCTTGGAAAATAACAACTAAGCCTTTTTATAAATAAGGCTGAAGCATAAAGAAATCACTGATGCACACAACTGATAAACTAAAACAAAACTTTTCAAAATTTAAAAAAAAAATATTTCAAATCCACAATGTCAAAAAAAAAGGGTTTAAATATAAGCAAAAAATTGACTATAAGTTAGATGAAAATAAAACAAGGAAAATTAAAGTTAATATCGTTTCCATATTTGTAGTAATTTCTTTTATTTTGGTAAATTTTTAATTTTATATATATATATATATATATATATATATATATTAAGGTTTATTAAGAATAATGGATGATTCACACTGTTTCAATGTTACATAAAACTCCGTTTGAAAATGCAAATTCAATCACAAAAAAAGAACTCTGATAATCATAAATAGTCATTCATTTTACTTCGAGCCATGTGATAATACCGATTATGATTTCTATACGATTTATATATTTGAGATCGTGTTAACATTTTTAAAAGAGCTATTTCATGAATCCATTTGTTAAACTTACAGAACATTTTCAAGTTACTCTGAATCATTCATTTGAATTAAATCTTTTTAAAATCACTTTGAAGATTTTAATGTCGATGATACGTTATCTGCATCTAAAATATTTTTTTTGCTTATCTTTATAATTTATCACATTACTCTCTATTAATTATCTAATCTTCTTAATATTTATAAAACTGTAAGTGACAGACAACAAAACAAAATATTACAGTTTTAAATTTGTGCTATTTTCATTCCATGGAATCCATCATTTGTATAAAAATAACTAACATAAAACTTACACCCACAAAACTATATAAATATCAACAAAACTCTCATATTACACTATTAGCACATATGAGACATATTGAAGGCTAAAATCAAAGCAAACTCATCTTTTAAATATTAAAAAAAAATCTGAGCTATTCTTATTTTACTATAGGTGACTTTTCGCACTGACTTTCGTATTGATTGTTTGGCTGTCATCAATAATGAAAGCTCTCAGTGAATTTGAAAACAAAGGAAAAATGGTCATAATTAAGGGATAAATACTTTTACTTAGCCTTTTAGTCAATCAGCATCAAAGCTGAACTACACTGATGGACAAAAAAGTTAGCGCACCAAGTAGGTGTCGTCAAAATGAACGAAATTTTACATACGTAACGACTACTTTCATATAATTAGAAAATAAAAAAAAAAAAAAAGGGGAAAGAAAAAAAAAGAAAAAGGATAATTTATTTTAGAGAAAAGACAAAAAGAACGGAGGATTTAATACCCTGTCAAATCCTCTAGCGAATGCACGTCGTGGATCGCGCATTGAGGCATAAGTTCTGTAAGATGTCTTGAGACATTTCGTTCCATATTTGCTGTAACCATGCCTCTAGTTTGTTCAAACTCTGGGGATGTCCAACTCGCCATCCCCCATGATTCCAGATATTCTCGATCAGAGACAAATCTGGGGATCGGGCAGGCCAAGGAAGGGTAGTAACAGTGCGGAGACAGTCTTCTGACACCCTTTTGTAGAAGCATTGTCTTTGAAAAGGCTCCGAGTGCATGAGTAACACATGTTGTTATAGGACATCATGGACATGCCACTGGGCGGTCATGGTGCCTCGGATCAACACTAGGGGGGCCGTATATTGTAGGGAAGGCACGCCATACCATCACAAAAGCTGTGGGAGTGGTATGTCGCTGTAAAGCAAAGGCAGGATTGAGGCGTTCACCACGGTGTTCCAAAACGAACACGATTGTCATCACTCCTGAGATTGAATCTGTTTTCCCGTCGAAAAAAACGACCTGGTTTCATTTTTGTTGCAGTCCATTTTCCCTCGTGCGTGGCACCCCCTCCAAAGGGGAGGCATCGAGGGGAGGCGTCAAGGGCAGCACACGAAGGGGCCCCAAGGATCTCAAATGTCCTTAAAGCGGAGGGGCCAAACGTATGGTTAAAAGAAAAGGGCCCCCCTAGTAAAGGGGGCTCCTTTGTGCCTGAATGGCGGCCGATGGGAATTTGGGGTTTACGTGTGCTTTTTACGATGTGACCGTTTTCCCGACGACTGGTCTGTCGGGGGAAACCCCTGAGTTGGTCTTTGTGTAAATGACATTCCGATCCACTGGTCCCAAAAACCCCCCCTCACAATACAATCAGAGCGGCCCCAATTGACGACCCACCGCCTAGCTGACCCCCTAGTTTCCCAAATCATGCCAAATTTTCGCCCTCCCCAATCCCGACAGCTGCTCATATTTTTTTGGGAAAACGCCGGGGCATGTGTAGCTCAGTTTCCTTCCCTTTGAAAAACGTTTCCCAGCACACTCAAACAAGCTTTTTTTTTATTTTTTTTATACTACACGGAGAATGATCAATCGCCCCCACCGGCTAAACGTCCCGAGAAACCACCCCACATTTCTAATCATTTGCATATCTCCCCGTCATGACCTTGCCAAGTTTCGTTACGATCCCGCAATTATTTCTTGGTGCGCTAATTTTTTTGTCCATGAGTGTACATTCTATTCTGGAGGAGTCTTCTCCTTCTTTAGCAATCGTGAATATTCGGTGGATGAGTTTAAACGAGGCCACACGAACTGCCTAACGAGTATCGTAAGGGTCATTCACATAAGATAACGCCAGAAATTTTGAAAAGGCTTTGGATGACCTTAAGAAATGGCTTTGGATGACTATAAACGGACAGTGCGTGAGTTAGAAAACATGGTAGGCATTTAAGAAAGTAATGTACATTACATATTGACTGAAAATTGGACGAGAAGGCTGTGCTCAAGATGGGTGCCAAGATTACTCACAATGGAGCAAAGACATCGTCGTGAGAATGTTTCAACCAAAAGTGTTTGGTGCAGTTTTATAGAGTGGCGTCGTGACCCCTTTGAATTACTTCATAACCTGGTAGCGAGAGGGATCACACAGCTATTTGCCTAAAAGAAATTTTATTCCAAATTAGACAAACAGAAAAATATATTTATTATATTAAGTTGTTAAACTCCCAGCCTTTTATTGTAGAAAAGTTCTAGTTTCAATTTAGTTCGTTCCAGCTGTTGCTGCTCCGATTCCGACACTTCGTCTTTCACAAGTCTGTGCTCTTTTCGGTCTCTGAGGGGGGAGGGGCTCCCCCCAAAAACCCTCTA
Source organism: Trichonephila inaurata madagascariensis (assembly GCA_019973955.1). Taxonomy (NCBI): domain Eukaryota; kingdom Metazoa; phylum Arthropoda; class Arachnida; order Araneae; family Nephilidae; genus Trichonephila; species Trichonephila inaurata. The sequence goes on along the minus strand of BMAV01023225.1, from coordinate 37,359 downwards.
AAAAAAAACCTCAAAAAATTGAAGTAATTCCGTAATTCCCTAAGTAGATAGAAAATCCCTTTAACATAATCTGACCCTTTAAACTCCCTGGGCGGGCCACTTTCACGTCCCCAATCACCTTTGATTGTCAAGCGCTACAGATCTGCACACGTTTTGGTTCCCTCACTTTTAGCCCCCACCTATTGGTGTTTTTGGACAATGGGGTTGGCAGGTCTGATCCCAACACCGACACTTTATCTTGTTCACCATCAGGAGGGCTATAAATCACCTTTCCCCACTGACACTGAGGGTTTGTCTTCTGGTCATCCCTCTCCATTCAAGTCGCTTGCAACTCACATGTGTGAGGGGGAACTCAACACAATAAATGCTGTTCATCAGAGCTTCCTTTCTATAGAACGTTGAAATCGTCTGGATATCGGCGAAAGGAAAGGTGTGACGACATGAAAGCTATTTTCCAAATCGGCTCACATGTGTTTTGCTCTAGGCGTGAGGAGAGAATAGCTGGTCTTTTTTGGGAGATACAATGTCCCATCTGGACATTTTGATTCCCCGTACTTCAATCTTGACAAGTATTGTTGGGGAAAGTTATACTAATGAGAAGATGCTACACCAGCAATGAAGACGAGGATTTTGAGTCGATTTTTTTTTTACAACCATGAAGGAAATATGGTTCCATCCTTTTACATTCGAAATGAAGTAACAATCAAAACTACGGCATGAAAGGGGAGAATCAGCTCCTCAGAAGGCATATTCAGTTAAAGACAGTATTTAGAGATGCGCATGGGATAATTTTCATTGATAATTTTCAAAATATAAAAAAAGTCAACCGTGAGTAATACGTGAATTTGTTGCAACACTTGTGTGATGAAATAATAATATATATTTAAAAAAACGGCTGCATTTGGGGGAAAAAAGGGGAAAAGGTTTTCCTTTTAAAACAATGAAATTTTACACATCCCTTTTTGCGATTTTACCAAAAAACAATGAGTTAAAGTTCAAATATTTTTCTAACGTACCCTATTTATCACATTTAACTTTCTCTCATTATTTTTTGTTTCAAAAAAAAAAAAAAAAAAAAAAAAAATAAATGTCTCGGTGTTAAATATATGTTAAAAATGAATTGGAATCTGCATATTATAGTTGATTTGAGGAACTCGAATCGTTTTGTAACATGCGAAGGTATGAATTGTTCATTTTAAAACAATATTTCTTTTAAAGTTGTGGGAAAGTCGAAGAGAGACTCATGTTAATAACTATTAATGATTAAACATACATATATTAGTTCACATTACCCCTAACTATATTTTAACATAAATAAAAAAATGACCTTAAACAAAAGGAATTTACAGACAGTTTGAAACTGGCTAAGAGTGTTTTTCCTCTGTGACGGATCTTTACGCGGCCTTCACACTAATCCTCTTGGCGAATCTTTGGGCTAGCATTCGCATTTAATTCACAGCCATCCCTCTCAAGAATCATTGATATGTAAATTGCCGAGTGTATAAAAATCCGAATTTTTGTAATAATAAAGGGCGGGAGGGAAACTGTTACATTTTGCCACGCATGTGAGGTAGGGGTAAAAAATTTATTTTCGCAGCTTAAGATTAAGAGCAGTGTTTGCCACTGTATTAAATTAGTGGATTGGGGGCTTGTAACTATAGATTAGGTTAAGTTAAATTGATTACTTGCGCTTGTTCGCTTTTCTTTCCGTTTTTTCACCTTAGGGGCATTCACTTTGAAATTAAAAATGTTGTTGATTAGTGTTATTGTTGGGAAAAAGTTTTTTTCCTTTTATTCCCCCACCCCAAAAAGACGGGGAGGGGTTTTGGGTCCCCACCCCTTTTCCCCCCAAAAAATTTTTTTTTTTCTATATTTTTTAAAAAAACTTTTTCTTAATTGTTTCGAAACATATTGTGAGTTGTCATTTCTGAATTTTCCTTTCATTTTTTAAAATCATTCGCCACATTTTATTATAAAACACTTTTGATATTTTATTATTACGCAATCATTGTAAAACAATTTAAGAAAACACAAATGTTTCCCAATGTTAACACATTCTTAAATTTTTCCTTTTTTCTAAAATATTTAACATTTATTGAAAAAAAGACACTCTTATTTTATTAACGTTATTTTCATTCTAGGCGACAATTTACTGAAGGTGGTAGTAATAATTATTAACAACCAATATTAAGGTATAGAAAGTAGCACATTTTAATGTACAAATCAGATTTTACTGTGTACATTTTAGTTAATATGTACCTTTGAATACTTCGATATTTAAAAAAAATGTATTAAGTAATACTGATTTTATTATTTATTACTATTCCCGGAAGTAATGCAATTTGTCCAATGAAAAAGCAAAAAAATATCATATCAATTTCTTTCTTTTGACATAATATGCGAACATTTCTAGTGTGTGAGTAATTATGAAGAAGTACTCAAAATAAAAGAAACTGGACATTTTGCTTGAGTAAGCAAAGTTCTGAAAAAACGTATCCTCACTTTCTATTCTTTATTAAAAGATACATGTAGAGAGAGTATTTATCTGGTTTGACATGAACTTGATAATTAAGAACGCAGAACCAGACGTTGGCGTGTACGTAAGACAACTTCGATTGATTTAAATAAAAAATTTAAGTTTGGATTTCAGTATATATAGGCAAGCAGTATTAGTTAGAATATCAAAGCATTTTGGAATACAATCTGTAGTTGTTTGGATTTCTACTAACAGAAGAGATATCAAAGATGGTAAGACAATGTTTTGTTTTTTAACCATTTTCATGTTATACTTTAGGCGAGTTTTGATGTACTTCAATTTTAAAACCAATTTTAAAGTATATAAAGTTTTTCTTATAAACTCAAAATTTTTTTGTTTTTCATAAAAAATACTATTATCAGACAAAATATTTCTAAAACTTCTTTCTGGATGATGATAAATACATTGGCTAACTTCAATACATTGATTAAATATTAATTTCAAAATGTACTATGAAATTTAAATTCATGCTTGAGGGAATGCATTCTCATGATTCTTCTTTAATTGTATAAAAACTAGATTTTAAAGAATGTTGTACAGAAAGCCCCGATTCTGGATTGACAATGTGGTTAAAATTTGAATACATAATATGACTCAGGCATAGTTTTCAGATTAAAATTATTACTATAGGAATTAAATTTTTAATAAATTTGAAATTATTATGAATTTAAATTGAAGCTATACCTATCTTAAACTATTTGATTCTGTTAAAAGCATTCAAAACCATCTTTTTTATTTTCAGAAACTCAGTCTTCTGGTTTTGGTCTCAGTTGCTGTTTGCCTCATCGTGCTTTGCACCATGACGCAAGGAGAACCCTCACTGATGTAGAGGCACGTCATCATCATCATCATGGCCACCATCATGGCCATCACCTCATGGTCATCACCATCATCATGGTCATCATCATGGCCATCATCATGGCCACCACCATCATCATGGCCACCATCATCACCATAGGCACCATCATCACCATGGACACCATCATCACCACGGGCACCATCACCATCATGGACATCACCATCATCATGGACACCATCACGGACATCATCATCACCATGGTCACCATCACGGTCATCATCATGGTCACCATCATGGTCACCATCATGGCCATCATCACGGACATCATCACTAATAAAAGCAACTACTTTGCATTTGATAATGTTAAATGTTTAGGGGCACTAAATAGGAAATGTGTCAGGCAAGTTATTAATTGGGGTGTCTGAAAAGAAGTAAAGAGCTTACGTTATAATTGAAGAAAATGAGAGCAATGTGTTACGAATTGAAGTGGAGAAATGTCTCACAGCCGAAAAATTTTGTTATGTCGTTTTGAAAACTGGCGCTTTTGTGAAGAAACATTATTTTACAGAATTTTTAATGTTTTCTTCAAGCTTTAATTTTTAAGGAAATGCCGATTTGTGTTTCTGGTTTTTATATTGAAACGCATATTAAGTTTTATAATGTTAATTCTAGTAATTTATTTGATTTAGATATTTTTAGAGGAACATTTTTAAAAACAATTGTCATTTATGTGGTTGCTTTCTAAACAGGGAGGATTAAAAGAGGAAATATGTATGCTTATATTATTTTATTCATTTTTCTCGTGCCTGCATTGATAAATAAATTATTTAATTCAAGAAAAGACTTGGGTTTGTGTCATTATTATTTAAGTTAAACATTAATAAATTTAAATTTACGATGCATTTGTATTTAAAAATAGAAATGAATAGAGCGATGTCTACATAAAATTCTGAAAGAACTTTCAATAGATTCAGACTAAAATTGAATCTTTTTTTTCTTACAAAAACATGTATCCAAGAAAAATTTAATGAGACTCATTATTTTCTGATTGCCAGAGACAGAAAGAGAAATTGTTTACTAGATCATTAAAGGCTTTTATTAAATGCGAGGCCTGATCAGGGATGTCTTAGGACTTTTTGAAACCCTGAGATTCTACTCAAAAGTAGGCCCTGAGCCTCCACACAAATGTTGACCCGACCCATAGCCCTTAAAAGAAGACAGTACATAGCATACGTTGTCAAGTACTCGTACAAACAATAACCCGAAACAAATAAATGTACCTGACTTACAATCGCGCACAAACCGGTTCGACCAACTACCAACTTTTGGCTGAATGACTAATGACGGTGTATTTTTGTTAGTCTTAGCCTGAACGTGGATAACAGTCATCACATGTAGCCAGTTAGTATGTAATCCGAAATTCCTAGTTTTTCGGATAATACAACCAGAAATAACTCTTGACAGTTGAAATTAATTTAATCATGATATTATTAAGGCTGAGTCGAGAACGAGACGAGACTCCCCATTGTAGCCGAGGCCCTGGACCCGGGTCTAGAAGTACATTTATTTCGAATAGTAAAGGAAAAAGATATTAATACAGAATATTGACGAATAAAAGAACAAAATATTGATTTAAAATTAATAGGTAAAATTATTAAAAATAAAATTATTCCGAATTTTTGGCTTCAAACTGGTGGTACTTCGTGAGCTCAAGGAACAGCTTCCTGAACAAATAGTATGTGGCTTTAATAGTAATTTTGATTTTGAAAAATAGAAGCAGCTGGGTCCTTTTATAAATAAGGCTGAAATCTAGAAGACATGCGGATGCAAATGCTAAGTTCGAATAAAACTTCTCAAAACTTAAATTAACAATAAAAATATTTCAAGTTCACAATTTCACCAAAAGAAAAATATGAACCCAAAGTCTAAAAGAAAAAAAAACTGATAGGCGAATAAAAACTACGTTTGCTGAAAATAATAATAATAAAAAAGTTAATTAGTATACTTACCATTAATAGTAATTATCATTTACTATTGTGTGGTTATTTGTACTATTTCTATTTGAATAAAAGTATTGCAAGGTTTTAAAAATGATGGATGATTCACCACAGTTCTAAGTTTCCTAAAAGTTTGATTAAAAATATACATTTAATAACAAAATATTACCAGATTCAGTCAGAAAAAAAGAATATTGATAGTTATTAGTAGTCAATTCATTTCCCTTAGAGTATACGAGATGATAATGATTATTATTTTTACACAATATGCATATACATCGAGATTCTATTAGCATTTCGAAAGAACTTATTGAATTTTCATATTTTATAATAACTTTGATCCAATCAGAAAAATTAAGTAGACAATTATAAAAATAAATCATATAGAATACATTTGACGCTAAAAATTAAAACAATTATTACTTTTTGGTAATTTATAAGGTAGTGATGTTCCTTGATAACTTGAATTTAAAAAAAAAAAAGTCATCCTTTTTAAAAATAATTTTTTTCTTGAAATTTGCTAAATATATATTTCTGAACATGTTTTTAAAAATTTCAAAGTCATTTTGTTTTCAATTAATATTTCTTTAAATCACTTAAAAGTTTTTAATGTTGAAGATACATTATATGAATCTAAAACAATTTTTTTTGCTCTTCTAAATAATTTATCATGTCTTATATTACCATTAATAAAATTACAAACAACAAGAAACAAGATAAAATATTATGGTTTTCAATTCTGTGATTTGTTTCGTTAATATGATGTACATAATTTATCTAAAAATAATTTTAATGTAAAATATTTAACTTCAAAATTAAAGTATGATTAAAACTCTCATATAACACAATCAATGCTTCTGAGACAAGTTGAAGCTTGAGATAAAAGAAAACGTACCTTTTACGCTAAAAAAAAAATGAAATGTTATTATTCCATTGTTGGTGACTTGTTAAAAATAATTTTTGAAGTAAAATAAAAAGAGGGGGAAGAATGTTTAAAAATTTGCTTTTACTTATTGCTTATGTTAGCGTATCAAAATTACAGAATAAACTACTTATGAATATGGAAAGTCTGAATCTCAGTGACTGAGATGTTAGTTGGAATTTCATTATTCAGATTTACATACAACTGTATAATTCATGATGACCTTTAAAATGTAACAAGTTAAGTTTTCCATTATTTAACTAGAACATATCATATAGAATCGAGTTTCAAATTTTTAACTTCGAAATAATGTTAAAAACTCTACAGAAAATCTTAGCAAGAGCTTAAGCACTTATAAGCCATTCCAACAAACTATATCATGCACTGAAGATAAAAGTTCTGTTATCAGTTATGCTGTAATAATAATATTTTAGTTTATTACAAATTAATTTTCCATACATTTTGATTATATTTCTCCATATTCCAAATTTTAGATTGGTTGCGGTAGCCTAATGTCATGGTCACGATTTCCTGGCAGTTCAAGTTCAAACCTTTGCGTCACTGAAGACCCGGCGAGTAGAGCAGCTGATCTATGTTAAGTCTGTCTTGGTTCAAGTGAGTGAGTGAATGTTAACGTCACACTGTTCAGCTACACGAGGGCTTTTGGCGACAGACCTCGTCATTTTGAGCCATGGGTAAGTGATGAAGACGACACCTGAGCTAACAATCCCCCTCTCCTAACTACCACACCAACGAAAGGACGTTTGAGTTCTCGACAGGTTTAACGTGCATCGCTCCCTTACACGAAGGGTCTTTAGAGCTACTGGGCTCGAATATATGACATGCCAGACATACCTTGACCACTAGGTTATCGCAGCCACATGTCTTCTATCAAAATCTCCCCGTTAGAGAGGTATGGATGTTAGAGAATGGGGCTCGGATGTCGTCCTTGTCACTTAATTGGGGTTCAAAAGTATGAGGTCCGTCGCCAATAGCCCTCGTATTGCTTTATAGTGCGACGTTAGTAAACACTCGTTCCCTCCAAGTTTTAACTAAGTACTATTCCACAAACTTTAAAAAACATTAACAATTGGAAGCAATCAAACTTTAAGATGTACATTTGAACTTATATTTTTATGTTTGAACTCATTCGTTTTTTGAAAAGTGTGTCAAAAACGATAATATATATATATAAATATATAAATAAAAATTATTACGTCCTTAAATTTTAGGAAATGTATCGTTCACTCAGCGATATATGTCAAATTTAAACTAATTTTTATTAAAATTAGAAATTAATTTAAATTTAATTTTTAATAAACTTAAATCTAATTTTAATCTAATTTTTATTTAAACTATTAGTTTTAGGACTTTCTAGAAATCAAATACAGTCGGACCTCTATATAACAAAGTCTCTGAATCCCGCAAAAAAATTCATTATAAGGAAAATTCGTTATATAGAGGTTTATCTTTCAATTTCCTTTATATATAAACCACATAAAACAAATTTTAAATTCATAAACATTATATATTAAAAAAGTAATTATTCACACCTTTTTTTAAAGTTAATATATGTTTATTTTATATATTTTACCCATCAAAAAAGAAAGAAAAACTGCAAGAAAAACAAGAAAAAATAATGTCGAAGAATTCACTGTATTTTCAATATTAAGAAAATAATTTTATACTAAATAAATTTTAAGGACATTTTATAATTTAAAGCATACAAGTAATATTAAACATACATTATTTTATAATTAGAACACGGGGACACGGGACAACTCCACTGAGGGTGAAACAAGATACCGAAGATATTTTTAGTGAACTGGGCAATGGGGTACCCCCATTAAACTTTTACCCATTCACTTTTAGATGAAACGTCCAGAACTCTATTGCTCTCGGCTAGTTAGAATCTAATAAAACCGGTTCAAGATATATGACCACCTTAAAATGGGTTAAAGAGAGAGTAACTTGAAATTTTTTCAGAAACACTATAAAAAAAAGGGAGAACAAAAATTGATTCACATGAGAAAAAGTTCGTTATGTAGAAAAGGCACTTCGCTATAGAGAGGCCATTTTACGTAGAAAATCGTGAAATGTGAAATGTTCCAGGAAAAAGATCGCTATATAGAAAAATTCGCAATATAGAGAGGTTCGACTGTAATAATAGTTTATTTCAAAATTATAAAACAATTTGTCAGTTGCTGACACAAGTTCTTATTCGTCATAAGTCAGTTGCCGACACGAGGTCTTAACAGACACAAATTTAAAAATTAAAAACAATTTTGTGAAAAAAACTCAAACTTAAAAAAAAATTATAACTTTTTTTAAAGAATTATATTTAAAAATATTATCTTCTAGAAAAGATTTCGAAGGAATAACTCCATACGTTTCATTGGCTTCTTTCTTACAGACTTTCTCATTTCTTCGAATATATATATATTGGATTTCCGATTGAACTCATTAAACGCAATATTCTGCAACGTTATGAAATTTAGTGGAACTATTGCAACAATAATAATAAAATATTAGCTCTTTGATTTTATTTTCAAATTCTGACATTTGAAAAAGCTGTTAGAATTAAATTTTATTAGTAGTATGGGATTTGGAATTAACTTTTAACTCTCTGTTAGAAGAAAATGTTACTTGTGAAATTTGTTTCGTTTTCAAAAATTTTGAATTCATTTGACACTCAGTTTAAAAGTAAAATGTTGCATACATTTTCAAAATGAGTAGCCTATGTCATATTCCTTTTCCCATTCTAAACATTAGATTTTCAAAAGGCTTAGAAAGAAACAAAATCCAGTAAAGAAATAATTACATTAAACGTAAGAGCTTAACATTCCTCTATCTCTTTATCAATAGAGTTAAGACACCAATGAGCATTTAAAACCTTACCTATATTTGTTGAAATTCAAGATGCCCAGTGTCAGAGGGGTAATGTATCGTGCTTCCATGCCACAGGTGTGGCGTTCAAATCCCGAAGCTCGGCAAGGTTGACTCAGCCTTTCATCTCTTCAGTGGGTCAATAAATGAATATCAAGCTTGCTTGGGAACTATAAACTGGGGAGTTTCGCGTGAGATTGACCACCTGATCGGAACATCTACTCATTCATCTCTGTAGCCAGGGACACGAAAGCTGAGATGGGTACAGTAGGCCTTGGACCTAAAGGGGATGTTGCTCCACTGAGATTAGTTTAGCAGTACTTGTTTTAATTCAAGTATACTTATGTATAGATGGAAAGTTTCCAAATTAAAGCATATTTGTGTGTAAAATACTGTTTATTGCATCTTTTTATTTATGAAAATAGAATTTTCTCTGTGTTTATTTGTAATTTGACACTTCCTCATGTATCTCATATCTATTTTTTTAAAAAAAATTTTAAAATGAAAGCAAAGAAACTCTATAAAAGCATGCTAATTTTTTGAAAAAAGAAAGAGTCCTTAAAATTTTTCTCATGATATCTCTGATAAATTCAATTAGAACGAATAAGAGAATAATTTGGTCACGTACATTCAAAAATAAAACATTACCGAAATACGTAAAATAAGAAACAGAAAACTGTGCTATTTTTTTCTTTTAAATGAGATATTAAACATTATTTTTTTTCTATCATTGACTACTTTTATCGAAAGGGAGAGTGAAAAAAAAAGAAACCTAAAATCGAACTTCTGCTTGAGTAAGCAAAGAAGTGAGTAAAAAAGTGACCCTACTTTCGATTGTTACGTATAAAATGTTCCCTTATTATTTGCATCCGTTGATTAAACCCTTCCTATGACATGAACTTGATAATTAGGATTGTTGATGCAATCAATGCCATGCACATTTGCTTTGGGGAATTACGGTGTATGAAAAACTGGGACGTAGACCAGAATATAAATAAGCAAGAAAACCGAAAATATAGACATCAGAACTTTCCGGATAAACATCTGTAATTGTCTTTAATACAGAGCAGATCTACACGCTTACATTCAAAATGGTAATATAATTTTTTACCCTTTCAGCATTTTGTTAAAATTACTTCAGAATGCTCTTTTAATTTTAATTTATATATTATTATTTAGAATTTTATATACATACAGAGGGCAAGAGAGTGAGAAAGAGAGGAGATAAGATAGATATTTTAAAAATATCACAAATTTATAGAGGTGTAACGTGCAAAACTTTATTATTCCGAGCATTTTGTTTGTTAACTAGTGGAGGAAATAGTCTAAGTAAATATCCCAGAATCTCAAGTATTTTCTTTGTAAAATTTGAGTTTAGTGCTTAGAAACGTCGAATTTTCATTAATTTGTGTTTTTAATAAGTATTCTATACTGTTCACCGACAGCTTTAAATAACATGGTAAACGTGAGAAATAAAATACTTATATTGATTAATTTCTGTTTAAAAACAAAAAGCGTAAACACTTTTAAGTTTGAAAAGTAGAAAAGATGATTTATTCATGTTCATTTAGTTAAAATTTCTTAACCATGTAACTATCTAAATGGTATCTGTATAAGTCATATGAGAAAATAAGACAGAACATTTCATTACAGAAAACGAATTATAATGAAATAGATATTTTTGCTTTCCAGAGGACGTTTCTAATTTTATAGAGATATTTATTTTTGAGACTTTAGTAAAATAACATTAATTAAATGCTAAATTTTTCCTTTATTCTGTAATAGACATTCATATGACAAATCTGGAAAGTAAATTCGATTTGGTGTTTAAAAGTTAAAGAACAATATAAGTTTGCAACAGTTTAATGATTTAAAATAAATTACGGCTTAAGCCAGCGTTTCTCAGATTGTGGGGTTCCACCCCCCTAGGGGAGCGTGATAACCCTACAAGGGGGGCACGAGCATATCAAAAATAAAAGGTTTGAAAAATTAATTTATTGGAACGAAGTAAACAAAATACATTCTGACATATAAAAAAGTACGCATTTTCACTGATACAATTTATAAATATCACCTGGCGATCCTATAGCTAAATAAGAAAAACATTTTGTTTGATTTGCTATAATCCCATGATGAGAGATTTAAATTTTTTTTTAATTATGCTTTTTTTTAAACCTAAAATACTATTCTTTCAGAAAAAAAAAAACTCAGATCCAGAGAAAAATTCTAGAAAGATAAAACGTTCATCACTGTTATTATTATCAAAATGCAGTACATTAGCTGTAGAAAGAAAAGGAAGATTTATTCACTTTTCGCCCAGGAAGCAGATTTGCAGATCATCGTTTCACCTTAGAACTTATTGATATGATTAGTTTTGGGAAGTTGTAAATAATACATTTCTGTTGTGGTTTTTTCCATGTGAAAGAGTTACAGGATATGTGGAAAAGTACAGAGAGCACTTTGAAGGATTATTTGGCTAAGATTTATTTTTATGGGTATTCTGAAATATGCTAAAATAAGCGTTTTACACAATTCCTTTTTTAGAACTAACAACCATATTTTTATATTGAATACACTTTTTTAACCCGGGAGTGGTCGCGCGGGGCTCAAAGGACAGCAAAACTATAATAATTTGAACAAAATATGACGGTTTTGATTGCAAATATCATTCCTGTAATGTTTGCGAAAAGTTTCTGTGATTTGTGTCCTTTATTAATGCTACGTACCTTTGAAACATTTTAGCTCAGTTTTAATTGATTTTTTCTCAAATTATGAAAGAAAAAAATGAAACGTCCTTGAAAGTAGGTAAGTATATTTTCTCTTAGTTACATTATTCACTAGAATTGTGATTTTTATCGTGTACAATAAAAATGATTGTAAAAAACAAAACAAAAAACATCAGTCACCTCGCGCGACTATTAATGTTAGTATCGAGTGCGCGCCTGCTCTCCCGGGTTAAAACATTTTGAAGTCTTCTCGCTTTAAGATTTAATGCCAAATGTGATGGATATGATAGAGAGGAACATACATTAGATTCTTTTTCTAATGACATTTATACTTTTAGAAATGGATGATGGAGGAAATAAATTTTTAATTTAATATCATTTTACAATCTGTTCCAATTTAAAAATTAGAGAAAAGGAAAATAACAATAATTATCCTATAACTTAAAAGTAATTTGCTTAAAATAAATATTACTTAAAAGTAACAAATACAAAATATAATACTTATCTTGTTAATTTGTACGATTTATAATTAAGATGGTATTGTAGTTTTAGTGTCAAAGCGCATTATTATTGTATAAGGGGGTGCGCGATAAAAACTATGATTGTTATATAAGGACGATAAAAATTATGATTGAAAATTGGGCCACCAATAGCGAAAGTTTGAGAAGCACTGGCTTAAGCAAAATATTTTAGTCATTGAATCTTCTTTTTCAATTCCTACACTATTAACTCACACTCTCTATACATTTATTTATTTATCTTGGTGGAATTTTCAATCGTTAATAAAATACATTTTAAAGCGCTCAATTGAGATGAAATTTTATATACATGATTGTTTTGGATTACAATACAATAATTCAATTATAATTAATGAAAATTTATTGATTAAAACTAATTATTCAAAGAATTAAAAATACAGCCACGTTGGTATTATTTTTGGCGACTTATCGACCCTTTTGGCGACTTCTGTCACAACTTGAAAAGGTTTTTTTCTTAAAGGTTTTAAAGCATTCATTTGAACTGAAGTTTCATACACACGATTGATTTGGATGACAATTTGATACTTTAATGATAATTAATAAAATTATTACCACTTAATGTTGTGATTCTGTCCTATGTATATACATATTTATATTAACTGTAACTATTTAATAAAAAGTACCTAAAATAAAATTTTTCTTTGTTGATCTAAGTAGGAATTGACTTAATTTTTTTTTTTATATTCCTTATTAAATGTCAAATTCAAAGATTTCCTGTCAAATTATCAAAATTTTTTGTATTGAAATATCTACAAAAATCTAATTGTAAAACTGGTGCGAGAGATTAAAGTACATAATTTTTGATTTGCCTTTGAATATTGTTAGATATATACTTAAAAAATGTTGAATTAAATCGAATATATTCTAGGAAAACTGCAAAATTATAAATCTTTCAGTTGTACTTGGAAAATAAATACATTTTAGAAAAGAATTAAAACTTTGTTTTATACTTGATTATTATCCTTGTCTTTCAGAAATTCAGTCTTCTGGTTTTCGTTGCTGTTTGCCTCATCGTTCTCTGTACCTATACCCAAGGAGAACCACTTTCTAATGTAGATGCAAAGGCATCATCATCACCATGGTCATCATCATGGACATCATCACCATCATGGCCATCACCACGGTCACCATCACCATCATCACCATGGCCACCACCACCATCACCACCATGGACATCATCACCATCATGGCCACCATCACCACCACGGCCATCATCACCACCATGGGCACCATCATGGTCATCATCATCACCATGGACACCATCATGGACATCATCACGGGCATCACCACTAATAAAGCTGTGATTGTCCAGCAAGATGCAAAAATGTTACTTCAAAAGTTCAAAATAATGCTATTCTATGCTATTTATTACAAAAGGCTTCATTATTCTTTCAAAAAATGCCAAAAATTTATTTTTGATCTAACGACTAATGAAATATGCAGAGATGCCATTTTGAGCTAAAATCAGTGTGTCTTCATCACACAAATGATAGTTTTCTCCTTTTTTCTTCTTTTCTCAGTTGTTCAAGTTTTTTTTATATCTAAAACGATTGATTTTATTACCAATCTTTTTTAAATGTTATTTAAAAATATCTTGTTTTTTTTCTGTTGTTGTTTTCATACTGATGCTTTCGAATTCTGACATATTCTGTAGCATATTATGTGCTCTGTGGAAAGAAAATAAATTCTTTAATTTACCAAACAATGATGGAGTATTTATTTTCTTAAAAAGATAAAATGTGCATATATATATTAAATCCATTACATTAATACGAAAGGTTATACATGAATAAAAAATAAAATCATTTAATTTATTTGCATTTTAATGCATTTTTAATTTAATTTTTTTCCAGAGTCTGCCAAAGAATTTCAATATAAATTTAAGAAGAATATTCTTCGATGACCCCGAGTGGTCACTGGCCTTCTTAAGAAGTGCTCCAAGTTAACTTTTATGTATATACATACACACCTTCAGGGGTGTAGCTACCGCCGTATCAATGATACGGCTCCCAACATGTGTAATTGTAAAATGTTGTCCTGTATCAAAATTCCTTAGGGACCCTTTTTTGGGGAGCCCAAGGAATTTTGATACAGAGCCAACTCAGTGCTATCTACACCAGTGATATACATAAATATTACAAACTTCCCTAATTTTAAGTTATTTAAATTTCTTTCAATGCAAGTAGTTTTGGTTTGCCTCTAGAATAATACTGTTATGACAGTAACCGATGGAAATATTACATATTTTTCTGTATTTACAAAATTAATGTAGTTTTTATAAGCATAAACTTAATATTTATTTATATAATTCTGGTTGTCCATTTTGCAGATTTCTTTCCATACACCTTACTCAACACATGATGGAGAATTGTGCATTTTAGCGAATTACGCTGTGACGTCTCTCGCGTTCTTCTTCTAACATAACTCCTAAGTTCTTTGACGGCCACGATTAATGGCAAAACTTTTCCAACCCAATACCAAGAAGAGAAACAGGACGAATATGCAAATGGGATATACTTTAAAAGGATAGAGGGTTTGGTGAGATACGACGGCAAGCCTAGAGATAACTTAGTGGGGAAACGTTCGGAACAAGTGTTAGACGACCTATAACTCAGGAAGAAGGATACACTCATCGTCATTAATAAGATTAAAAAAAGAAGGATTAATAAGGCCTGAGTATTCTTGCCTACAAATAACATAATAGGAGTGGCTTCAATCAAGGAAGGAGGGTGACTCTATAAAAGGTAATATTTTGTATAGGAAGTTAGATTAGGCAGTTAATTAAATATAATTAAGATAAGTGATCTAGTCGTGCGATCTGACTTGCATATTCAGTTTAATTGGTGGCTTATTCTCACTGAAAGAAAGTTGTTATTTAGAATTAAGTAATTTAAGTTATTCTTAATAAAAGTTGTGTTAAGAATCCAAAATGTCTCATCTTTTAGATAATCCCACACCTCTAGCTTACGCGGATCCCGCAAGACATAGTTATCGCAGGATGGCTATGTCTCAACGCTTCCCTTGAAATTTGTATAGTTTTCTGATCAATGCTTCTTGGTACTGCATTTTCAGTGCTATGCAGTGCAAAACAATGTCCCGTAAAATCCGGCGTATAACGCGCACCTATACTTTCACGCTGCAATTTTTAATTTTTAGGCATATTCGCTGTGTAACGCGCACCCCCTTTCTTACGAAGAAGCCTGAAATGTGCATGAGTAATGCTATTATATTTTTAAGTCATTTTTTTGGGGGGGATATTGTACCAAGATTTTGAAAAAAAAAATAGTATACTTCTAGAACTACAGCCCTTTAAGGAATGTTCATTAGGAATGTAATTTCTTTTTTAATAAACAGTACTTCGATGTATGTAGGAGTATAATATTTTTTCTGTACTCATCTTTTTTTTTTATTTTTAAAGCTCTCATTTTTATACCCTGTGTATAACGCGCACTCGTAAATTTCGATCTTATATTTTGTGTGAAAAGTGAGTGTTATACACCGGATTTTAAGGTAAGGCACATGTTCATAGTATTTTTTAAAAATAGCACACTAAAACATTATAAATACTGATTGAGGGATCAGTATCAATAAATATTAATACCTTAAGCACACACACACAGAAATATTTAAGATAAATAATCCAAATTTAACAGAAATCACAATTCTAAGTGAAATTTTAGCAATTTCTTAAAAAAATACTTTAAAATAGTAAAAGAAAAAGTAATTGACTGATATCAAGAAAATCATTACTAAAATAAACTATAAACAGTTATATAAAGATCTATAATAAAATTTGGATGTTTTATAAAAAATTAAAAATTTTAGAGTTGATCGAATAAGTGTTACAAAAAATATTACATTTTTATGAAGCTATTATTGGAATAAGAGGCCATAAATCACAAAAATATTCTTCACAGTAAGAAATATTTTAATACGTTCTCAGGAGGAATAATATAACTATAGGGTTCCAAAAGTTTCCTAATTCTATCATAATATTTTGAGTTATCAGTCTTACCCACAATAGATTTTAAACCATTTAAATACAGCTTTGGGTAGATTAAAATACCCACTTGTTTTTTCTAAACTTACACAACTTGTTGTAACTCGTTCTCTATGTAACGTAAAAACAGAATATGGGCTTTGCAGAACTAAAAGATTTCTTTATCCTATAAAATAAAATTAAAAAGGAATGTGTGAGTTTTTGACAAGCTTTCTTAAGTTTCACTTGTATGTAATGGAAGCTTTGAACTCGATTTTTACCCACTTTTAAAAGGTCATATAAATTCGAAATTTTGCACACTTGCCAAGGACAGATGACAATACAATAATTTCATAATTTTGTTCCATATTCCTGATCCTGATCATCAGGAATAAAGATTTCCAGATTTGGCGACTTTTTCCGTATACCACTTCTAGATTTAGCGAACAAAAGATTAAGGTGCAACAATGGAAATAAATAAAGAAGACACGTGTATGTGAAAAAAATATTTTATATTCTCACTTCTAAATATTTTTTATTTTTGTAAAGCAATATACGTTTAGAAGTGATTTTACGAGTTAACATTATAGCAATACGTTTAAATGGTGATAATAGGATTGACATTTAATATTTCTTCTTAACACACTTTTATTAGTTAGACCTATATCTATGGAGTCGGAACTGTATCTATGGAACGTTTTGGGACTCATCCGAGGTCCCGTAAATGAAAAGAATAAATACCCTTCAGACTCATTAATTAATATCCATTGAAGAGAAAAACTAATTCCAGCTGCCACGTTATTCCTGCTCCAAATATCAAACTCAATGATAAATTTAACAAAGGATAAATGATAGTTTTAAAAACTAAAAACAGGCTTTTATTGTAGATTGAACTAAAAATGAAAATAAATTATAGTTTAACCCCCTAAAAACACGCTTTTATAGTGAATCGAACTAAAAAGTAAAAAAATAATTCTTAAAATAAGAATAAAACGATTAACGAGAAAATTAATGTCATTGTGGTAAAAGCGTGGGATGTGCTTTGTACTAAGAATTATTTTTACACTTTTAAATTCAATTAACTATAAACTGTTTTAAGAAATTATAATCATTTCATTTTAGATCTACTACAGTAAAAGAGTGATTTTTAGTTTTTAAACTATCATTATTCTTATGACTAATTAATTATCATTTTCGAATCTAATACATTAACCTATGAAGCGTGATACGGCCTGGTTTGAAATGTGAATCACCAATTATTATCTAGAAGAGCTGTTTGAAATATTTAAGGTAAATAAGTAAGTCAATGTTTTTTTTTAAAACAATCAATATTCATCTGAACTTGAATAGCATTAAATGAAATGCAATTTTGAATCAAGAGTATGAAAATTATTAATCCTATGACCTCATCAGTTCCAGCCTGTTTTGAAAATAAGAATGAATGATGTTACAGAAATCTGAAAGAGAATTTAGAAAAAATTTATGCCGGCAAAATTAGAACTTAAATTATTTTTTCCAATTCTCGAGGTTTTTATTTCCGTTTTCAGAAAAGTCAATGCTTATATTTTTAAACTTGATAGCATTGCTTTCGAAAGATACAAAAGAATTTTTGTGATCAACGAGTTATGCATAAATTATTTTTAATCCTGTGACCTCTAAATCAGTTTCCAGCTGTTTTGGTAAAATAAAGCAATGAATGATGTTTTATTCCACAAATCCGACAAGAGAATTTAGAAAAACAGAATTTATGCCTGGGTTTCAAGTAATTAGAACTTAAATTATTTTTTCCCACATTCTCGAGTTTTTTATTTTCCGTTTTCAGAAAAAGTGGGCAATTGCTTATATTGTGGTAAACAATTGCTGACGCATCCTTCCCTTTTCACGTAAAAAAACAAAACAAACTTTTATTGTTTGTTGTCTATACTATTAAAATTCGTAGGTAAGCAAACGTATCTATCTATCTGTGTCCGTCTATCTTCTCATGAACCGCACCACGTAGAAACTTGTCAAAGGTATCAAAAGATCGGGAATAATCCAAGGAAGCCCCCGTATGACCATTTAGATTCCAATATTGTAATTAGTTAAGAAGATATTAACTTAAAATATTAAGAAACTGGTTTTTGGCACCAGTTTTTATTTTTTTGCCTTGTAAGAATGCTATTGTTACAACAATGACAAAAGTTGGCAGTCGAAAATCGATTTTCAGCCAAATTGGCCAAACCAGGCCTTCATTGTTACAACAATGCAGACGAATTGTGCCTTTTATCGTTTTTAATTAATATCTTTTCAAATAATTGTAATTTAAGAAATTAAAGGGTCAAAAGGGATTCCTCGGATTATTTCCCATCTTTCGGTATCTTCGGCGCTTTTTGCTTTTACCGTTTCTTGCGAAGATATCCTTATTCAAGTAATATAAAAAAATAGTTTTTAAGTCAATTCCTACTTAGATCAACAACGAAAAATTTTTATTTTAGCTACTTTTTATTAAATAGTTACAATTAATATAAATATGTATATACATAGGACAGAATCACAACATTAAGTGGTAATTAGTTTTTTAATTATCATTAAAGTATCGTATTGTCCTTTTAATTTCAGTCCAACTGAATGCTTTAACACGTGAGAAAAAAACCTTTCCAAATTTTGACACAAGTCGCTAAAATGGTTGCTAAGTCGCCAACGTGGCTGTATTTGTAATTTTTTAAATAATTAGTTTTAATCAATTAATTTTTATTAATTATAATTAAATTATTGTATTGTCATCGAAAATGATCCTGTATATAAAATTTCAGCTCAATTCAGCGCTTTAAAATGTATTTTATTAACGATTGAAAATTCCACCAAGATAAATAAATAAATATACAAATATATAAATAAATAAATATCTAGACAGTGCGAACTAACAGTAGGAATTGAATAAATAGATACGTTTGTTTACGTATGAATTTAAGAACACTTATCCAAAAATAAGCAGAATGATATGAAATAATTTTCTGATTCATTATTTAACAAAAATGGATATAGATATATATATATATATAGAAGCTGTTATGTTTTTTATTATTCATTACAAAATTAATTATTTAAAAATAAATTCTTAGATTGTTTGTGAATGAAACTGGATTAGCTTTGTAAATTATTAATCAAAAATGGAAATTTGAAAAAAAAGATCTTATTCCGGGGAAGAAAGAGTTTTATACTTGAAAAGCCAGTGCACAACCTGGGCGAAACAAAGGGAAAAGAAAAAAATAGAAAAGTAAACTCTGGCAATTATTGTATTGTCATTGTCATTGACAAGTGTGCAAAATTTCGAATCAATATCTGACCTTTAAAGTTGTTAAAAATTGAGTTCACAAGATTCCATTACATACAGGTGAAGCTAATAAAAGCGTGTTAAAAACGGCTGCATGTGGCGAAAAAGGAAGTTTGTTTTTCAAGACAGTTTTTAACTTTTCGTAACACGCGAAGTTATGAATTGTTCATTTTAAAACAGTATTTCTTTTAAAGTTGTGGAAAAGTCGAAGAAAGACTCATGTTTATAATTATTAATGCTTAAATCATTAGGGCTTAGTTCACACACATTTTCCCTAACTTTATTTCAACATAAATAAAAAAATGACTTAAAATAAGAGGAATTTACAGAAGGTTTGAAACTGGCTAAGAATGCTTTTCCTCTAATCTATTTGGTACAAAAATTTTTTTGCTTACGTTTTAGAAAAAATTGTCGTAATTGATTCGAAATATATTGCGAATTGTCTTTTCTTAATTTTTCTTTTATTTTTTAAAATCATTCACCACATTTCATTATAAAACACTTTCTGATATTTTATTGTTACGCATTCATTATAAAGCAATTTAAGAAAACAAAAATGTTTCCCAATGTTAACACATCCTTAATTTTTTTCCTTTTTTTTAAAATATTTAACATTTAATGAAAAAAAAAACCGCTCTTATTTTATTAACTTTATTTACATTCTAGGCGACAATTAACTGAAGGCGGTAGTAATAAGTATTAACAACCGATATTAAAGCATAGAAAGCAGCACATTTTAATGTACAAATCATTTACTGTGTACACTTAAGTTAATATTTACCTTTGAACACTTCAATATTTTAAAAAATGTATTAAGTAGTACTGATTTTATTATTTAATGAACTTATAAAATTTTTATGGAATTATCATTGTAAATATATAGATACAGGGTTTACAACTGTTCTAATTTATGCTATTGTTTGAGCAACTTAGTACGCAAAGAATTCTTCTCTTTAGCTTAAAAGCTATTCTGGATTTTAGTTACACCTCCGTGTATGTCAACACATTATACATTTGATTGATTTCCACAGCTGGTGTATTTCCCTTACCCTTGTTTTTTGGAAAAATGTTAAAACAAACCAATTTTCTTTTTGTCTATTAAAAGAAAAATTTCTCCAGATCAATTTAAAGACAATTTACAAGAAATTAAAGAATTATTTGCTCATTCTTGGATTTATTTAGACTTTGTGTTTTACCAAAATAGATGCATTCTTTGTAACCTTGCTTTAAAAGACCAGGTAAAAGATTCTACTCAAAACACTGTAATAAAGGCTATGCTATGAAAAATAAAACAGTACAGATTGAAAGATAAAGAAATTTTTAATGAATTAATTTTAAGTAAATTTAAAATTAAACAACAACAAAAAGATTTTAACATATCTCTGCTCAATAGAAAAATCCTATTTGCCAAATTTTAAGTCCTTAGGTCTAATAGCTGAAAAAATGGATTTTTTAAATTTATAACATCCCCTAACCTCTTTGTGGGTCCAATTATGAAGATCCCTTCTAAGCTGATCTCTGCTCAGCAAAACTAACATGTGTTCCAAATTTCAAGGTTGTAGGCTTTGTAGTTCATAAAAGGAATTTTTCAAACATAAAACACCATTTTAAAACCTTTGGGGGTCGATTTAAGCAAAACAACCTAAGTTGCTTAGCAGGCATGTTCCTTCCATGAAAGGAACATACCTGCTAAATTTCAAGTCTTTATGTCGAAACAGAAATAATTGTCTATAACGCCACTTTAACCAATCGCAACCCCCTTTGGGTTCGCTCAAAACCTTTTTTGTAGTGGTTCTCTACTCCATGAAAGTAAAATACATGCAAAATTTCAAATCTGCAGGTTTAATAGTTTAAAAAAACCTGAATATTTATATATAAAGGCACTTAACCCCCTGCAAACTTCCTTGGACGTCTATTTTTGCAAAGCCCTGCTTTAGTTGATTTCTACTTCATGAAAGGAACATGCCTTCTGAATTTAAAATCTGTAGGTCTAATAGTTCAAAAATGGGAATGTTTATCTATAACACCTCTTTAACCATTCTCAACCCCCTTGGGGTCAATTTAAAAACCCTCTTTTGTAGCAGATCTGTCTCTATGAAAGGAACATGCCTGCTAAATTTCAAGTCTGCAGGTCTAATAGTTAAAAAAGGTACTATCTTTTATCTGTAATGACCTTTTACCCCTCTCAGCAACCCCCATTAGGATTCGATTTCGCAAAACCCTTTCTTAGCGGATCTCCATGCCTGCCAAATTTTAAGTCTGTAAGTCTAATAATCAAAAATAGTACTCATTAGTCTATAACGCTCCTATATCCCCTCGCACCCCTTGGGTGCCTATTTTTGGAAAACATTTTTTGTAGCGGATCTCTACTCCATGCAAGGAACATGCCTGCCAAATTTTAAGTCTGTCGATCTTATAATTCAAAAACAGTACTCTTAATCATTAACGCCCCATTAACCCATTGCAACCCCCTTGAAGTTCGATTTTCGTAAAACCCTTTCTTAACAGATCTCTACTCCATGAGAGAGGAACACGCCTACCAAATTTCTAATAGTTCTGGAGATATCGTGTGAGTGAGTGAATGAATGAATGAGTGTGTGTGAGTCGCTTTTCTCCTTTATATATATAGATATATATTATATACTCATAAGTAATA
Organism: Trichonephila inaurata madagascariensis; assembly: GCA_019973955.1. Classification (NCBI taxonomy): domain Eukaryota; kingdom Metazoa; phylum Arthropoda; class Arachnida; order Araneae; family Nephilidae; genus Trichonephila; species Trichonephila inaurata. The sequence goes on along the minus strand of BMAV01023225.1, from coordinate 15,006 downwards.
TTTACATACAAGTAATATAAAATTTTTTTTTAAAGTCATTTCCTACTTAGATCAACCAAGAAATTTTTTTTAGCTACTTTTTATTAAATAGTTGCAATTTATATAAATATGTATATACATAGGACAGAATCACAACATTAAGTAATAAATCATTTTTATTAATTATCATTAAAGTATCGTATTGTCATCCCAAACAATCGTGTCTATAAAATTTCAGTTCGACTGAATGCTTTAAAACGTGAGAAAATTTTTTTTTTGACACAAGTCGCCAAAAATGATGGCGACGTGGCTGTATTTGTAATTCTTTAAATAATTAGTTTTAATCAATTAATTTTTATTAATTGTAATTAAATTATTGTATTGTCATCCAAAATAATCATAAAATTTCAGCTCAATGGAACGCTTTAAAATGTACTTTATTAACAATTGAAAATTCCACCAAGATAAATAAATAAATAAATATATAGAGAGTGTGAGCTAATAGTAGGAATTGAATAAATAATTTAAAATTATTTTAGTTATTGACATTTAAATCGTGTACACTCTGACTCAAAAAATATATATGCAACTAGAAGTTCAGTTACTTTGCCAGTAATGTTGATTCCCGTATAAAAATTAGAATCCTTGTCTGGTTTTTTGAAATTAAAAATAATAATTTTTTTAATTACTTTTTAAGAGCCAAAAAGGAGCCACCAAATAGATAAAAGTTCTTAAATTTAAAATATATTATATAAAATATCAATCAAATTATAAAAGTTGTTTATTGTATTTCTTTACATTTACGAAAACTGGTTATGCTTGGTGTTTATTTTTAATTTGAAAATTCTTCAAGTTTCTCATATTTTATTTATTTATTATTATTTTTTTTGAAAATGAAAGTAAAGAAATTCCATAAAAGTATTCTGAGCTATTAAAAAAACGATGTCTTAGACTTTTTCACCGGAATGTCTCAGATAAATTTAATTAGAACAAATTAGAGAATAAAACGGTCACCTACATTCAAAAATAAAACATTACCGAAATATGAATAATCGGGCACAGAAAACTGTGTTCTTTTTTTTTATAAATAATTAAGAGGTGAAGCTCGTTAATTTTTTTTATATCATTGACTATCTATTTCGAAAGGGAAAGGGAAAAAAATGGAACCGAAAATCGAACATATCTTGCTTGAGTAAGCAAAGAAGTGAGTAAAAAAGTAACCCTACTTTCTATTGTTTCGCTTAAGGTGTCCCCTTATTTTATGCATCCGTTGATTAAACCCTTCCTATGACATGAACTTGATAATTAGGATTGTTGATCCAGTCAATGCCATGCACATTTGTTTTGGGGAATTCTGGTGTATGAAAAACTGGGACGTAGATCAGAATATAAATAGGCAAGCAAACCGAAATATAGATATCAGAACTTTCTAGATCAACATCTGTAGTTGTCTTGAATACAGAACGGATTTACAGATCAACACGCTTACAAACAAAATGGTAAAATAATTGTTTACCTTTTCTGTGTTTTGTGAAGATTATAACAGAATGTTCTTAGATTAATTTATGTGTTTTAATTGTAATTTATATGTATATATATATTCATAGAGTGAGTATGTGTGTTTCTGTGTGTGTGTGAGAGAAGTGATAGATATATATTCTAAAAGCCCCGTAATTATTATAGAGATGTATTGTGCGTAGTGTGTAGCTGTTTTATTCTAAGCAACATGTTTGTTAATTGCCAACTCATGGCTTAGAGATAGCGTGCCCGCCTTGTAAGACCAAGATTGCAGGTTTGATCCTGGCAGGAGTCGATAGATTTTCTGAATGCGAAAATCGTAGCCTCACACAGATGTCATTTGATAATGTGGCGTTTAAAAGATCCCTTGAGAATCAATTTGGCTGTGGTACTCTAGGTAAAATTAATCACAACAATATTTAGCATCCGACGAGAGCTTGAATTAAAATTAATTCAAGTGTCCAAATTTGATAGCGAAGGCCGCCACTAGATGGTGCCACCATGAAATAACTCTCACATTTGGGGAAGTTGCCGTGTCTGCAAAATTTAGTTGCCAATATGCAGCATATTAGGAAAAAAATGTTTGTTAGCAAGTTTGAAGAAATAGTTAAAGTTAAAATCTCTGGTATTTTCTTCGAAAACTTTGTAGAATTTCAGTTCAGGGTGCTTAGGAATATCGATTTTTTTGTTATATTATCTTTTTACTTTTTAATAAATATTCTATACTCTTCTTTGACAACTTTGAATAAAATTGTTAAAACTGAGAATTAAAATAACCAGTTTTATTCCTCTTAGTTGAGTGTTAGAAGAAAATCTTGAACACTTTTTTGTTTCTTGTTCATATGAAAGATTATTTAGTGATATTTTCGTCATTAAAATTTCTAAAACATGAACAAATCTATAAAGGCTACGTATTTCGCTTTATGAGTCATACCAGATCACCATAATGTTACATAATATATATATATATAAAAGGGCAGATATTTTTTGCTTTTCAAAATATTATTTCAAGAACGTTTCTTGTTCTAAGGAATTATTCTTTTCTTAGAGACTTAAGCAAAATAATGTGAACTAGATACTAAATTTTTATTTTATATTGAAATAGACATTCACATAGTTAACTTGAAAAATGTAATCCCAATTAGATTTTTAAAATTTATAGAACTACACTGCTGAAAAAAATTAAGGGAACAAGCAAAAAAGTGGAAAAACCGTTGCGAGATTGTCATGTATGGTCATAAAAGGGTACAGGTGTAACAAAAAGCATTACAGAAAAAAAGAATCAAAAATAATTGTATGGGAGCTTTAATTCTTTTGAATGGTATGAAGACCATGAAATGAAGCTTCAGGTAACAATGTATTTACATATGAAAGACAAAAAACTGATTCCTTAGAGTTGATACAGAATGTTTAAGGTATCCGACTATGTTCGGAACCATGAATTTAAAAAGGCACATCCATGGATAATTTTCATGATATTTAGTGTCACTTAGATTAGAATACATGTATAAAATTCTTTTAAGGGCATTTTGACAAAAAAAATTATATAAATACAATATTTCGGCAAAAAATTTAACTTAGAATAACCTTTTTTCCAAATGTTCTCTTTTTGTGAAAAATGCTTCTATTATAATAATATTTTGCCTGTATATAGCTCAGAACTCTGTATAGAGGCTCAATTATGTGATTTTTGAAAAATTCACATTATTTTCAGAGTTACAACTATTTGAAATGATTATCGGCGTTTTTTTTTCTTAAAATTGCTCCCCTCTGTTGCCGTAAAACATGGATAAACCCACTTCTAAGTTGTATATTTCAAAAATTCTAGTTGAGCCTCTGTACAGAGGTCTGAGCTATATACATGCAAAATATTATTATAATAGAAGCATTATTCACAAAAGGAGATATTTTGAAAATGGGTCATTCTTTTGGTCCTTTTTTTGTCAAAATATTGTGACTTAAATAATTTTTTTACTGTAATACTATTCTTAAAACAATTTTATATACATTCTCTAATCTGAGTGACACTAAATATCATAAATATTATCCATTTATACGCCTTTGCAAAATCACGGTCCAGAACGTAGTCGGATACCTTAATATGGTATGTGGTCTCCCTACACTGCTAAGACTGCCGCACACCTGTTTAGCATGGACGTGACAAGGCTATCGTTGAGACTTTTGGGGAATACTACATTGCAAACTTGAAAAGTAATCTTCATTTAGTATTTAAAATTTGAAGAGCAATAAAAGTTAGCAACTAGTTTTTCGACATCAAATAAATTACGGTTTAAGATCAATATTTTAGTCACTGAATCTACTTTTTAGATGTAAAAATTATAGATTCTATGGAAAACAATCATAATTTTTTTATTGATGTAGCTTTCAAGATACATACTCATATTTTATATAAAATTGCTGTTCAATGATATCTTTATATTGCATAAATACAAATGTAAATGGCTGTTAAAAATCATAATTTTTGATTTGCCGTTAAATAATGTCACTTACATATTTTTAAAATATTGAAAAAAATCGAATATTGAAACTGCAAGGATTATATTTGAGTAATCAGTGGAAAATAAATAAATATTAGAATAAATTAAGGCATTTAAAACTTTTCACTTGATTATTATGTGTATCTTTCAGAAACTGAGTCTTCTGGTTTTCGTTGCTGTTTGCCTCATCGTTCTCTCTACCTATACCCATGGAGAACCACTTTCTGATGTAGAGGCAAGGCATCACCATCACCATGGTCACCATCATGGGCACCATCATGGACACCATCATCATCATGGGCATCACCATCACCACGGCCACCATCATCACCATGGCCACCACCACCATCACCATCATGGCCACCACCATCATCATGGCCACCACCACCACCATGGCCACCATCATCACCATGGACATCATCATGGCCATCATCATCACCATGGTCACCATCATGGACATCATCACGGGCATCACCACTAATAAATTTATAATGTCTAGCAGGTTGCTAAAATGTTATTTCAAAAGTTCAAAATAATGCAGTGTCAAAAGGGCTTTTTATATGCTATTTATTACAAGCATTTAAGATTTTCTTTCAAAAAATGCCAAAAGTTTATTTTTGATCCAACTTCTATTGAAATATGCAGAGACGCCATTTTGGGCTAAATCAGTTTCTTAGATTCCTCAAATGAGAGTTTTTCCTCATTTTCTGGTTTTCTTTTTTTCTTGAAAATTCATGTCTAAAGTAATTTATTTAATTAAATTCTTTTTATAAATTTTGAAAAAAAGATCTTCCTTTGTTTTCTGTTTTTTTCCAAGACTGATGTGCTCAAATACTGATATATTCTATAGCATTTCATGAATTCTGTGGAAAGAAAATAAATTATTTAATTAACCGTACATGAATGTCTGAGTATCCATTTATTAAAAATAAAATGCTTATACATCTTTATAATGCATATACATATATATAATTTCATTACTACCATCTATTAGAAAGCTACTAAAGGTCATAAATAATTAAAATATAGAGCGCATTTAACTTAAATAATTATATTTTTTAGCCCTATGAAAAAATTTCGATATCTCTCTCTATATAAAAAAGTTTCTCGTGATGCTGTAATAAATTTATTGCGTACTGTCGCTACAATACAAAAGTTCAAGATAACTCCCCAAATTAGCAACCCCGACAATGCACTTGATTTAAAAGCATACGTATAATATAATTTTTTTTTAATTTTGAAAAACCCTTTTGAAATCTTAATACTTGAACATCTTTACCCAATTTTCAAATTTGAAATTGTATGTAAATTTTACTCGTAGAACAAAAAATACATCATTAGTTTAGAATTCAAAGAAAAACCCATGATTTCATTTATTATATGACCGTTATGATTTAAACCCATTATACGATTCACTACCTGTTGCTAAAAGTTAAATTTTCTGCTAACACTTTCATTCAACTATGCTTGTACTTATAATAAAGTTATTGCTTTTACCTCTGACATTTTTAGGAAATTTAAGAGAGACATTTTAAGCCTTTTTTACATGGAAGTTTTAAAAAAGGGAGCTTGTATTTACAAGAAAATGTAGGAATACAGCAATTTTCTACATAAACGCATTACTTCATTCAGATCACTGGTTTTTAATAATACATAGAATAAGTGAAATAAAGAACCGAATTAAATAAATTGAATCGAACCAGACTAAGAAAAGAATAAAATTTCATCTTTTACACATGCTTCTCGAAATGTACTTTTGAACTTTTTATTTAAAAATTAAAATAAGAATACCAGGGACCAGAAAACGGATTAATTTTTAGTTTAATACATCAATAAAAATAGTTCGATTCAATGTTAGACAACATGTTCTCTTAAAAAGAGGGAACATTTAAATCAAATTAAGCAGTCAATACACAAAAATGACTGAACCGTAGAAACAGTGTTAAATATAATCAATGTGCAAAAGCGCGAGCAAAATTAGTTATTCTAGAATAGTATAATTAATATTTCATTGGGGTGTATTTTGAAATCACTTTTGAAGCTATTAATATTTCAGTTATCTTTGAAAAAATCAAGCATGGATATTATTTTAAATAACTTTGCGATAATAATGCAACCTGCTTTTTTTATTAGTGTTGAGTATTACGCTTTATTAATATCGTAATGGTACTATTTTCTTGTAATCTGAAAAGTATGGTATCTTTTTGCAGAATAATGCGTATGGTAAAAACTTTATAAATGCTTGCAATAGGAAATTTTTTTTTTAGAGATATATCCGAAAAGTTTAACTGGGATTGAGATTGATGAGCAGCTATAAGGAAAAAGTTTTGTCTTTTATAAGAAAATTTGAAAATATTCTATATCACAATTATATTTAAAATGTAGCATCACTTACACATAACTTATAGTAGCTGCGTTAAAAAAACCCACCTCTTGTCAGGTGAGAAATAGTAAATTTTTCTGCACAAAAATGGATCATGGTAATGCATCAATTTCTTTTTCACACGGTAGATATGTTCCTTAGAAAACTGTGCAAATACAAAAAAAATCGTGTCAAAAATACGTGCGATATATGGTAAATTTGGGGGTATGCAATACAACTTTAAAATGAAAAAACTCTTTTTCCCAAAAAATCGTGCAAAAAAAGTAATAATGAAATCCACACACACACATATTACATATTTATAAAACAAAAACAATAAATTTTTATTACAAAAAAAAATTAAAATTAGAGGACAGTGAAAATTTAATCTACAGGTACCTACAACATATAAAAATTCAGACTGAAATTAGGAATAAAATTACTAACTACTATTCATCGCTACTTGATAACAAGCGTACAAGTTTATTATGAATTAGATCAAAAATGCCACCAATAGATGTATCAGATATGTCAACTGTCGGCTTTGATTCAAATTAAGTATTTCGTTATTACCGGCCTCTGTTGGTTTTTTTTAATTGTAGTTACAAAGAACTTTACTGAAATTAATTATCGCATCCTGCGAACTGAACACTTTAACAGAAAATACACTTATACTGATGAACGAAATGTTGTGTTCAAGTTGAAGTACCACAAAATAATGAAAAAGTGATTATAAAATTAAGGAGTTTCCCGTAACTTCAGAATACAAAGTAAACAAGCCATGAAAAAGACCAAGTCACTTACATTGTGTGGGCTCAAACCGACCGTCTTCTGATTATTCTGTCAAAATTAGAATTGGAAAAAAAATTCTTTTGGAATTCGTGATAGAACAAAAATTTTGTGTTAAAAAATATTTTGGTGAACTGTGTTATTTTCTAAATTGTGTTAACCCTTAACGGGCACAAACCTAAAATACACTTTTCTGTGATAAAGTACTTAATAAATGTAATGTTCTCATCCTCTATAAAAATTATTTAGTCACAAAAAAATATCTGATCAGGGGTTTTATTCCTGGGTGGAGGCTAGGCGTTGTAGCCACTGCGCACTTACGACATTTAACTTACTTTTCAGGACAAAAAAGAAAAAAAACGAATCATATTACAATAAAATGAAAAATTAACATTTATGCTTATAGCTGTTTCAATAACAATTAAATACAATATAGAAGTGTAATAAAATAATAATAGAATAATTGTACAACATAGAATACTTACTCAGAATACATATAGAATACTTAGAATATACATTGAAATTGGTATGTATTCACAGTTTATATTTTATTTAATTTTAGTATAAAAAGTTAGAAATAGAGTAATATTTTTGAGGATTTAAATTAGTTATTTCACAAATTTGATGAGCTATTTACTGGGGAATTTTATAAAATGCAAAGGTTTTCACCGGGCAGAAAAGCTGTAATGAAAGATTTTCGAACCCGAGAATCTTGTACCACATATTATAAACAAAGTTTGTTTATATTTCCGATCCCCAACATTCTCACATGATTCTAAGTGTTCTCTCTCGAGTGGAGGAAAAGCGAAATTTTCTAGGTCATTTTTCTGTTCTATGTGGGTAGTGGATAGAGCACATTTATCTACATATAAAAACTTTTCAAAAACCTAAATAAAATCTTTTTTTTTTTTAAATTTCAAATTTGCTTAATTCATTCAGATGAGAGAAAAATATAGTTAAGATCAGAAATTTTATTTATAATAATCAAAATACAATTTGTATATTTACACCGAGAAACTGTTTCTAACTACCCATCAGAGGACCTGAAATGCAAAAAAAGGTATGCTGCCATCTGTATTAATTTTCATGCGTTTTAGCTTCAATTAATGCATGCGTATAGACTAAATATCCACCGCCCGCTTGGATAAAAATTTTTTGTTATGTGGCTAGACCTATTAGCCACTGCCCGCGAAAGGGTTAAAAAATCCATGTAAAAAAAAGAGTTGGGTGCATTTGTAAATGCTCATGTAAACATCTATTTTGGCATGTTGGCGTCACAGCTTGGCGATCAATTTTAAAATAACTCTAATAAATTGTAAGCAAGTAATGGCTACGCATAAGGTTGCCATAACAATGATTTGTCTCAACTCCAATGCTTGTTGTAAAAAGGTTTCAGTTCGTTTGAAAGACTTCATGTCGGAAGTCGCATCAATAAATGAATTGATTTGGAACGAAATCATTTGAATTTTCTTAAATAATTTCGTCTTGCAGTTCATTAAAGTAATAGCCAAACAGTATTTGTAAAGAAATAAAGCTTTGGAACTCGATTTTAGACCAGTGTGGAATAATGTTAATGATACAGCAAACATAAAACTAACTCAGATCGAAGCAGCAGAAATATTTTAGTTGATAAAACAACTGTAGACTAAGGTTTCATAATGAACAAAACGTACAACGCATCGTAACTTAGTTGCGGCGTAGATCTCCTAATTTTAATCAAAAATCTGCGTGAAGAATACTGTAAATGATATACATTGGACTACATTAAATCTCAAAGTCCTGTAGTGATAAAATGGGACAGTAAGCATTAGAAGTCCAGACTCGCCGTGTAGAGGGGTCAGTGCTGATCGAATGAACGAGTCCCTCAAGATGGAATAAAACGAAACTCGGTTGTAGATCTACCTTTTTATTTATCAGTATTAAGAATTTCGTAAATATTAATTTTGGAGTTGTTTCTAATTTTACTTTGCATTTTAATCCCATTAAATAATCTCAGTGGAAAATTGTCGTTTGAAACTTTGTTTTTGAACATTTCAACTGTTTATTTCTGGTTTTTTTAAAAGATTCCCTTAATATTTCCGATAGATGAGAGAGTCGGATATTATGAAATACCTCTTACATTTCTAAAAATAGCTTTACTAGTTTTAGGTAAAAGTGTCCGAAATCATCATGGATGTATATATGCAATAAGTGTGATTGTAAGGAATTATCACTCTTGACAAAAAAAGTTTATATTGTAGTTATAAAAAAATTACTTTTAAGAAAAATGAAAAATGGAAGGTATTATGGAATAGTCGTTTAATATGGAATAGGAAGTTTAAGCCATTGGAAAACTAATTAAGACTTCATAAAACGTAGTTATTTTTAACTATAAAAGCCATATTTTTAAGAATACGCGAATGTTCTTTCTGTTTCAAATTAATTAATAAAATTCACTGTCCAGTATAGTCAAAGTGAGCGCAAAGAAGCATTGAATCCAAAGTTTCTCTTGTTGATCTTCATAGAATTTTCCGTTACAAAAAAATTCGGGCATTTTTTCTTTTCCCAGTAGATGGATGAAGTTTTTACAAATGATGCAAAAAAGGGAAAAGTTGGGAAAGGATCTGTTTTTACTAAAACACTTGTAGTTTTTGTTCTAGAGAATGGAAAATAAAAAAATTGGCATTTTTATTAAGCTAATAAGATGGTATATAAAATAATACCATAAAAAATTGTCAATTTTTCAAAAAAAAATCATTATTTTAGGGTAATCGGATACCTTAATTTTTAACTTTCCCCAAACCCCTTTGGGGTACTATGGCTAGAATTTTTTTGAAAACATACCCAAAATTTTTTGAAAACCAAAAACACATTTTTGTTTTCTAGCGAGTTGCATCCCAAAAAGTGGTCTACTCTACAATGCATCCTGAGAGTTTTTTTTAGCACTTCAAGGTTTTCCCGCATTAAGCTAAAAATAGAGCCAAAATCTCTATTCCATTTTCGACTTTTCCCGGTTACTTATCTATTTTTTAAAATTTATAACCCCCAGATGACAAAATGACACTTGAGCAGATCCCATTTTCCACAAAAGAGACTTTTTTGATTTTTATTATTTAGCTTAAAAAATTTTTGCCTTAAAATCGGCATCGATATTCTGTTTGACAAAATTTAGCCTCTCATGGTTTTGGGAGGGCTTACCCTGAAGTTCCCCCCTCACCCTTGCTTACCTAAGGGGGTAGGAGAGAACCAGAAACTTCCATATTAACAAATTTTTTTACCGAACAACAACCAACAACAAGTTTCTCAAAGTGAATGTCAAAGGAAAACAAGGTATTAAAAATAGGTGTGTAACAATTTAACTCAACCTAACTTCGTTGAACAACCCCCACCTGCTAATTTAAAACAGTGGCAAACACCACTCTTAATCAAAAACTGCGAAAATGAACTTTGCTCAATCTCACCTGCGTAGGGGAATATATCACTTTTAGCTTTTCTATGCAATTACAAAAATCTGACTTTATATAGCGAACAATCTAAATATCAAGGTTTCTTCTGGAGAGGGATGGCGGAATTAAACGCGAATCGTACCCCAAAAAAGTTTCCCCCCAAAGGATTAGTTTGGGGGTCACGTAGGGTTTCTACATGGTTGCAAAAACATTTCTAAAAGTTATATTTTGAATCATACGTACGCACTTTTAATTTATAAAAGACTAAAAATGAACGATAAGCAAAAGTTTTTTGTACCTACACGAAGACTAGAAACTTCTTTGTTTTAAATTTGGGGCAGGGAAGAGGACGAACTTAAAAAACCCCATTCTCAAAACTTTTCTACCACACCAACATGAGGACCTTGAGCCTCGACAGATTTAATATGCATCCGCCCTTCTAGACATTGTATTTTCAGAAGCACTAGGACTTGAACACACAATACGAAACCGGTAGACGCGATTTCGCGATCAGAACTACTCGGCTCGGATACAAAAAATAAAAATAGAAAGAAAAGAAATGTTACTTGATAAGCGGTATTTATTGATTCTTTTATATTTTAGTGTTTTTTGTTTTCCCCTGGTTTTTGAAATTTTTAACCAACCCAGTCTTATTCGGGCGTCAAAAATGATGAAATCCTTAACTCATAAGCGAAAAAGTATTTTTTAAAGATAAATATGAAATTATTTTCCTTTATATTAGAGTTATTTGAAACAATTTTCAATAACTGACTAATAACAGCAATTTTCTGACTTTATTAAGCACATCTTATTTTGCATCTACGTTCCGTAGAGGACGAATTACAATAAATTACATAAAATTAAAAGACCAAAAGTAGGTCTTCAATATTCTAAAAACGGACATTTTTAAATTGTTCAAAATCTATTGTGGCGAATCTGATAACTCAAAATGTTATACATGTATTTCTATGAAAGTTTTTGAACCTGATATTTGTGTGTTTAATTTTCTAGGGAATGTACTAAAATAGTTCTTAACGTGTGGATATTTTTTGAGCTATAGTCTATTTCAATAATAGCTTCATAAATATGGCCTATTTCTTATGTTTATTTGATAAGCTCTAAAATTTTTATATTTTAATACGACATTAAAATTTTAGTACATTACCAAGATAAATATATATAGTTTATTTTAGTTATTCTTTTATTGATATTAGTTTATTACTTTTGTCTCTATTTTAAAGATTTTTAAAAAAATTTATAAAATTTAATATATAATTGGGATTTTTTTTGTAAAATTTAAATTAGATTTATTTTTTTTTAAATAAAATAAAATTGCATGTATTTTAAACGTTGTTGTTTAATATTAATGTTTGTTGTTGTTTTAATATTAATAATTAATGTTTGTATTTTTGCTGGCTAAGTATTGTAGTTGATACTTAAATATTAATATTTAACAATCATTGATGCTGATCTCTAAAAATATTTACACTGTTTTAGCTCCAAACTTGTTTGAATACCTAAAAAATTTAATTCTTAAAACCAGCTCCCACGCATCAATGCTATTGAATTTCAATTGAAAATAGAGACGTGTTTTTTCTTTAAATGAGAAATCTAAGAATTATGTGTAATAATATATATAGCACTAATAATTACTTTTAATACCGACACATACTTCTCAAATTGACTTAATTTTTAAAATGCTCTACAATGAAAAAAGTATCGAATATAATTATTTATGCCAAAATTATGACGTCATATTAAAACTAAGCAAAGTAATAAGCAATTTCAAATGCTACAATTCTCTGCATTATACTAAAAAAAAATTTGCCTCATTAAATGCAATACATTTTCAAAGTTTCATTTAATTTTGACGTTGAAATATCCATTACCGAAAAAACTATAACTCCAAAGAGATAATTATTGAAAATATGCATACATTTGAAAAAAAACAGAACGTGAAAAAAGAGCAAATTAGTTATGTAATATCAAATTCATATATAACACATTTCAAAAATTATATAATTCACCATAATATGAAATATAACACAAATAAAAAAAGCAAACGCCAAGCTAAACATTTTTTAAAGATGTCAGAATGAGAAAAGTCTCTAAAAAAAGAATTATTTTTACGGTCAAATAGTTTCTCAAGTGACATACTTGTGGTAACGCTACGTTGTGAATAAACACTTTTTAAAGAATCGAGCTTCTTTATTTACTTAGTTTAATTACTTTTGGCATGTGTCTTGTAGCGAACTTATTGTTCGTAATAAGGAATCATTGAACCAGTAAGCACTAAGCACGCTGGACTAAGCCTTTTTTAAAAATGCTCCGTTTGAGATATATATAAGGACAAACTGTGCTTGCTAAATCACAATCACCACAATAGATCTCTCATACTACAACTTTGAGTTCTAATCATTCAGCTCCATCATGGTAATGTATATTGTAATGTTCTAGGTATTTAAGATAAACTGGAAATATGTTACGACACGGTCTACGGTAATATGAAACATTGCTGCAAATTTAAAATGCAGCTTAAAAAAATGCAGTATAGAAAGTCGAACACTAACCACAGAAGTTAATTAATTATTTCTTAACTATATGCTTAGTCACAGTCTCAAGTAATTATTAAAACTGTTTTAATACATTTTTTAAGAACTAATGAAATGGAAGAACGGAAGTGAATAGAAAACAATTAATTTAATCTTAATCACGCACAAAAATATTTTTGATAAATATTTAAAATAAGTTGATTGGATAATTTTTTGTATAAATATCAATTAATAGTTCACGATTTCAACTTTAAACATTCCATTAATTTTACGAGAACAAATACTTACATTTAATAATTAATTTCTATTTTTAATTAATTAGTCACGTTATTACATCATTATTTAATTATATTTAATTAGTATTTTAACTCATTTATGTATTTAAAATTTAATGTTTCAGTCACTAAGTATTATTATTTAAAGTAAGCTTACTGTTTTTAAAAATAATACGAATGAATTTGTTAATATTACAGCTAACTAAAATATCCGATTATTATTAATTGGAATAAAAATGGCTTAAAATGGCAAATTCTTTAATTGCTTTGTTCTGCAAATAAATTGAAAATAATCTAAAAAAGTAGAATTTTAAAAAAAAAAAAAAAGTGTCATAAATTATGGACTGAATCATGATATAATATTATTTTAAATAACAGATAACGTGCTTAAATTTGAAAAAAATAACTTTATGAGAGAACAAATTTTAATATAAAGTATCGCTATTTATGAAGTCACGGAATATTATTCTAATTTTAAAAAAAGTAAACTACATCACAGAGATTATTATATAATATCCTTAGCTGATAAAATACTCTAAACATTGTTTAAAAATAGATAATTATTCCAAAATATATTTTGAAACCTTTGGCAAAGCAATTAATTTAATGATCTTCATAGGTGATATAAGAACCAATAAATTAAAATTCTCCAATACTTTTCTTTTTTAATGAGAGGAAAAATTCTGAAATAATTTAATAAATTTTTCAAAAATGAGATTTTTAATAAATATATATATGCCTGTATATAATTTTCATCAAACTTTACAATATGTATACATAAAAACCTTGGGAAAAATAATGAAACTTATTTTTTTAACAAATGAATTAAATAAAATTAATTTTTAAAATTTTGCACACAGCAGAAGTGAGACATAAAATTTCTTATGATTAGTTTTTTTCAGGTTGATGATGTTAATAATCCCTTTTAGGATAATGCATTAAAATGTCTTTTTATTAAATATTAAATTTTAATTTTCAGTTTTTCAAGTGTATTTAAAAATGCAAGAGAAAACATTTGAAATTTCAGTTTTAATATCAGAATCAAATAGATTTTTATCGTAATTTTTGTTAACTTTGTATATATATGTAAAGTACAAGGTTGTTTTTATATATTGAAGAGGGGTAAAAACAAAAGTTTACTACTCAACAACTCCTCAAGACCTTTTATCAAGGTTTTTTTTTTCTTTTAAAAGTTATTGTATTATTTGAAATTGTATTACAAAGAAAGTATGAATGGTTCTTAATATTTTGAGTCTATTTGGTTCTTAATTATTTATTTTCTGTGTAAATATTAAAGTCAATTCAAAAGTGCATTTTTTTACTATAATTTTATTTTTGAAAGGAAACTTCCCCTTTTCTAACAAGCTTCAAATCTATCAAATTTAAATACTTTTAATTTAAAAATAGCTAAGTAATAATCTCCGTTTTAAAATTTAATTTTAGACAAGAGGTACAACTTTAATTTAATCATTCTTGTTTCTTGTCCCACCAATCGACAGTAGCATCAGATTGAGCTCCATCGTGAGCATTCCGTAGGTCGTCATCCGCAGCTTTGAGCACAATGCAGGTGATAATAGGATTTTTTTGTTCCACCTATTTTGAGGAACA
>BMAV01023224.1:0-183484 GCA_019973955.1 Trichonephila inaurata madagascariensis | reverse complement strand
GCTTTGAATGTTTTTTGGGTTTCCCAATAGTCGGGTTTAAAATCCCCTGCCCGAAGAGTTTTGCCATCCCCTCGATGTGGGGGTTGCGGTGATGTACGTTACCCCCTGTATGATGATTTTTTCGTAATGGGGTGCATTAGTATTTCTCCCTTTTGCAGACCTAGACCCCTGAGCTGGATACTTTCTAGTGTGGCACCATTTAGGCGATACCACTACGCGAAATTTTGACGCCCAGTTTTTTCCCCAGAGAGGCACCATAGCCTGCCAATGGGTTTGTATTTAGGAATTTAATTTTCCCAAATCTGCCAAACACACTGGGGGATTTTTTTTCATGCCGTATATTCATAAATGACCGCTGTCATATTCTGATCAAGAAAACCCCAACTTGCGCCGGGGTCGAACCGAAAATTTTAAAATTTTAAAAGGGATTAGACTGTAATTTATTCAAAATGAGAGTTTTACGACATAAACATTTATTGTAACTGCTTTGTGCAGTGTTTCCCTTGCAAGTGAGATTGTACGGGGGGGGCGGGGGGGTGAAACGCAGCGCCAACAGGCACAGAAGGCCAACGACAAACCAACTACGCCACCAACCGGTTACTGTATGATGATGGTTGTATATTAGAAGAAAGCCAGATCAGCGCCTGCAAACAATCTTTCTGTGGCCTAGACACACTGGGCCTGCACCTAGAGTTATGTGATCTGCTTTAAGCAATTTTCATTGATTGCAGGAGCACTGTCGAGGTTAATTCACACACCCTCTCTGCAAACTTGTATGTCAGTTTGGGGATACAAACTGTTGCACTGCCATTTATGAGCATCATTCCAGAGGTGTTTTCCAACAGGATAACGTGTGACCTCATTCCTTGTTGTCACTCAACATGTTCTATTAGAGTGTCCACGTGTTACTTTGGCCTGATAGATCACCAGATCTTTCTCCATTTAAGCACGAACGGGACATCATTGGATAGTAACGACAGCGTCATCCCCAATCGGAACTAAGAAACCTTATATTGACCAACAAAGAGCAACAGACATGAAATACCAGCCCACAAACTGATATCTGATACTTGTACGATACAATCAGGGGCGTCGCTACCACCGTAAAAGGGGCCTCCTAGTAAAAGGGGCCCCAACATGTGTAGCTACAATCTTACTAAGAGGGCTTTTATATCTAAAAAAGAACACCGAAGAAATTTTGGTACAGGGCCCCTTCAGATATAGCTACGCCAGTAGATAGAATGTATCCATGTTTGCATGCTTGCATTTAAAATTCTGCCAGTTACACAGGTTTTCAATGTATCATCATTTCACATTTGAGATGACTCTTCTCGCGCTTATATTAACCTTTGACGTTGATAGTTTAATCAATTAAATATGTTACATAGACAATTGTATTGCCGAAGTTTCATTAGTCTATAATAACTTTTTCTTGATATTGGGATTTTCTCCCCATCAAAGTAAGATCAACTAAGCGCAGCTGTGAACTAAAATGAACTTGTTTGATTTGAATAGTATTCGATAAAAAAATTTTTCACAAAAGCGCACGCAAAAATTTGTACAAAGTGCAACAATACAAATATATGGATAAAAGATGGCTAAGGCTAGCATGACTCAAATAAGTGGAAAGCATCGGGGTTACAATCAGAGACGTAATCAGACATTTTGAGGCCTTGGGCCACTGCTTAAATGCAGGCCCCACCTATGCCCCTTAAAAACAAGGGCGTAGTTACCACCGTATCAATGATACGGGGCCCCAATATGTGTAAGAAAAAATCGTGAAATGTTAAGGGGCCCCAAAAATAGGGTCTCCAAGGAATTTTGATATAGGCCCCACTCATGACTAGTTATGCCATTGCTTAAAAATAGACAGTACATAGTATACGTTGTCAAATACTCGTACAAACAGTAATCTGAAACGAATAAATGTGCATGACTTACATTTGCACAAACCAACTCCACCTACTACTGTCTTTTGATTGAATGAGTAATGACGGTCTATGGTGGTAAGCGTAGGCCTATACATGAACAACGGTCATCACATAATAATGCAGTCTTGCTACTGTTACCTGTTGGCATATAGTCCGAAATTCCTAGTTTTTCGGAGAATACATCCGGAAATAACATTTGACCGTAAAAATTATTCGAACCATAATCTTATGAAGGTTGACTCGTGAACGAGACAAGGTCCCCACTGAGGCTGAGGCCCAGTTAGCCCATGCCTTAAGACGTCCCTGCCTACAATATTGGTTCAAGATCTTTCTGTTGCACGTTGAATTTATTACAAGAATCCATCAAACCTGGGGCCCCTACCTGCACTGGTGGCCCCTGACGGCCGCCAGCGGCTTAATCCGCCTCTGATTGCAGAAGGCTGTTGGGAATCATACAACCATCCTTCTTATCTCATGATCATCTCCTTTACTAATTTTCATATAGTCAACTGCTTCTTTTAAGATCCTTAAATTTACTCAAAATTTTTAATTTACAACAACTTGATGAACAATTGATAGTCAGGTTCACATTTTCCCCAAAATCATTTCACGTTCCGAAAATCCAGGTGCATGCAAAATCACTATTTCTGTCCTTTTTACAATGATAAATATGAAGTTTTTTTAGTGATTACAATAACTACACAACAGCACTGTCTACGGAAAAATCCAATAAACTACACGTGATAAATAGTAAGTCTAAATTTATTTATAGTATTAGAATACGGGGGTTTTGATGCAATCAATACATGAGATGACACAATAATTTATGATAATGTCGAAATGTGTTAAGATACTGAAAATCAGTTACTGGTTTTAAATTTTTGCAAACGACTGTACTGTGATTCTCAAGTGAATGAGTGTTTATTAAATGGTTTAATGGTGCAAGAGAATGATTCTCAAAAAGAGAAATTTATTATTTTCCTCCGTGATGTTGCACAATGGATTAAAAATATTTTAAGTCCAGCTTGACCTAGATTTCGATTACGCATCAATAGAGTAAGGCCAATAAATTTGGCGATCTTCAAGGTATGTATATATGTGTTAACGGGTCTATTTGAAAGTACTTTAACAATGTTGATACATTACAATTCACAAGGTATATTTGCAAATATTAATCAAATAAAACAGCGGTAGCTACATTGGCATAACCTAAGTAAGTCAAACTATATGGGACTTCAGAAAATTTCAGTTTGGAGAATGACACTACATTCATTAAGTGAAATATGTTTAATCTGAGTGTGTTTTATAGTACAGTGGGGAAGTTGGTTGAGGTATAATAATATTAATACTTTTTTTGAAAAACTTCAATACTGTTTTGAAGATTGATGTCGCTGTGTTGTTGTTGTTTCTAATCCCAGATTGTCTAGCAGTGCAAGACAATCTCCATAAATCCAAAAAAATCAAGATAGTCTAAAAACAGAAGAGGGTCCAGAAGGATCTCGTCCTTTTTGAAATCCAAGCAAGTAACAGTTAAAGAATGATTCATGATAAAGGGAAGAGAATAGCTTCAATTGGGCCGAAGGCCTGGGGCAAGATTGATGTTTTTTATACTTAATGTTTTGTATTAAAACTCTGAATACCGTCACCTCCAGACAATCCCCTCCCCTCACCTTTCTTCTTTGTTTTGTTGAACGGTTTCTGAGTTTGATCACACAGATTTATATTCTAAGTTTTATTAAAAATATTAGCTAAGTTACTTTTGATAAAACGTTAATGATGTTTTTATTCATATTAAGATAATAAGATTTTATTACGTATTCTAATTTCTTTACACCTTATTCGTATTTTACATACTTTTTAGATTTGACGATTCCATTAATTTTTTATTATTATCTGAGAAGAAAAGTGAATAATTACTTTTACGTAGACTAACCGTTAAGGTATGTACGTATATAACTCAGTGCTGGATTCATTAGGTGGAGTAGGCAATCGCGTATGAGCCTCGCGCTTTTTAGGAGCTCGCAAGAGAGTATTTTGTTTTCTATTAAGCTACAGGGCCCCAAGAATTCTATTGCTTAGGGGTCTCCATGTCGTTTAATCCGGTGCTGTCAAATTTGTTCTGAATTATACTTGTGATTATTTTTCTTCATACTGTATAATTTAATCTCTCTCTTTTAAGAAAATAATTATTAGTAAAAAAAAAAAATTCGCTTAACGGATGATAAAGCAATGTTTGTAAATTAATCTTACCTTTTTGATTGAATAAATAACATAAATGCTAAATCTTTCTTGATGGAGGAGGATTATATGATTGTATAATATATAAATTATTTTATTGCTGTTTTCTATTCTCCTGAAGTTCTTTTTGGGGGATGTCCTGCAAAAAATAACACTTTTTACTTAAATTCAGATTTTTTTACTGAAACATGATAAAATTCAACGAACGCTAATATATGAAAGTAGAAAATATCAAAAAGGAATAAAAAGAAAATGACGTAAGCTGTATTTCGTTCATTTTAAGAAACATTCTTTCTGACTATTGGAATCTATCAGATTTTACATAATATAATGCCAAAATTATAGAATTTTAATTAATAATTACTAACTCAAGATAGGTAAGCAATTTCATAACTTTTTTTAATCCTTCGGTAATGGTATATTTGGATTCCTTTCAAAATAGCTTTCAGAGCTTCTGAATTCCTTGAGACTTTAGATCAATATCTCTAAACGTCATATCTCTCATTACGTTTACGAAGTGCGTTTGGACATAAAATGATACTGATCAGGGCCGTCTCTAGCAGTTTTGCCCCCCCTCCTCTCACCAAAGCAAAAAATTAAAATTAAAAAAAGAGAACAATTTAGTTCTCATAGATGCACACCTATAAAACTTGAATAATTCTTGCGAACAAAAAAGCAGCCTAACAATATATATATATACACTACTGGCCACCGTAAATGCAACACCCTGAAGGAAGCATGCAAATAACATGAAACTTACAACATGCATCAGCGGAGGTAGATATGCAAATGTTTGAATTTCAGCGCAGACAAAATCACGCGGCCTGTGGCGCCATTTAAAAGCGCATTTAAGGCTTGAGATTTCGACGATTTCTTTCGGCAATTGTGTTTTTCTTTGGTTTTTCAAAACGAACAGTTATGTTCGTAAAAAACAGGATCGCTTTTGACGCATCCGAGTTCGACAGAGGAAGGATAGTGGCCACCGGGGGATTGTGGATTATCTTTCGGGGAAATCGGTGTCGTTTAAAACCAAAAAAAGAAAAGGGGATTTTTTACCGGTTGGGGGAGGGCCGATGGACCGACGTTGATCGCATCCCCCTTTTGGCACCACTTCACGGAGGGAAGGAAAATTGTGCCAGGAGGGAGGATCGCTAGTCAACACCAACCATAGACAAAACAGGCTGTAACGCATCGCCCGGTCTGCGCGTCCTTTCGACGCCGTTTCGAGAGTGGTTGTACGCAAGACGTCCATTGCTTGGTCTCCCCTTGACGCAGAACCACAGACCCCCATGCCAATGGTGCGATGAAAGAAGGAGTGGTGGCGAATGGAATAAAGGGCTTTACTGACAGCCAGTTTCGGTCTGCAACACCACGATGGTCTTTTCCGAGTCTGCAGAAGTGGGAGGGGGATCCCAACAGCGGAGGACCGCCACACTTTTCCCCGCACCGCGTATTTGGTATGGGGGGGTTTTGGGATATCACCCCGCACCCCTAGTACGCTTTCCCCGGCAATTTAAAACAGCCAGGCAATTCCGAGGTTTTGGGGACCCAGTTGCCCTTTCCCTTTACCATCGGGGTTTGGCCACAGTATTTTCAACAGGGGGTAATGCGCGAAAGTGGCATGCATTTTCCAAAGGTTCTGCAATCACCGAGAATTTTTTCCCTGGCGGTTAGTTCTCCGACTTCACCCATAGAAAACATGTGGTCTTGGGGGGTCAACCATTGGCCCAGAAAACCCCCAGCTGCCACACCAGATCAACCCCTTTTGGGAACGCGTGGAAGTGTTTGGTCTGTTTCCCCGAACACATAAAAGTCTCTTTTAATAAATGCCGAGGTGTGTGGGGGTGATTCCAAAATAGCGGTACTCTGGCTACTGATTCGTGGAATCCACTCCAGAAGTCTATACATTTAATCAGATACTTGGTCAATATTTTACCAAAATAAATTTTGTTTTCTATCTTTTTGTCTTTTGGGGCCCTTTTTTAGGGTGGGCCAGCAGTGTATTAAAAATTCTTATTACTTTTGTCCCCTTTTTGATAGTTGACACCGGACATGTAAGAGTGAAAAGAATGTCCGTTGTGACCTCACTCCTGGATGAGGAGAAAGTTACTATTGAAAGATGTGTAAGCGTATCACAAATTTCATGATTTAAGATATACTCCCACTTGGAACCCTTCAAGTTTCAATATAAAAGAAAGCTGACATTAAACATGCAGTACAAATTAAGGAAATAAGATACGTTAAATGAAATACCAAATTCACACCTAATATTATTTTAGAAAATATATCAATTTTTTTGTAACATAAAAAAATATTTTCTAATTTCGATCCAATTCCCGCCTTTAAAATTTGCCGTTCCGGGCATGGGTCCGGTTTATCCGGCCCAAGAGCAGCCGATGTACTGATTATTGATTTTTTAAAAGAAATTTGAATTAAAAACAATTTGCAGTTTGCAATTTCTTTCTGTTACAAATTTCTTCACATACTAGAATAGAAACTATTGCATTTCATTTGATGCGGTATTAAATAGGATGGAAATGTGAGAAGTAATTGAAGAATAAGTTTCCATCATCAAACTGAGAGATACTTTTCAGATGAAGCAAAATCATGAACTCATTCATCTTAATGCATGCCATTTTAAGCATTGTAGTAAACGAATCTGTAGAAATTGTTATTCCTTTGTTAAAAAAAAATTCTTCCTGAAAGTGATATTGCACGCAGAGAAGGTGTATACACCTAAACGATTTTTACCAGCAAAAAAAGAGGGCAAAAGAAATAGATTTGTTTCTAGAGATGAAAAAATCAAAGGAAAAACCAAAGATTGCAAAATACATTTTGTATGTACTTTAGGATTCGAGGGTGAAAATGAATTTCCCTCTCATATTATGCACGAATCAAATCGAAAAAAAGGCTTGTTGCCAAAATCATGTTGTATAAAATCTCCTGGAAAACTGTTGTTCTGTTACTTTTTAGTTCATTCATTTTTTCAAAAAATAGTGCAACTTATTTAAAATTCTAGATTAAATATTTTATTACATTTCGAGGTTGTTAGCGTACACGATTTTCAATTGAATAAAAAAGTTTTTTTTTATTTTTAGAAATCGATATTTCTATGTATATTTTAGAGTTACACATATTTATAAATCAAAGAGAAATTCGATAGAAATATCCTTGACTGAAAATACCTGTTCAAAATATTATTTAATTCCAAATCTAATCCTAAATCCCACACATACGACAATTTGTGATATTTGACCTTGATAATAAATCGAAAGTAAGGAAAAAAGTATTATTTATGTACTCTGAGAAATGTAAATTATATCTTGCTAAATTAAATGTATTTTAATTAAGCAAGATTTTTTTTGAAAAATGTGCAATCAGCTTTTAAAATAACAGTAATATTTTATAACAATTATTAATTATCACATCTTAAAAATTATTTTAAATTAAAAGAATCAAAAGAGATATATAATAGAGTTAGGTATACATCTTTCAATATTTTTAAAATAAAATTTACGTAAAAAAGTTCAAGTTTTTAATAATATCAAATTTTCTACATCTGAGAGAGCCTCCTCTTTATCATTTCCATCATGAAGCAAAAAATAAAATAAAAATTCTCCCGTAGTTCCATGGGTAAACAACGGTTAAAGGAGAACTTTTGTCTTCGCGCGTCTAATTTCGTATTCTGGAACCCAGATGCATATTGCTTTGAAAATTTTAGACAGCATTAAGCAATAAAAAACTAGTTGGCTTTTATTGCGACATGCAAAATACATCACAAACATTTCGAGGTAAGTTGCTGGAAATTATGCATACTGCTGTTATCTCTGTGAAATTTAATGAACGTTGCAATGAGTAGTCATTGCGAAATTTGGTGACTTCCCCTTTTTTAAGCCTTGCTACAATAGGTGAAAAATAAAGCGCCAACCTTTTTTATGATTTATTTTTGATAACAGTCTTGGATAAGTCGCGGACGCTTCTGATATATTTCTCTTTCTTTTGTTCGAATTCCTTCCACTCCGTACCTCTGCCGAATCAATTAATCAACCATTTTCATGGTTAGTACTTGACTATTATGATCACATCGCGTTCCGATTTCAAATATTTGAAACGTTTCTGTTGTTAATCTTAATATATGAATAAAATTATAAAGAATAGGCAATATGTGTATGTTTTCTTATAGTCATGACACATTATTTTTAATTGGTATTTTAAATTACGTAAGTGAATAGTTATTTTGTTTGAAAATGCACCGACAAGTTTTTCTCGTGCTTCTAGTATTTAGTGTACAAAGAAAAAATATATATACTGACAGCGTTCCTTTTTATTTGAATCTTAAATCACGTGTACCTTGATTTTTTTTATGCCACATTAGCTGACACAAATATGCCGTATTGAAATTGACACTTATACGCGTTTATCGTTTCTTTTAATTTTATAATAAAGTCGTTATTTTTTTTAAAAAGATACCATACTTTTGATTCTGAAAAATTGTCATTCACAATGACATCAGCTTACATTTTTTTTAAATTATTCCATTTGGCTCTGTTACCCCACATTATTCACAAGGCAGGTCTTTTGTTTCTCTTATTAATCATTTGCGCGATTTAATTGCTTATATAAGCTCTTCTCGTGAGTAAAATTTTTTCACGAGAATTATTAAAAACTTTTTTTTAAAAAAAAAAATTAATTTGCTTTCTATAAATGCAAGACTAAGCAGTAATTTTATTAGCATATTTCATTTTGAAATATCTAGCTCAAATACAATTTTAATTAAATTTGTATAAAATTGTTTATTGTAGTTATTTGAACAATGCACCAAAATAGTTATTCAAAATTTACGGTTTATTTAATAAAAGTTAACTCATAAAAGTACATTTGATATATTACAAAGCTTCTATGCCAATGCTTTTTTATTTTTAAAAATGATTTTAATTTTCTAAATTATTTTATTAAAATATATTGGCTATATTTAATTGAAAAAGAACTGAGGTTGTTGCATTAAAAATTGATTCTTTTTTAGGATTTTAAATTGCCTGCTTAAAAAATTATTTTACTATTTAGTGTGTGCACTGTAATTAAAAAGAAATGAATGATTTTTTTGTGTGGTAATTATAATATATTTCAAGGTATGCATGTGCATAATAATTATATTCTGAAACCTATAAATGTTAATCTTCAAAAATTAAAGGAACCCAATTTTATCCTTTTTTTAAAAGTTTTTGAACAAATTTCCACATAACACGTATTGAGAGTCAATTATTTAAAAAAACAGAAAAATAAAAATTGATTTTCATTCACAGGATGGTATTTTATAATTTCTATTTTAGTAAAGATTTTTACTGTTTTAAATTAACATGTTTTATTTACTATATTTTGTAAGTTTTCGATAACATTTGGTTTAAAATTTTTTTCTTCCTAAAAGATAATATTTTGAGAATTTTTTTTTAGATAATGATTTACTTACCTGTGCAAGTTCAATAGTATTTTTGATAGAGGTTTAAGGTTCGTTGAATTATGTATCCTCTATAACAACCACATCTTTATTTTTTGTGAAGAAATGTTGAATTTGAATTAATAAGAAAGTGGCTGTTTATGAACATTGCTCCATCAATATTTTTAGTATAATTATTTCTTTGCTGAATTTCTCACTAAAAAATATTTATAAATGTTAATATAGATTTTTTTTATATCTGTTTTTATTTATAAATTTTTGTTGATTTTAATTTTTATGGATATCATTTTTATAAAAACTTAGAAAATAATTTTTTTACATGGATTTTTTTTTTTGAAGTTTAAAATATACTATTTGCAATCCAAGTGAAATAAGTATCTGAAAGTACATGCAGCAGTATATTCATTCATTAACTATTATGTAATAGCATTACTGTAAAGCTTTTCATTATTGAAAGAATTAACAATTACGAAAATAAAGTTAACTAAGCAGTTACAATTATTAAATTGAAGTTAACAAAGTACTAATTAACAAATTATTTTTGTAAGAATGAGTTTTAAAATTTTTTGGAATTAATAGGTTGAATCTAAAAAAATTTTAATAAAAATCTGTTCTTGTAAATTATATCATTAATGTTTTGTTGTCTTAATATAGGAAGGATTTGAATCATGTTACTAAGATTTGAGATAACTCAAACCTCACAAATTGTAAGAACATCTAGATGTGCATGCTTTTAGGCTAATACAGCATTCATGCATCTCTGGTTTGTCCTTAAAGCTGTATCACATTTAACAGTTACATTTGGTTAACTATCTAGCTAAATTGCATAGATAGGCTAAAAGCTTAAAACAAAGTCTTTTTGGCTAGCTCTTTGTTTCTTTTTACTGTATGATATGCAGATATTTATTCCTTCATTTTTATTTAATGTTTGTAATTTTAATTTAAAAGAATTTTTACTTTTTTCCTTTATTGTCGAAAGTTGACATGTGTTAGGATTGGAAACTTGAATTACCTTCTGTTTAATTATTTTATTTTTCATCTTAAGTTAGTAATGTTACAGTATGAACATTTCTGAAAGTATAAAAGAAATCTTACAATTATTAAAATTACATATATATATATATAAATGTTTATAACACTGCAGCATCCATTTTATAATTTTTAATCTCGGTTACTGTTATGTCCTTCATAGTGTGATTTTCCTACTGTCTTTGTGTTTTTCAAATGTAATTGTTTTGATGTTATCTCTTGTTTGTAGAGAATAAGCCTATATATATATATACACACATGCATTTTCTGTTAAGTGGGCATCTTAAAATTTAATGTGATTTATTTAATATTTGCTTTTTTAAAGGCTTTTAAAATAAAGCTTATGATAGAACTAAACATTGCATGAAATCTTGATTTTAAAAAATGAAATGTATGAATGTATTACCAAAATTATGGTTTTTGATACAGTATTCAGCTGTGTCTTGTACTTGAAAATTACAAAATGCATTCTGAATCATTATAAAAATTCTCCTGAGGGAATATCAATTTTTGATGCTAATTATGCTAGTGATTCTAGTTTTAGTTGTGCTATGTAGTAATACGTGGTAAATAAACACATAATTTATTTGCAACTCTAACAAAATATGAATCTGTATTTTCGATGCCTTCTTTCAGTTTAAATCATTTATTAAATTAGTTTTAGCTTCGATTTTTTAAAATCTTTGTAGTTTTTCACTCCCATCCTAGCAGAACCATTGCATCTATGAGTATTGGGTTAAAGTGTAAAAAATAGGTGGTTCCTTGGGTTTGGCGATAGTTATCTAGGTGCCAGAATCAATTTGGCTCTTCATTACTTCTGCTTCGCTTCATTCCTCTCGACTGATTCTGATTGCCAAAAATTGCCTTTGCCAAGGGGCTACCTATTCTACACTTTAACTGAGTATTGCATCAATATTATTTTGATTTTGTAAATGATTTTAAACCATTTATCTTTAAGTGGTGTCTAAAAAAATTTTCATGAAGTTCTAGTAATTTCTATAGTATTTAAATAATTTTATTAGATTTGACCCAAACTTGTCCTTATTTGTGTTTAATATTTAAAAATTTGTTGGAATTAATAGGTCATTGAAAATTGCTTCTGTAATAATAAGCAAAATTAAAATGAGAGACAATTTAATATAACCAAAATAAAAATTTATTGTTAAAGGAATTTTATTGAAAAGTTATAGCCACAGTGACTAAGTACTCATGGTCATGGATTCGTGGCTATCATGAGTTTGAGTCTTGTGCCACTCAATATTTGCTATGTAAAGGAGCTGATGCACATTAAATCTGTCAAGGTATAAAGTCTACTATTGGTGTAGCATTTTGGAGAGAGGTTATTAGCTCAAGTGTCGTCCCTGTTGCTTGACCATGGTTCAAAACTTGGAGTTCCTTTGCCAATAACCCTTATGTTACTTTAGAGTGTGTCACACATTAATAAAAACTCGGTCACTAACTTACTAAAAAGTTAAATTATTTTTTATTAAATGCCTACAAAACCAGAAGTTAGTGACAAATATGAGCTGAGGGCAAATACTATTCAGGAACTTTTGGTGTTTGTTAACCATGATCATTTAATTCTGTTTTGTGGTAGTTTTGAATCATATTTAATTATTTTTTTAATATTGAATGATGAAGCATACTTTATTAGTTTTTGTTTTAATTCCTATAGTTTTTGAATTAGTTTTTAAAACACTTCCCATTTTTTGAAATTCTAGGAATGTAAATACAATAGCTTTAAGACATTTATAAGTAAAATAAATATTTTTGTTCTAAAATTTAATATATTTTATATTTGTGTTAGTAATTTTATTCATTCAGAATCCTTATGTTGCAAATATGAATAAAATTCAACCATTATGCATGATGAACTGCAATAGCAGTTCATGATGGCTGGTGTGTGTAAGCAAGTGTGAAAATACACCCTTAGTATATATGTGTTAGTATAATAATTTTTGTTTTTTTAAATGAATTGTTGCAATTTTTGATTTATAACGAATAATTGCATTGTGTTAAATGCTACATTGAAGTTTCAATTATTTTTAGAATCCATTCAGAGTTTCTAAATTTGTTAAATTATAAACCTTTAATTTTTTGAATGATTGTATATTTCTTCAGATTAAGATGCATATTTGTTGTAAAAAGTATTAGGGGACGCATATTTTTAATCAAACAGTGGTTATTTGAATTGATTTGGACTTCTGCCAGCATTTTGCCTTTTTTTTTGTATACATAATACTGTCATTGTTATCCTATAAACAATGACCATAATCAAGTGAAATGTTTTTTGGTACTTTGGCATTCGTTGATGTTCCTTTGACAAATTCTAAATTTTTTTTTTTTGTCCTGTAAAATGTTTAGCAATTGTCTTATGGATGACTTTAAGTATATTTTTACACTTACCATTTATTTTTTCTTTGTGATAAATTGGATTGCGATAAATTATAAAATCTTAGGCAAATAATCATTGGCATGTGGACAATACAAATCTATTTTTTTCAAGAACATATTTTTCTCATAGAAGTCTCCCCTCTCCCTTTTCATTTAAAGTATAAAACTTTTTGTGTGTTATAATTAGATCGCCAGTTTTCCATGTCTTAATTATGAAGAATGTACACTTCACAATGCTAAATTATATTTTCTTTTGTTATAGCTTTGCACTTTTTGAAATATGTTGATATTTGCTTGTTTAATTTTTCTGTTTTATCGTGCCCCATGTTAATACTTCTACTTATATTACCCAAATTTGTTGTAGTGAAAAAAATTTGTCATTTTTTTCTAAAATCACATTAAAATTAGAAAAATGTCAGTAAAAAAATAGATTAAATAGTATCCAAAAAGGATAAGAATATATTGTACTTACATATTATCACAACCATATTGGCAACATATGAAACAAAGCACATGATGATGCGAAATTGAGGTTGCCAACCTGGTGAGTTATCTTGAACATTTACACTGTTGCGATAGTACGTAAGTACTGAAAATAGCGATTGTTTTATTCTTTATTATGCTTTGCATATGCTGTTGTTAGGATTAATGTTATAAATGGAATGCCCAGTTTTATACTCTTGAAAGGTTTTTTGAGCTGCTTCTCACAACCTACCTTTGCATTTTCCCAATCTCTTAAAGTTACATATTTCATCCTTTTTATTACCTTTAGAAATCTGGTATTCTGCATATACTGAGTGTAAATGATATAAATTAATTTAAATGTATTGACCTAAGGACTATTAGTGATATCTTAAATATTATTTTTTCAAAGAATACACAATTAAAATAAACTGTTTGTGTCTTAGCAATTCCTAATGCACCTTTTTTATAATCTTTCACTTCTTCTTTCACCTTATTCTTTTTTTTAGACCAAGAATAATTCCTCAAAATACATGAGAAATCAGTTTCTCACATATTGATTAAATAATCACTTTATCCAAATATACTTTAATAAACTTAAACTTGTTTGTTTTAAATAATTATTAATTTTTTTAAAAATAAATTGTATTTCAAAATGTCAACGTGTTAATATTTTTTGAATGTTTGGTATAGAGATTTATTCATATATTTTTCCTGTCATTTTTTTAAAAAAAGCACAAGGAGATGTTTTTGTAATTTTTTTGATTTTTCAGTATTCTCTGAATGTAGCCTCATTTAGCTTAAATTTTAAAAATAAATGGTATGTATTTAATCCAGAATATCTTTTTCTTAGGTGCAGGAGCTCCTGGTGTGAATTTCTCTGAACATGCTTATGATAATCACGTAGTAAGTAGAATTTTTGTGTGTATGTAATCAAATTCGTATTCAGGTTGTTAATTTTGTTAATAGTCATTAAAATAGCACTATAGAAAATCTTTTTGCAATGAATCCTGAGTTATTCATTGACCTTTTTTTTATATGTATATGTGTGTCTTTTCATGGTTTCCTGTTTTAGATGAAATTGCATCAAAGCATATTCAAATATATATCAATAAAAATACTTAATATTATACGAAGATTTTATTTAGAGTGTAAAGACGTCAAGTATTGAATGTTAAAATGGTACACTGTGAAATACTTTTTTAAAGAATTTTGTGTAGATTTTTTTCTACATTAAATATCTGTTTTGCACAATGCAAATTTCTAGCAGAATTTACCAGTTTAGCTAGAATTTATGTGGACTTTTTTCAAGAATTAAACATTTTGATTTATTATATCTGTTGTGAAGCAATCGGTAGCTTGTGCGAGACTTGTTTAAAATGATTCAAGAACTTGTTAGATTTATTTATAACATATTTATCTTGATTTCAAGTAACATTAAAAAAAAGGAATATTTATCATGGGTAAAAGGTTTACCTATGACAAAAATTTGGTCATGTTTTAAAGCTTTATATATTTTTGTGTAAATATTACTTATCAGTATTTTGAAAATATGGTTAAGGGTTTTTGATGATGTTGTATCCATGACGGGACCAAATCAAATAGTACCATGGGCCCAGATGATTGTTCTGGCAATCTCTTCAATATTGTCCACATAGAGATTTGTTGACGAAAAGAGGACCTCTATTTTTTGTAGAGCAGCAAGAATAGCTGGACAGTAAAAAATATGAGCAGGTTTCAGCTCTATATCTAAACAGTTATCACAATTCCTATAAGATCATCTGCCATCCCTATCAAACTTCATTCCTCTGTATTGACCTGTTCTTAGTCTATCAATAGTTTTTGTTATTTGGCATCCCCACTTATATTACAGATTTAATGCTTTACAGGAATTGACTTCTCTCTCAATTTGAAATTTGCAACAGCATTTGTGTCTAATAAAGTAATGTTGACAAAGTTGTCATTATTAAGATTTCCAGCTTCTTTCGCCAGTCAATCTGCACTTTCATTGCCTGCAATGTCAACATGTACAGGTAACCATTGGAGGCAGCAGACTTTATCAACTCCTGCAGTCTAAACAGGCGAAGCAAATCTCTTCTGTAATCCTTAAACCTCCATTTAGAATTGCCTGGAGGGCTGCCCTTGAGTCACTGAAAATGAAGAGACCTCTAGCCTGTTCCAGAATAGGGAGAGTCTCATATAGATCAAGAGCCTGAATTATCTCCCGGAGTTTACAAGTGAAGCAAGAGGGAGTGGTCATAAATACTCCCGAACCTCCATTCAAGAATATCAGAAGAACTGTCTGTATAGGCAAACACAAAATCATGTGGATATTTAGCAATAGTCTTGAAGCTCTTTTTCTTTGATGATACTAGTTGACTCACTTTTAGTACATGTCTAATAGACTTATTACAATTGTGGTATTCTTAGGAAGCCCAGCAGAGAAAAGAGGTTCCTGATAAATAGAAAATTTGTTGTGTTCAAGGCCAAAGGGTATTCTGATTTCACTATCAAATTGCATTGGAGAAGATCTTTTTAATCTTACGTTACTATTATAATTTTCAAAGAACAAATATGTGTTAGTTCACAACCTCTAACCTTGTTTGTGAATTTGATCAAATTTATATCTTCTCCTCTTCTCAAGGCTATCAAGGTCACTCTTTTACAACCTTTAAGTTGTTAGCAGTGGACACTGCCCCAACAATGACTTTTGCAGCTCTTGCCTGAACACTAATTTCTCTAGCATCCATAACCGGTCTTATGAGTGAAATATATGTTGTCTTTAAGGTCTTGGGACTGGCTCCCCAGTCTGTACCGCAAAGGCTTTTAATGATCTTTAATTTTTTCAAAGCCCTGTTTGCACAGGTCTTAATGCGCTCGGTAAATCTTAGTTCAGCATCTAGGATGATTCCTAAATATTTCGAGCATGTTGTCCTCTCTGTAAGTTTACCCTCAATATAAAACTGTGGATCCATCTGGCACCTGTGTTTTCTATCTGTTGTAAAGACACAGACAGTTGTCTTTTCAAAATTGATCTTTAATTTTAAACTCTGTGTCCACTTTAGAATTCCATTTAAGGAGTTTTGGAACTTTTTTCTGAGATATTTATTTCCTGCCAGAGTGCCAAATTGCAATGTCGTCTGCATAGCAAGCAACCCTAGTGTCTGCTATTGATGTTGGGTTTAATATCATTTACATAGAGAGAAAAAGGAGGGGGGCTTAGTACTGATCCCTGAGGAACACTTGTAAGGATTTTCCTTCTCTTGGATAAACATCCGTTATATCGCACCCTGACTTTCCTGTGTCTTGGGAAGTCATTTATCCAAATAAGAGTGTTTCCTCTAATGCTAAAGGGTTTTTAATCAAATATATCTGTTCTGTCAAACTCAAATTATTCTGCTTAAAATACTATGAATTTGTGTTTCTAATGTAAATTGTATTGTTTTATGTGTAATTTTCTGAAAAAGGTATAAAGTAATGCGCTTTCTTTTGAATCTTGTTATTTTCAAAGTCAAATTTGCAAATCTTCTGGGTAACATTTTTATCAAAAACTGTCAAGTCACTTTCAGAGTGGTTATTTTGGAGGCTTCGTGCATTAAATATATATATATGCAAGTGTAGTATAAAATAATTGCAGATTGGAAAGCTAATGTTACATTAAATAATTATTGAAATAGTATGAAATTTCTAATCTCAAGAAAATTAGAGAAATATATCTCATATGCATTTTATAAAATTTAGGTATACTAACTTTTGATAAGTATACTAATTTTGATTTCTAATTATAATTTAATTAAGTATGTAATGCAAATACAAATCTAATAACAAAAAACACTTTTGATGTAATTGTTTATGGTCATTTATAATTCTAATAGTTTGACCCTTTTAATATGCAGTTCAGGATACTTTTCTGTTGCGGAAAGCTGTTTGCAATAGTTGAATTTTTTTTTTTTCTTTTTTTGCCAAATGAAACATAAAACACAAAATAAGCTAAAGAAATCAGTTCTAAATTCAAATCTTAAATTATTGTTTTATTGAGGAGGCAGGAAAAAATTTTTATTGCTTACAACACTGAAGAAAAAATGTTAGCTAGTTTTTTCACAATCATCTCCACATAAATGTACACATTACTGGTATTTGGCGATTTTTTTGTTGTGTTTTCTTCCCCCAATGGGAAAATCCCAGTTCGAACATGTGCCTGCTTTTTCTGTTATTTTGCTACATGGCTCTTGTATTTGGAAACATTAAAAAAAAATCTGTTATGTAAGAAATTAAGAAACAAAAAGCGTAAAAAAACATTCTTCCATTAAGGATCAGTTGCTAAAAATATTAAACTCCATGTTCTTTTAATGTTGCAAGTGCTTTTTTATCAATTATTTGTCATGTGTTTAGTAACATACAATTGACTGATGTATTGTAAAAATAATATTCTTAGCTGTCAGTTTATTTTCTTATTAAATGCTTATTGTGATAATTTTACCTAAATGTTTGTTGCACTGAAAATTTATATTAATATTGCGACCTGGGGTTTAGTAATAATGGGGGCCCTGGGTACTGTGTGTTAAGTGGATCTAACTCTACTGTTACTAGCATATTTTCTGTTAACAAGTATTTTTATAATTGTCAATTTAGAAGATAAAGGAGGATAAATTAAAAGGAAAATATAAGTTTGAAAAATAAAATTTGTTGTAAAAGAAAAAAATTCTTTCAGATGGCAACATTTATGGCTAAAAGGCAGTTTTAAAAATTTTTAAAAAAAGGTAGAAAGTTTTATTTACTGTTTAGTTATTTTAAATGGTCAATACAAAAACACCTTTATTGTTCGGTATGTAAACAAGATTTTAAAAAAATTAGTTTGGCTTTATACAATAAAAGAAAAAACTTAAAGTAAATTAAAATTTGTTTATGATCTATTTTCCATATGTTTTTTTTTTTTAAAAGTTTTGTGCTAAAATTTAGTTAATACCTAAAGTATTTTTTGACATAGAAGAAAATTTTGATTAAAAAAATTTATTTTTTCAAGTACTTTGTATTGCAACTTTCTGTACATTATATCAGTGCTGTAAGAAAGCATTAGTAAATAGGTGTTTATTTTGTTGTTGTTGTTTTTCCCTAAACAAGCATTTATATTACATTTTAAAATTTGCCTGACTTCAGATTTAATGTATATCATGTTAAGATTTTTTATTGAATCTTTTTTTGGGTTTTTGTCTTTTTTTTGTTTTCCTAATTTTTTTTTAATCTATTTTTTTCTTTTGACTATTTTATAACCCCCCCTTTTTTTTTTTTTTTTATTCATTTAACACAATATTATTGATAATTTTATCATTGTATGTATGGAACTTTAATGAACCATTTTTTAGTTTGTTCCTTAAGTCAGGACATGTAACTGAAGATAATATTCTTTACTTCCACATGAGAATTTATTTATGTTATATTAAATAAAATTAGAAGTTATGTGTTAAATTAAGGGTTAAAGCAAAATTTTCAAGCAAATACAGTAATATAGATGCTTTTTTAAACCGGTTTAAAAGGGGGAAAACCCCAAATTTTTTTAAATTTGAAAAATATGGATGGAGAACCAATTATTTGTGTGTTCTGGTGTAAGTAAAAAATGATTAACTATTTGTAAAGGGTTGAAATAAAAGTAAATTTTTTGAAATTTTTTTGCTCTGCCTTTCTATCCCTAGTGGGTTTTTTTTTAAGAGGGGAATTTTTTAAAAAATAAAAAAATTTCTAGTACCCTGTGAAAAATTTTCTTAAAATAAATATTTTGGGGGAAAATTTTCACTTTAAAATTTTTTCAATTATTTTTTATATTTTTTTTGGGGGTTTTTTTTTAACCTTTGTTAATTAGACTGTTGGAAAAGTTTACTAAAAATTGAATTTTGATTGTTTCAAAATGAAAGTGAATTTTCTAAAAAAATGAATACTGTTAAGTCTTTCACTCTCATATTTAGATCCAGAAAAAATAAAATATATTTCTGAATTATTAAAAATATGAATTTAATTGAAAAAATATACTTAAGAATGGCTTCAAATTATGAATCAAAATGATACACAAATCATTTTATTTTATAAACCATTTGTAATTATTTTTATAGAAGCAGTTAAATCAAATAATTGATTTAAGAATATTCAAAATGAATTTATGCTAAATTTGCCCTCAAATACATTTTTCTAATTTCCAAAATATGTCAACAGAATAGTAAAAAAAAACTAACTTTTCTGATGAACAAATATCGTAAATTTCAAAGATAAATACCTAAAGTGAAATATATTCTCTTTTGAATTTTATATGGAATGCATGCTTTTGATTATTCTTTGAACCTTTTTTTAGGAAAATCAGAATAGTTGAATGCCATTTTTTATTTAAATATGATATATATATTTGCAACTGTACTTAAATTATGACATTTACAATATAATTATATTATTCATGATATGGAAGCATTGTTTTAAACATATGAAATGTCTTTCTCTTCATGTTAGTTCAATGCTTTACATACATTAAATTTTTTATTCTCATGTTCTTGAAACTTCAATTATAAAATTTGCTTGAAAATTTTTATTTCATTTTGCATTATTGTGAAACATACTGCAGTTCAGAAAATAAGTACTTCCTTTTCTAATAAAATTTTAACTTTTTTGTTAAAGTGTACTATAGTATATTTTCTATATAATTATGTATTTTGGGATAAAAACCATTTGTGCTTCATGATATGCAAGCTAATTTTTGCTTTTGAAATTCTAATTTAATGCTTCAAATTTTTATAATGTTCATTTGCATTTAAAGTTAATTTATACGCATAATCATTTTGTTTCTTATATCATATTAGGCTGAATTTCATAAGAATATTTTATGCAAAATGCACTTTTTTTCCTTTTTGCTCTTACCCAGTGTTCATTCAGGACCTTTTTGTGGGTTTGAGGTTCTTGTTAAGCCAAGTTTTCCTGCTGAGCTTGTACTGATGTTTTTAAAATGGCTGAAATTTATGTAATTGCATAAAGAACCATTTGCGAAACAGTTTCTCAAGGATCATTCTCTGTTAAAAAGAAATACCTGTTTATAAGAAATTTGTTGACATACATTCTCAAATTTATGGTATTTATTCAAATCTAAGCCACTCTTTTTTTCCCCCCAAATCAGTGCTATTGAAATCTGGGTGCAGCTTAGAGTTGAAGGTGAAAAAATTCTTTGGAAAGAGGAATAGTACACGATATTGATGGTTAGGGGATATAGATTCATGTATGCATTAAAGTTTTTAATACTGGTAAAATAAGTAAATTATTCACTTATTAGTTCTCTCTTTAAATTTCATAAATATCGGACATAGATTAACATTCTTGCGTTATTTTTTATTTTTTCTCAAAATTATGTGGATAATTTGAGGTGCGCCTAGAATTGATAACAACAAATAAATGCTGTATTTTTTAAAAAAATATGGGTTAAATTAGATTTAATGATTAAATTTTAAACCTTCATTTAAATTTAAAATGAATACATTTTGTGTTGTTACCTTCAAGTAAATAATTTAAAATGTTTTCTTTTCTATTAAAAATTATCTTGTATGTGTACTAGGATAAATTTTTTAGTTGTAAGTTTTATTTATTTTAGTTTTATTTTTCAAATTATATGACTTAAAAAGAATTTATATTTTAACAATTTGATTCTTTTTGATATTTAAAAATTTATCTGCATCTCCTGAAACATTAACTATTTTTAATTAGTTTTAAAGTTTATGATTTTTTTTAAACTACAATGATCTTTCTTTTAACTAAGAAACTAATTCTAAATTTTTAGTTTGGATTTTTGGTAATGGGAAAATAATCATGGTTTAATTTTCATTTACAAATCTAAAAATGATTGTCCATTAAATAGATTCTTTTTAATGTGCAAAAAAGTAACCAATTCATAAATTTCCTTAGTTGATTTAAATAAAAACAAGGAACACCTATATCTTAGATTTTAGCCTATTTTTTTTGGAAAATTTTGAATACTATAATCACAAAATTCTTTTTTTAGGGAGTGCATTGTCAACCAACTGGTTATCAGCCTTATACAAATCCACCTTATCATCCTATACCTTCACCAAGACCTCATCATTATGCTAACCATCAGATGCAGTCAAATATGCCTTATAGGCATCATGGAGGGGCTTATGCTCCAAATCAAAATCAGTATGGACAGAATATGAACCAGGAAATGTACAGAAATCATCATTCTGGTTATGTTGGCGGACCCAATTCCAGAAATATTCCATCAAAGCCATGGTCAGAAAATAATGCATCTCCTGATTTGATGTCACCTTATGGCCAAGTTTCACATCCTCAAATGATGAACAACCCATCCCAAATGCCAGTAAATTCTATGCGATCTCCTCCTCATGCTACCTCTAATATGAATCCAGCTCCACCTCAAAATCAACAGCATTTTAGACAAATGCAGTCACCGGCACATTCTCCTCATTCATGGTCACAGGCACAAATTCCAAGTCCTGGTGTAATGCATTCTTCACGGACTACACCTTCACCATTGCCAGCTCATGTACGTTCACCTGGACATAGTCAACAACCATTTTCACCTCCTGCCGCCCATGCAATGAACATGCCACCTCATCCTCAGCCACCAGAGAATGGACAAATACCAACACAACCACCTATGAATCCTGCAGGGGGCACTGACAACCATAATCCTTCAAATCCTTTGCATTCTTTGCAGAAGATGGTTCTGTTAGAGCAGGATCCTTCAAAAGCCATGTTGCCAATGATGGGAGATGGATCAGAACAATTTCCAAATCAATGTGGTTCTCATAATTTCGTACCTGATGAGACAGTAAATAATGAATCTAAAGATTCAGCATATTCAACTTATTATAATATGGATGAAAACCGCTTTGAATCAAAACCCAATAATACCACAAATGACTCCTCTTATTCTACTGTACAGCAAGTTTCCAACTGCAATTTTCCTCTACCATCTCATCCGCTCAACAGTGAAGAAGTACCAAGTACTGCAACTGTACCCAGCAATAATAATTCAAATATGCATGATGCTCTGCATTCTGTTCCCAACACTTCATCACCTGTTGCTAATTCAGCCTCATCTGCACCTCTTGCACAGTGCAAAAAAAATATTGCTCAGAATGACTGTACATTAAATTTAACTGAATGTCCACCCCATGCTGAGTCTGCTCCTGTGTTTACAGATCAGACAAAAGCAGCAGTTTCTACTAATTCAGAACAGGCATTAGAATCAAAATCCAGTCCAAATTGGGCATTACAGATGCCATCTGGTACCAATGAAGCTGCAACAATAGACGTACCACTTCCTAAAATAGCTGAGGAACCTAGTTCTTCAGCTAAAGAAAATTCCCCAAGCAGTACAAATCCAGAAACAAATGCTAAATTTGAGGCTTGTGTCAAGACTCAAATAAAACAGGAAAAAATCAGGAGTGATGAAATAAAGAACCCTTGCATAGTTTCTGCTGTTCCTGCAGACACAGATGAAATTGTTTCTGAAAGCACTCCCTGTGATCAAGATAAGCCTTCAGATAAAAATGTATCGATAAAAGTTGACTGTAAAGAAGAAAAGTTGGATATTCCTGGAAAAGTTGAGAAAGTTGCGACATCTACTACTATAAAACTCACTGCAGAGGTTCACAATGCAGATGATGTAGAAATAGTTGGAAGTAAATTATCTATAAAAAAAGAAGCTACCTCTAGAGGTGATGATTCTAAAAAGACCATTATGCAAAGGCAAAAATCTAACTTTAATTATGAAACATCTCCAGAAATTGTAGTAAAGGAGGAATGCCAAATTGATGGTTCCAGTCCCAAAATTGCAAAAGATTGTAACTCTCCCTCAGATTATGATAGTTTGTCTATAAATGCTGAAAATTGTGATTCCGACTCTTTAAAAGAATTAGCTAGAAACCCTGTTAAAGTTGTTATTCATAGAATACGCAAGAGTGACACAGATGACACTTGGCATGTGCCTTCAACTAACAGTAAAGAATCCTGTAATGAAAGCAGTTGTAGTGAAACAATTGCTGAAAAGAAGGCAGAATCAAAAATTCCCAATGTTGGCCCACAAATCATTATATTATCCCCTGCAGTGTCACAAAAAAAGTTTGGGTTTAGGAGTTCGTAGCTTCTAATAATGTTATAACTGTCAGTGAAGAAAGTTCCATTATTGAAACTGTTGAAAAAGATGATGATGATGAAACCCCTCCTAAAAAAGAAATTACTGATTTATCTAATAAAAGTTTTAATACTCCAGGTTCTGATAAAAAACGTGGAAGACCTGTTGGATCAAAAAATAAACTAAAGGCTGGTTGTGTAAAAAAGAAAAGGGGTAGAAAAGGTAATAAAAAGAAAAAGATTGAACAAACCAGAAACAAAGTATTAGACACCTCTTCCAAACCTAAACGATTGTCAAAAATTTTTAATGGACCTTATGTGCATATAATAGGTAGTAAAGAAAATCCAACTTCCATTAAAGTTATCAATGTTGCTCAAAAAGAGGAAGAAAAATTAAATAAAATTCAAACCAAAAGAAATTTTAGCAGCACAATAAGTAGAATTAAAAAAAAACCAGTGGGGCACCTTAGTACATTATCACCCACCTATGATGCCTTCAATAGAGATAAAACCTGGCTTTGTGTTTTTTGTCACAAAGGAAGTCATCATGGAGGACTGGGAGACCTTTATGGTCCCTATTATATTAAAGACAAAAATTCTGATATAAAATCTGGAACTTCCGCATCCAGCCCAGGTGCAGCACGAAGGAAACGACGAAAGTCTGAAGTTGATGACATAAAACCTTTAAAAAGAGCTAGACAGGTATTTGAAAAAAAGTTTAATTTTTGATATGTTCTGTTGATTATAACTTGGTACTTGCGTATTATCGCAACTGCATTAGCGACATTATATGAAACGAAGCACATTGTTGCCAATTTG
Source organism: Trichonephila inaurata madagascariensis (assembly GCA_019973955.1). Classification (NCBI taxonomy): domain Eukaryota; kingdom Metazoa; phylum Arthropoda; class Arachnida; order Araneae; family Nephilidae; genus Trichonephila; species Trichonephila inaurata. The sequence continues at coordinate 159,013 of BMAV01023224.1, read as the reverse complement.
GCATGCACGAAATCGAGGTTGCCAATGTGGCAAGTTATCTTGAAAGTTGTGATAGTATGCAAGTACCATATAATCTGAATTTGTTATGATGTACTTGATTTCCATTCCATCTGTAAGTTATAGAAATAAGTTAAGAAAGCATTTACTGTGTGGGAAAATCTGTGAAGCTCTTGCTTGAGTGTGTATTTTAAAATGTCAAGTAAAAAAACCTCTTCAGAAAGAAAAAATAAGAGTAAGTTTGTAATCAAAATTAAAAGTAAATTTCTTTTTAACAATTCTGTTCTATTGTGTAAAGCCAGTAAACAGATGAAAAAAATTAACTGGTAAAAAAACCCACAATGTATTTAAAAGAACATATGTAGTAATATAGTTAATGTATAAAACGTTTGGTTATCATATATGAAATAAGTAAAAAAATTCAATTTAAATATTTTTGAGAATTATGAAGAAATTCACATTAAGTTAAAAGTTTGAGGAGACTTGTTTTGTAAAAAAAAGGCATTGTTCAAATTTTGGCTCTTTTTTAATTATGATCAGGTTTTATTTAAATAGGCTTTAATTTTAATCTTTCATCCTTTTTTTTAAGAAGAATTATTTCTACAAATCTGTTTTCATTTAATTTATGTAACTAATGGTTTATCAAAATATTGATTTTTTTGTTCTTGTCTAATGGATTCTGCATTATGGTAAAATCATTTTGTTATTCTTTTATATTCTTGGTTCACCTTTTGTTTCACAAGGCCTTTATAAGTGGGATCAGTATTGGTATTTATCAAATTTATTTTTAGTTTGAGTATTTTCGAAATTTATACTTGTCAGTTCTTAAAAAGGTTTTTTTTAATATATATCTAATTTAAAAAAGATTTGAATATAAAATTTTTTAAAAAAACTTTTGGTATTGATTTTTTTAAGGATCCAAAAAATTTAATATGAATGTTATCTAAAATAAATTCTTCAAATTTTGATGATTGATCACAATATTGTCCAATTATCTTAATTTTGATTAATTCACAATGATTGTTGTTAAAACTATATCTTTAGAATAGAATCACTGTGGTCTATATTACATGGATGTAACCTTATATTCCTTAGGTTTAGCAGATAAACTTTAAAAACTTGAGAGGTGTTAAACAATTAGTGTAGAAAAATCATTCTTTATATATATATATATTGAAGTTTCAATTGATTTATGTATATAAAAAAATTAATCTGAAGACTCCATAGTATGTTTGGAAATTTTGAGTTATGATTCTTACAATGAATATTTTAAAATTGTTATGGATAAACTTTATTAATATATTTGAAAACATTTTATTTTGAAATAAATTGCCAAATTATCTGAAAATATTTTTACTTGAATGTTTTAGATCAAATTTAAAAAACTCAGTATATTTTTTGGACTATTCACATTGAGCTAAAACCTGAAATCTAAATATTTGCCTTGCCATAAAAACAAACTTTAAAAAAGGAATTGAACTGTTTAAAATGTGTTCTAGAATAAAAGCAAACTTAATTAAAAAAGAAAAATACTAGTAATAGATATAAGAATAATCTAGAAAAAAATTAATACAATAAATGAAAGGGTAAGATAAGAAGCATGGGAGAGTTTCAGAAATAGGGATATTAGGCGTCTGTCATCAGAAATTTTGCATAAATTATTTTCAATTAGTAAAAGTAATTGATATGATTATTTTTAATAGTTTTATATAGGTATGTCAAGTACTATATAAAGTAGTAACTATAATTATGGTTTATTTAAGTATAATTAGTTATCATTTTATAGAATTTGTATGCAGAGAGAAAACTTTATTGTGGTAAAATTTAATCAACAATCTTATTTGTGTTGAATAGGTGTGTTACAAGATAAGTAGTGAAGTTTATTTTTTCATTAAAATGCAAAAATATTTCTTCCCAAGTACTCTGTTAAAATCTTTTTTTTTCTCACAAACAATCCTTCTAAATGGAGCAGTGATCTCATCTTAGAAAATAAATACATTTGGCCCCTGATTTAACAAATTCATCGAGACTTAACATTTTGTTTGTTAAATCGGGGTTATTCATTATTTTGGGGTCCAAATAAAATACACACATTTTTGGCATTTACTATTTTGAAATTCTGTAATAAGCAACTACACAAAAATTTTCATAGTTAGAAATTACATACTTTTTATTCAACAGCTAAAAATACTAAAAATGGAAGTTCTTTTTTCGACTCTATGCAGAGTGAAAAATGCGTTTACATTTTGCTGCATAAGGTATGTTTTCAGTTTCCAAACAATGTAAGGAATTAGAAAATGTAACAGTTTAGATAAGAGTTTCATTATCTTTTCATCAGAATTGCTATTCATTTGCTCTGACAAATCAACAATGTCCTGAATTTCAGTTGCACTGATAGGCAGTCTATCATCAATTGTAACATAATCATTAAAATCTTAAAATATCCTCTGCCTTGTGGAATGGGATAAAAAAGGAGTTTCCTATTCTATTCAAAACTCACATGATAAGTTACTCATGATTCATCTGCACCTTTTGTCGTCGAAATGGGCTACTTACAAGAAAAATCATTTTTCTTTTCAGGACAAAAAGAATGTTTTTTGGAGAGAAAAAAATTCAATTTTTTCTAATACCAATTAATAAAAAAATTTCAGCTGTTGAAATAATTCGTTAATTCTTGGTTTATTATTTGTTAAATTAGGTTTTTTGCCTTCATTTTAATTGGGGGAAAGAGAAAAATTCATTAAATAGTTTTTTGTTAAATTGGGGTCCAACTGTATACATTTTACTTTCATTTGTTGAAAAAAGTTAATATACATTGTTGCTTTTAATCAGAAATTGGGCAAAATTACATCCATTTTTACTTTTATGTTCATTTTATTAATCTCCTTTATCTATTTATGCAGATAAAATTATCATTCTTCAGAAATCAGCGTATGAATAGTACATTGCCAAGTAATATATTTTTCAATTCAAAGCTTGCAAAGTTAAATCGGGTATAAATAATCTTAGGAAAATTTTGGAATTAGCATTAGATTTTCTTTTAATTAACATTAAAATGACTTGTAATTTTACTGTTTCTTTTTCTTCTATAATTCTCACTCAGTATTCAGTAATATCTCAATATATATAAATCTGACTTGGAATAAGTCCAACTTGCTTTATGTCCTATTAGGATGCTAAATATTTATTAGGCGTGTGAGACTTTACCCACATAGAACTCTTTCTATAATGATTACGCCATGGTGAGGATAAGCAAAAGTCATTTATTTGACTTTCAACAGAGCTTGACAAAAGTTCCTGGTTCGTGGAGACAATGGAGTTATCCTATGAAAAACCATTGCTGTACACTGTTAATTTCCTACACAGTTCGTGAAAAGCATTATAGATTTCGGTCAGGTTTTTGCCATGTAAAGTTTCAATCTTGATGTGTGATTTTTTATTTTTAACATTCAGTGGTACTCAAGACCACTACAGGCTCTTGTAACTTGTTAATAAAAATCCATACAACCTGTAGTTGGGGGACTCTACTGCTTCCTTGAAGCTCAAAATTATAACTAACATAACTTTCTCCTTCAGCGCCTTTACCTCACTACAATGTGACCACGATAGCCGAATGGTCATGGTCACGAAACTCATGGCCAATGAGTCAGAGTTCCAGTCGTGGTGCTATGGGAAAACCGATAATGTAGAGAGGCTATTGCATGTTAAATTTGTCCTGGCTTCAAAGTCCTCTTGTAGGTTTGGTGTTGAAGTTAGGAGAGTGGGATGCCAGCTCAGACAGCATTCTTGTCACTTGACATTGGATTAAAATTACAGTGCATCACCAATAGCTGAGTGCTGCTTTAGAGTGTGATGTTAACCAAAAATTAAACCATACCTCTCTGTAATAGTGCCATCTTGTGCATTACTTCTGAAATAGACCTTATATTAGCAATTAGACAAAGAATTATATTTTTTTAACCTGTTGACTGCCACAATATTGTTAAGGGTTCCAGTGTTCAGTGCCAATATTTACAAATATAACAAAATTTGTATTTACCCTGATAATTATCAGTTTCATTGCAGCTACAGAAATATAGCAAGTAACAAACTAGGAAATAATTCAAAGTCACATATTAGGCTATAACACAAGTTAACAATGTTGGCAGTCAACTTGTTAAAATAAGACCGATATATTGCTATGTCCTACATTTTTATTATTTTTATTTTTTAAAAAAATCTTATTAGTATTCTTTTATTTCAGAAAATCAAATATATTCTTCACTTATTTGTTCAAAAATTATTACCAGGAAAAAAAATCATGATTTGAAAAATTTTAAGAAAATAACATGGAGATAATTTTATGCTAGTTACTGTCTCCAAATCTTTGATTTAAAAATTTTAACAAGGTGCATCGTTTTCTAATACTTAAAAATGAGTTGATGTTATTTAAATTTTTAAAAAAAGCAATTAAAGATGTAATTTTTATTTATAGCTTTTTCCATTTAGAAATTTTACTATCAAAACTCATGCTTTTCCAATTAAATCTAATTGAGTAGCTAAATTAAATGACTCCCATCAGTTACTCTAACAAACAAATCAAATATATATTATTTTCACACACACATAGTTGTGTATTTATTCAAAAATATTTATTAATATTTGTTTTTCTGATGTCCGCATACTAGATAAGTATAAGTAAATTTATTTCTTGAATATATTCAATGAAAAAAATATTAAGGAAAATAGGATCTCCAATTCCAAAAAAAATTTATTCATGCAGATATCACACACACACTCATATATTATTTTATATAGGGCAAATATTCTGAAGACCCAAGACATTACGATCTATCTTTAAGGTTGAACAGTCGACTTATAGGTTGTCAGTAGCGTAATGATGGAGGGGAAGATGTGTGGTTGTAACACTCCCCTTCCATAATATTGATGTATATTGAAATTTTATAACAATTATTTCTAATAAAGTAATTTTTTATTATTTTTGTGGCTTTTTCAGGGGAAAAAAATGAAATTTCAAAATTTATTTTAAGGTATGAGTTAAAATGCCTTCTCCATGAAAAATTTCTTATTGTGCCCATGGGTGTCTGTGTATGTAGTCATCACTTTAGTTATAAAAAAGACAAAAGATAGACTGGTATTATTCAAAAAGTTTTATACTCTCATTTGGATTAAGGCTGAAATTTCAACAAATTGGACAAACAAATCATCATGGCATAAGAATTTGAAGGGGGTATTTTTTGGGAAATGGTGCTGTTGGTAGGTTGTTCTTGTCCTGCTGTATGTTGTACCTACAAAATGAATTACTGACAGGGAATCAGAGTAACAAGCATAGGGGTTGCTCATCAACACTTCATCAAAAACCATGGCTACTGTATGCTATTTTCAGTAAAACACACAGTTCAATGTATGCTATTAGATTTAGGATTTCACCTCTACAGACCTAACAAGATTTCATTATTGATGGATGTCATGTGTTTGCAGTGCACATATCAACACCATCATTGAATTCTCTAGGAGTGAAAATGCCATTTTTACATTGATATTAAAATCTAAAAATATTTAATTCTAAATTTATTTATAGGCTGCATGTATCCAATGGTGGGTGTCATTGGTTTAAATACTTAATTTACATTTTGGAGGCAGCAGAGCAATGAACTTATTCTCTGCCTTCACAAGTTTAGAGTGCCGAAAGTTCTGGATAACGTCATAGGAAGTAACATGACATCACTCCACCCCAGTGCCACTCACAAGGTGCAGCTTTTTTAAAGTCTTGTTGAGAGATTGTTTATTGGGCAGAAACAAAGGGGTTGCTTCCCATTCCAATGTCAGATGTTGTACAGTTTGAAAAGTTGATTCTTGTTTATAAATCATATTAGATATTGAAACCATGTTAAGTTCAATAAATAACTGTACATGAGCCCTTTGAATTTCATGTTTTTATATTCATATTGAACACAAAAGACTGGTTGTACCTTAAGGCTATTTTCGCTATATGTACGAATGCATGAACTTGATGCGAGCACATTATTGGACAGAAAAAATGCATCCATTTTTATAAAAATTTTGTGACATTATAACTCATGCATTTGTTTATAATATAGTGTTTTTAAAATTTAAAAATAGATGATAAATGTAATTAGTTTTTCCTTTTAACATGTAAGAGGATAGATCATTTAGCATTACAGTATGGGGGGATGCTAAAACACATTTTATAAAAGAAAAAATGCATCAACTTGGATAAAAAATTAGTAGTATGATAAAATTAGTGATTCTCTACAGCAGGGGTGTCCAACACGCGGGCCGCATGTGGACCGCCTTTTTCTTAAGATGCAGCCCATCAACTCTTTTTAGAAAAATTTTAAACATCAGGTTTAATAAAATCCGAATTGCATTATGCATATCCTTTACTATGGATGGTACATGATTCTTTGTCAGTGCGACTTTCATTTCTCCTCCTTTTCCCTTTGGAGTGCCCAAAAAGTTAGAGGCAGTCAGAGATGTTTTATAAAATTTTGAAAAAATATTCAGGAGGATTAAGGTAAAGTGCAATGTATTCTTAATCATTTGCGAATGACAGCATAATCAATATCAACAATGAGTAACAAAAGATCAATTCAAAAGGAACACTGTAATTTTTAAGAAAATGGCAACTGTAATATTTTAAACATTATTTGATCATTACATTATTGTATTATATAAACATTATTATATTATCTATGTATACATGAAAAATAATGAAAACAATAATAATAATTCATTCTGTTTTAAATTTTTACTCCAATAAATGTTTTTTTGTTTTGTTTGTTTGTTTCCAAATCTGATATAAAGGTACATATTTTTATGTGCGGCCCGCGAGACTAATGTTTTTCCAAAGTGGCCCGCAAGGTCATTAGGGTTGGCCACCCCTGCTCTACAGTATAATGAAGCCAGAACATAATATTAATGTTTGAGTACTTTTATATCTGAAAAATATTCCGAATTTGGTTCCTATTCTTTAACATTAGCCAAACACAGCCTTAACCTTTGAAGTTCATTACATACAGAGAAAGAGAAGATAGATGTAATTATGCTAAAATTTTGCACTTGCAGTCTAGAAATTTTTTAAAAAATTCTTATTATTTTTGCTGTTTTAATTTAGAACATATTTATTTCATGTTTAATAACATATTACATCCTTACAGTGAAGTTAATTTATTTTTTAAGAATATTATATTAATAAAACTTTCTTAATTTTTTTCTTTTTATTCTGCGAAATTGGTAGATATGGAAATTGACTCATTCTTTTCGATAACCGTAGAATTTTTGTTCATTTGGAAACTAGTTTTGCAAAATTTTTAATTCTGTTAAATAAATCTGTTCACATTCATTAGCAATCAAGCTTTATCTGTTCTTGTTTTGTTTGCATATAATTTTTTTTTTTTTTATAAAAAATTCATATTTTATATAAGTTCTTTGAAAAATTTGAATATAAAATTTACTAGTGATTATAAATTGAGTTTTTTGATATTTATTTTTTTTAAGGTTAAGAGTATATTGGAGCAAAGTGATTTTTATTACATTTAGTTGCCAGAATTTAAACCATATATCTTATGAAGCAGCAGCTTCCTCTATGAAGAATGCTATTTAATATTGTAAAGTGTATTTCTAAGAATTTTACTGATGGTAATCTTGGTTTATTTTCCAAGATTGATTTTTTAGAAAAAAGATGGATTACTGTTGTGCATACAGTTCTAAATACCATTAGAAGTGTTTTCAATAGAAGTTAGTGTAGTAATTAAAAGGTACTTTGAATAATTTTATGTATTTTTTGTTTCATTTTAACTTAGTTCCTACCAGTTTAAGATTTTGAGTGTTGATATAAATGTATATAATATATATATATATATAATAATCCATTTATTTAAAATATATTTTTGAAATGAGACTAATCATGTTTACTTAACTAAATAGAGTAGCATTTGTTTCAAAATAATTTTCATTACATTTCTTATTGTTAGAAAAATTCTTGTAGATATATCAAAATTGAGTAATTTTGTGTTTGTGTATGAAAAATTTAATGATTACATATATATTTCCATTAATGCAGACCTCAGTTCATTCAAATGATTCCACCCCAATGAGAAGTTCCTCTCAGGTTGATGCTTCCTCAGATTCAGAGACGTCTAATTTGCGAGAAGTTTGGATCCATGAAGATTGTGCTGTCTGGTGTCAAAGCATCTCTTTAATTGGAGAAGAAGTGCAAGGATTGGAAGAAGCTGTTACTGAAGCAAGTGAAAATGTAAATTTATAGAGATTTGAAATAGATTGTTGTTCTTTTAAAGCATGTTAGATAAATTATTGTGCATATATACAAGTATAATTTTCCTTCTGTTTACTTTTTTATAGACTTGCTGTCAATGTTCATTGCAAGGTGCAACAGTTGGATGTTGGGGGAAAGGTTGCAAAGAACAGTATCATTTCAGCTGTGCCAAAGAAATTGGTAAGATTCATTTTATCCCCTCCCCCCATATAGTAATAATTTAAGATATTCTTCTAAATCCCTTCAACTATCAGCTGATAGATTTTATAAGTAGTAGACTGATCTCTTTATAAAATAGTTAATTAAATGTTTTTCTTCAATACATTGTATGTAAGATTGGAAAATATTTGAAATTAAATAAATTTAAAATACATTGATTGATTCAATATATAATTGACTAGAAGTGGGGAAGATATTGAAAATATTAAATGTTAAGAACTAAACACATGATTTAAAAATTCTTTAGTTTCTTTACAAATTAATGTTTCTTAAAGATTTGAAATAAAGTGTAATGTAATGTTGCTATTTTTGCTTTTAACTATGTAATCACAATTTTTCTCTCAGTGATTCTGTTAAATTTCAATTTTTCGAAAATCATTGGATATTTTGAAAATCAATTTCTATAATTTATTGATGTGCAAAATTTGAAATGTTTTTACAAATGAACATTTGTTAAAAAAGCTGTATATTTGAAAGAAATTTTAAATGTTTTTATATGTGTTTTGGTTTTATAATTCTTAAAACTATCTTTTTTTTTTTAAAATTATTGGTAAATAAGAATTAAAATATTACTTTAATTTTGACATTTCTGGAATATTCTTATAAATCAATGGCTTATAACATAATAATGAGAATTGTTTGTTAATGAACTTGTCTTCTGTAGGTTGCCAGATGGACATTGAAAAGTTTTCTCTGTTGTGCCCTCAACATCAGGTTATACATGTTTTTAAAATATTGTATTTAGTAAAGATTAAAATTTAAAATAGTTTTTTGCTTGATAAAATGAAATATTGTGTTCAAAAATTATTTCAGATAGTATATTTAAGAAATGCTACTTTTTTCTTTCGAAAAGAGAAAAGTAAGCTTAAAGAATAATTTTTCAAAACTGAACTGAAATATTTATGTTGTGTTCCTTTATCATTCAAAGTATACTTTGTACTTACTATCAATTAACATTTTCAAAATGTATATTGTAATTAAAAGTATTTTTTATGCTGTGTAAAAAAATTTCTGTTTTTATTAATGTGCAAATATTAAAATATATAAATCTAAATCCTTTAAAATCAGCATTTTTTTTCAAAAAAATTAAAATAGAAAAATAAATACTTTGAAAGGACTACATTTGTTTGTTTGATTTATAAATTAATTGTATTCATTTGTAAATGTAAAATTGTAATCATATTTTTCAAATCATGAAAGACAAAAATGCTTTTTTTTTCTTCATTGTAAATTTTTTTTAATACCGTTTTATTGAAAGTGCAGAAATGTATTTCTTCTCATGTAAGATAAAAATTCGTAAAAGTTTGAAATAGTGTGAAGGATTTTGTAGATAGCAGAAAAATATAAAGTGTTTACATGCTATTTAATATTACATTTTTGCTCCACGTTTTTCTATTTTATGTTTGCCAGTGAATGCTAAAACTATCACTTGCTATGTGATCATAAATTGTTACATGGATTTATGAAATGAAATAAATTTGTTGTACAGAAACATTCTATCAAAAAATTATATCTTAGTGTGGGAAAGATTAGCAATTTTATAAAGATCCAATAAGTATTGTGTGTTTAGAAATGATTATCTGTTCATATAATTTATTGACTGTTATATCGTAAATATATATATATATATTGGAATGTTTGTATTCCGCACACAAACAGTTTAGATTACAAAAGATTAAACATGGATGTGCGTGTGGTAACAAACTAATAATGATAACTAATGAAGGGGATGGATGGATTTTTGTTTTGAGTATCTATTTTGTCATTTTAGAGAGATAACATGAAAATTTTTTCGTTAAGAGTTTTTATTTTTTATTTTCACCTTACTCAAAAATTGTGACAATTATTTTTTTTTAATCTCTCATTGAAAGTTTAAAATATGATTTTAAAATCTTAGCCAATGTGTATGTCTACTTTTAGAGAGTTAATTTCAAATTCAATGAAATATTTGATATATATAAAACTTATTTCAATATTGTTTATGAAGTTTCTTTTTTAATTGATTTTAGTTAAAGATTTAAGTACCCAGAAGATATAAAGTGATTAATTTAAATATTCATAAGCAATTAAGCATAAAATACTTTATTAAAATAATTTCACAAAGTATTCAAATGTATTTTACAGTTCATCAATTAATAGTTTATATTTGTGACAGGGATCAGCTGCTTCATCTGCAACTCTTAAAGAAACAGGAAAAGTAGTGAAAACTGAGGTAATTATCACTGAGTTATGTTTGAATTCCTTTCTGAAACTACTTATTATATATATTTAACTGTATTAAGAAGTTCTAAAGAATATAAATTGTTAATAATATACGATATATATAAAATGATATTCACTCTGAAATTTATTATTTTTGATAATTGGATTGAATAATTTAATATAATAATTTTGATTGAATTTCAAGTTAAAAAAACTATAAATATATAAAATTTTTACTGAATAATTTATGGATGAAATATATATTTTATGCTGTCAAAATTTAATAAATATGTGTGAAGGTTTTTTTAAATACATTTTTAAAAGATTGTTTCACTTGTTAACAAGGTTTATATTAAAAACATGATTAATTTGTCAATTTTATTAAATAAAAAAAAGTGAGAAACAAAAAGATTTGTTTTTCAATGTAAACAGTTCTGTCTTTATGCTAATTTTAACCTTATTTTCTGTAGTACATGTGCAAGAAAGTTATGATATTTGAGAGATGTGAAAATCTAATTATTATTTTAGATTATGTATAAAAAATGTCTTTATAACATTAACCATTGTTGATTTTTATTTCATTTATCTTTTTTATTATCTTTTTATATTTCCTAGAAAGTCACTGTTTGGAAAAGTTATAAATAATCTATTTTTAAAATTCTGTTTCTTTTACCATGGAAGGAAATACTGTTTTATTTTTCATGTTCTGTAAATCATTTTGCGTGTATTAGCGCTGCATTTTATTTATATTTATTTTGATCACACCACTGAGTTATTATTTGAGACATAATGCACTTTTGGGGCTGGTGTACTGTACTTTTTTTAGCAGATGGATTTATATGTTAAATTTTTGTCTATTTTTCAATATTTTATGTACTGCAAAGATGTCTATAATCAAATTTTAGCTGGTATTCAGACCGTCCTTTGTTTTTAAAAGACACATGAATAAATTCCTTATTTTAAAGATAACATATTTTAGATTCCCATTTGTATATTTTTGTGATCATATAGCATGTTATTTGATTGCTTTGTATTATTTTTAGTGCCCACAAAATGATTTTGATAAAGTTTGAGCTCTTCAGTGAATTTGATTAGAATATAAATTGATTTTGGGTGTGTGTGTCTTTAATTTACTCTTTCCACATTATGGCATTCTGTTTCAACTAACAGGTCTCAACTACTAATATTTTTCACTATTGTTTTCAATTAATTACACAAAATGCAAACAAATATATAGTACACATGCTGTTGTACATATTATTAAAATATTGATATAATTATCTTCCTTCATTTTACAACTTTATTTATTGTGATCATGAGTTTCATATGTTGCAAGTTAAGTAATTAAATTCACGGTTGTATATTTAAGAATTTAAAACTCTTTTCGGGATATTGTGTTAGAAATGAAATAGCTTTAGATAGCTGAAAAGTCATTTCTTTTAATAGTATTTATTAGTGCTTCATAATACAAAATAATATTTTTATTACTAATATATCATGATTTATGTCTTAGTATGCAAATCTCACATGGAAAGTTTTATTGCAAATTGTATGAACTTAAAGGATTTATTGTTGGGATATTTATATGTATTTCTTTCCAACATTTTGTTTCATGTTATGTATTTGCTGCCGTATTGCAGTGCATTACTTCAATTTCTTTTTAATTGAAACTTAGTGTATATTAGCATCGTAGTGCTTAAAGTAATTATTTTCTTTCAGAGAAAATCTTCCGATCGTCGAACTAGGTGCCAATGAAGAGATTCATGTGTGTGTCTCCAAGTTGCTTCAAAGGAACACTGGGATGGCGCTCCACATGCAATAGCTATGTAGATAGTAAAGCACATCATTCCAGTTTTTCAAACTCCATTGTCTATAGTCTATGTGCTCTGAAGAATCATAGAACAGAAATCTGTGTGTTCTGTGTATCATTGACTCATGTTGTGCTTTGTTCATACACATTGAGTATGTATATAAATATATATACATATATTCCAAAATTTAAAACAGTTTTGGCTACTTCAGTGGTACAATTCACAAACTGTAGGACTGATTTTTTTCTTCTCAAAATTGTGCTTCTGTGTCTGCATGTGTATGAAGAAGGAGCAGTACCTGTGTAATTGAACAATGCAATCATATAATTGTGCTATTGTAACTTTTGAGAAGTTATTGTGAAACTGTTGTGTTAGGTGAAACTTTAAAATAACAGCCTTCTGGACATATTAATATCACACAGTGAAAGCTGTACAAAAAAACTCACTTCATATTACAGTATGTATTAAAAAAATTGTGCTATTTATTGAAACTGTTTTAAGCTCATTTCTGTTTGCAATGATACTGTATGTGGACCATTATCATATACTTTGGGATTCATTTCATGTGTGTATACATTACATAGTGTGTGTCAGTGCATTTTAAATTGGGTTTTACTTTGGTTATTTGTAATATGTGTTGCATATCTCAGTGCAGTACATGTTTTAACTTGAGACAGTGATTTAATAAAGTGTAATTTGCTATGATATGGAATATTTCCCACCAAATTATTTGGAGAAATTAATGTTTATATAATTTATTATGGAGCTTCTACCGATACACATAATTTTTTTTGGTTTATTATATCAAGATTACTTCATGTAAATTGATTTTGTTTTATCTTTGATTGTAAGGTATTAGATCCCACTTATAAAATATATATTTATAATTAAAATGTTAAAAAGCACTTGTTACTTAGAGAATTTAACTGCAGCTTTTATTATTTGTTGTGTTAGTTATGTATAAAATTTAAAATTATATTTTGTTTTATTCCTTGGAATTTTAATTTTTTCCTCCATATCTATCAAAAATTACAAGGATTGAGAAGAAATGTCATTGCTTGCAATTCTTGTTTTGCTTATAGAATAATTTTATTTGAAAAATTTTTTTTTGTTGTATTTTTTACTTTTATTAATTAAATTGTTATAAAATGTATATATATGCCTTTAAATATTCCAGCTGAAGAAATTTCTTTTCAAATGTAATTAGCCATGATAACTTTACAAAAACAATTTTTATCTAACATTCTAAGAGGGAAAATAAATTGTATCATTGATAAAAATAAGCATTATGATTTTTTTGATTAAAGATTGTTTTTGTAAAGTATTTTGCAACATCCGTTGAATTCATGAAATAACTTTTGGTATGTTAATAGTTAGATTTTGTGAGGAATAATTTTTTAATTCATATATGTGCAATTTTTTTTTCGAAATTTAAAAAATTGGTTTTGAGAAAGTTATTTAGTATATGGATTCATAGAGCTTGAAAATAGTAATTTATATGAATTTTAACTGTGTTAAAGACAATTGTTTATTTCTGATGAAACAAAACTTTATTTTTTGTTATGAATTTGAAGGTATGATATTCCACATTTGTTTTTCTTAGTTTCAGTTATTGTGTGATTTATCTAATTTTAAAAAACAATCTAGACCAAAAGTATATTTTAATGTATTAGTACATTTCAACTGCAACTTATTTTTGAAGTTATTTTCTTATTTTTGATATGTGAAAAGTCGTTTGTTAACTAAACAATAATTCAGGTTTTGTGATTAGTTTATAAAAATTTAAAACTTTTATTATGGAAAAAAAATCATATATATATGAATTTTTTTTACCATAATTCAAAGCAAAGTGATTTTAAATGTAAACTTAATTTTTTTTCCCCTCTTGGTTTTCTATTACAGTGGTAATTTTTTATATATTTGGTTTTTGTAGATTTTTATAAAAATTTACTGTAAAATTTTCATGTGGAATAAAGGAATTTTTAGATTTTCTTTTCTTATACAAATTTAAGAATTATACTCATAATATTCTAAAAAAGTATAAAAAAAAAAAGTTCCTGTTATTTTCTTTTTCAGAAATCTGACAAGTTTTCATTTTAAACTCAATTTTAAATACCATAGTTTTTGGTGGAGGGTTATAATAAGTATTCAGTTTGGATCTCTTTAGTTCTGAACCATTTGGTTGTTGTAATATTAAATATTCTTTTTAGATATGTTTTTATTATGTAATTCAAAGTACAATTAAAGCATAATAGGAAAAAATTCTGGAAAACAATTTTAATATTGAAGGATTTTTTTTAATTTTCCAGGAACTAAAATTTATAGTGTGAAAAAATGCTATATTTATAAAATTTTATAGCATATGCTGACTATTTTGTTGGACTTTTTTTCCTGTGCTAATAATTTTCAAAATGAGAAATTCTAGGCTGTAGAAATAGGGAAAAAGATTAAATGTATTAAATAAAATTCTTACATTGTCTATTTCATTAATAATCACATTGAGTGTATTTATGTGTTCTGAGTTTTGCCAAAACTTCTATTGAAAAAGTTGAAGATAGTTATCTAAAATTATCTTTATAGTCATGTAATGCCTGCTTTTTTCAATGATGTATTTCTTTTGTAACTGTAGGGGGGGACAGAATTTCATGCTACCATTGCCAACCAATTATGAAATTTTAAATTTTGAAAATTTTGGAAAAGGTTTGTTTAGTACTAGTAAAAAAACCCTTCCATATTATCTTTATTGAGGGAAAAAAGGACTACCTTTTTTTTTAGGTTATTTGTTTTGAGATTGTAAATAATGGATTGCTATTATCCTTTTAGTTTTAAACGTATCCTTATGATGAAAGATTTATTAATTTATATTCAATTTTTTTTATCACTGTTTAATATGAATGAAATTTTTTAAACAGAGCTTTTTTTTACACCATGTTTTGATTAAGTTGAATTATATCAAAAAACATTTAATTAGGTACTTTATTATTTCTTTCTAGAAAGGGGGTCAAATGTTTTTAAGTTTGAGTTTTTCTGATGCATGTTTTATTATGGTATGGGATTTAAAATGTTTATAATAAGACAAAAAAAAAAGTACATAAGTTCTTTTTGGTAAATAACATTTTTGAAAATGATTCAGTCATTTTTACTTGAACTGTTATTAATAGATACAGTTATTATTTTCTATATTTTTTTAATATTCAGTTTTCAAATTGAAATTTTGTTCACGAGATGAATGTAATGCATTTAGTATGATTCTTTTTTTTGCTAGGAACCTTATATAGTTGTACATTCTCTTAATTTTGTACTAAGAAATAATTTGATATTTATCAAATATTTTGACACCGTTGTAAAGAACAACAATCTCTACTTGGTAATGTTCCAGCTATCTTATAGATTTTATATTCACTGTTATTGTCATAAATTATTTCAATACTAGGCTGAGTGATGTATTTTTATCATATTATTGAACAACAGGCAGTGTTTATCATTGCACGTAAAGCTTTATTTTGTACACGTTTAATAATTGTTCTCATAATACAAAACCTATGTTATTTTGGGTATCAGTTTTATTCTATTCTGACTTTTTCATTGCTTTTTAATAAAGCACACCTGTAAACAATTTTGAAATGCAATTACAAGTGTCTTTTGATGCATACTTGTACAATGTTTAAATTTAAGTATGTCGTGTGTGGTTTGTTTAAAAAATATTTGAAGCTTGTGAAATGAATTTTCTAATAAAATGTGAAAGCTCATAAAGTAATTCGAAAAAAATCAACAGAATAAATATTGACAAAATGTTGGTTGTACTGTCAGATTTTTTCACTGGAGTTCATTTCATGTTTGTAAATTTGATTATTACTTACAGTGAAAAAAGCCAATTTAAACCCCTGATTGGGGTTAAAAAAGTTTAAAATTTTTTAAAACTTATATTTGTATAAATTAGTATATTTATTTTAACTTTGCATTTCAACAATTATGGAAAAATAAACCCATAGTAATTGATATTAATTTGTATACTCGAGAGGTGAGAGCTCTTGTATGAGCCTCTGTCAAGTGACGAAGATGACATCTGAGCTGGCAGCAACCTCTCTAATGGGAAGATTTTGAGCTAGAGCAGGACGACTTGTGCATCAGCTCCCTCTATTCAGTGATACCGTTGAAAAATTGATAGGGTAGGAAATTATGTCAAGTACTTAATTGCCATTTCATGTATATTAGTAGTATGGTAATAGGATAGCATATTTGATAATCATAAGTCTTTTACCTACCATTATTATTTTACTACATTTTCAATCTCTTAACTGAGAGGAATTTAACATTAACAGAAACATGACTTTTTACCAAACAAAATGTTTTATATCTCTAGAGTGATCAAATTTTTGAGTACTTATGTAGGCTTAGTGTTTGTAAAAATACTTTTACAAATATTTGGGGACAAATTGTTGCCCAGATTTTTTTTTTAAAAACCCCAAATCCTACTGGTCCAGCCATGTCTTTAGACGCGAGAAAAAAGAAATTTCGCCATCAAGCCACTTGTTTGTTGACTTGTTGCCACAATAACTAAATTTGAATTAAAATTAGTTTCATGGTTAACATTGTGGCCACTTATACAGTAATTCTGTGTAAAGAAAGTTGAATCTTTTATTCAAATATGGTTGGTTTTTGATATTTTTTTAAATCACAGAATTTTAATTAAATCTTTATTTAGTATGCAAAAAACTTGTGCAATACTGTCGTTAAAAGTTTTTCAAGATAAGATTTGAAATTTGAATACTATTTTCCCATTTTTAAAATTAAAAATTTTTAAAGGGTTTGATTTAAATTGACTTCTCTCTGTAAATACAAACTAAAATACTACTTCATTGCTTAGTTCAAAGTAGTTAAAAACAACAGTTATTTAAGATTAAAATAAAACTTTATTTAAAAATACCACATTAAGAATCTCTCATAATTATCACAAATTTTACAGAACTCTCAGTTCCGGAACTTTGTCTTTATAAAAGCTGGCAAAGGTATCAAATGAATGATAGTGTTCAAAATCCACATGCCGCCTACAAATACAAAACATAGGCCAAAATTGAGCCAATACTGTAAATCGGAATCCTCTATCCTGCCACTGCTACTGTGATATTTCTGCAGAAGATAGTGGTTTCCATTCACATATACACAGTTTCCAGGTATGTTGGTTGCACAGGCCAGATCTTCTGTTCCATTCAAGTAATTAGCATGATCCAGATTTGGGTTGTCCAAAAACCTTTTCCCTTTAAGAAAACCCCCGCATATATAGATGACGCATGGGGTTTTGTTTGAACCATTCAAAAGATTAAGCTCCTGAAAAGTAAAGATGGATTTTCATTGATTGGAAATAAATAGGAGTTGGATTTCATGTGTGGGAAACAGGATGACAAATGAAATTTACAAACACAATTTCAATGTTAAATCTAAATAAAATTCATGAGAAGGGGATACAAACTGGGAATTTATTTTCTTAAAAGTAGTGCTTCAATATTTTAGATGTGTTCATATTGTTCTAAAATATTTTTTAAAGAAAAAATTGACTGATTACCCCGTTTGAAGAAAAAAAACTCCCTTTATATATATTTTATTATTCAAAGTTGCGGGGTATTTTTTCCCTTTAAGTGTTTGTGTATGACAACGAAGATATCAGGAAATGTAAAATTTAAACTAATTTTGTGCATTACATGTACCTTTTTTAATATAGTTTAAAGAATCCCCATCACACACTTCCATGATTATAAAATTGATACATTTTTAGTAACAAAGGTGAAAAGTATAACTTTTGATTTTTATTATTTTACTTGAACTACTATAAAAATGTAGTGATCAAAACACTCAAAAAGTTCTGTTTTTATATGATGCATTTTTATATTTTATCAAGTTTTATTGTTTAAAATAAGATGTGGGTCCAATAGTAGAGGTATAGAAAGATAAATTATGGTGCAACTCTAAAAAAATCTAATATTTTGAAATTCCTCAATTTTTAAGTATAAATACTTTGTGTTGCTATTTTTTTTAAATCTTTTCTTTTTAAATGATTTTAAAAAATATTTATTATAAATTGCTTCATTTCAAGTTTCCTTTCAATTCCCCCCTTTCCTATTTATTTGTATAGAGTATGAAGAATTTTCTCATGTTTTGGATTTTTTTTTCAAATAAAAATTTTGTAGCATTTTAAAATCAATTAAATGTATAGTTTTAACTAATGAAAAAAAGCTGTTTCATATAATTATATATTTTGTGAGAAGCTTTTTATAACAAAGAAACTTAAGGGTAATTTACGTTTTTAATACTTTCTATTTCATTCATGTTTTATATATATTGATGAAAATACTTCAAAGTGAATTAAAACAGCATTTGAATTATCCATACTGTGCTTCAAAACATTAACATTATACTTTTTTTAAAAAAACATATGACATAGTTTTATTTTTAATTTAAACTGAAAGCTGCTTTTTGTGGAGGAATTTCAACAATTATATTTTTTACCCATTTTTTTCATCGTTCTTAGCCTTACCATTTTAAAAATTTTTTTTTTTAGCTATTTGTTTGCAATTGTGTTAAGCCAGTGATTTTTATTGTTATTCTTTCCAAAGCCATAGTCATTTCCTGCATGATATATTTTTCTGTAAAAATATAACATTTTTTATTTCATCCCCCTTCTGAATATTATACATTTAACAATTGCAGATTGCTTACAAAAATTGTGGTTTATTAAGCTTTTAAATAATCAGTTATGAATTAAAGATTGAATTCCTAATTTAAAAAAACATTCTTGACATAACTACTTAATAAGAGATAGTGAAACTGGTAATAAACGGCTAAATGTAAGTAATTTAATTCGGCATTTTTTGAGGCATTGCAGCTTCCAACTCATGGCAATAGGGTCGTTAATGTAACTTGCTGAGATTGTCTTACAAACTTTTTCTACTTCGATGTCAATATAAATTAATTATTGTTATTATTTTTTTTTACAATAAGATATTTTAACATTAGTTAAGATGTATTATGATTCTTTTTCTTATGGATATTAGTTACCAAAATGTTTCATTTCAAAAGTTTTTGTATAAAGGACAACTGGCAAGACCAAAGACCTTTCGGTACTTCAAAATGTAGTGGATATACAATTTAATTGCGATTTTTTGCCATGAAATATATATTTTTTTAAATTTTTATTTTTTCTAAAGCCAAAAAATAAGATTAAAAAAAAAATCCAAAATTCAGTTTGACTCTCAAAATAACATTTTGTGAAATATTTATTAGAATTTAAAATTTTAATATGCAAAAACAAAACCACTTGTTTTGCTTGAATTAATTATGCACCATTTTGTTTCAGATGGGCTAAACAGATATTACGTAAACATCGCTATAAATTCGTACATTTGCTAAGAATCATTAAAGAAGGTAAAGCTAGCGGTGTCTTGCAGAATAATCGAATTGGGATTTATACTTGTTGAGAAAGTCTTACTATAGTTTTTTATATTTTATTTACATTAAAACAAAAAGCATGTATTCTATTATATACTAAAATCAATTTTTTTTATTCCTACTAGTTGCAGTAAAAAAGCTATTCTTAATTAAAATTTAAATTTCCTTTGGTATAATCCTACGAAATTTTCGAAAACTGAGTTAAACAGTGATTGAAAAAACCAACGATTATAGAAGGTCGTTCACACTTTATGGAAACGATTTTGTAATTCATTTTCTCGTTTGCATTTTGAGATAAAATTGTTACAACTTCAGAATAATGGTGTACTAAGGTTTTATTTTGATTGAAATATAAATAAAAGATTTATTTTTAAAATGATACAAGGCTAGAAGATTACATAATTACGTTTTCCAAGGAAAAATATTCGTATCAACAATTTAAAAAGTGGTGTAAAAATCTCCATAATTGCATTTCAATCAAAGGCATTTATAATATATTAAATCTGAAAGAGAAAAAGCGTCTAGCACAAAGTAAAAATTAAAACATGACCATGAAACTTTATCCTAAGACTGTTCAAACGCAGGCAACTCTCAAGAAAGGAAGGCTGATACTGAAAGATTCATTGCATCGAAACTAGGAATGTTTTCGGCATTGTAAGTAAAATCATTCATAAAGATTCAAAGTTAAAAAAATATTACTGAAAATTATATGAAAAACACGCGTAGTTGCTGAAAATGGAAATTTGTGGTAACACTCGATAAGGTTTGGGTATATTTAACTGTTGTAAAAGATCAATTTTCTATTTCTCAACTGACGGGAATGACTGTACGAAATGGCTTCGTCAGTGTATAGAAAGTTTCCACAGGGATTCATGATAGCAGGGTCGGCTCTAGCAATTTTGCCGCCCCTTCTTCAAAGCAAAAAATTATAACTAAAAAAGGTACATTTTCCACAGATATACAGGCCAATAAAACGGGAATAATTCTTGGGAACAAAAGATCAGCACATAACATTATATATATTTTAAGTCTTAAAAAATACAAAATATATTAAAATTTAGGACATAATTACCAGTTATTATTTCAAAGAAATAAAATGTAAGAGAAGAAATCGCCAATTTCTCCGAAAAAGTCTACTGATGGTGGGAATACCACAAACGTTTATTTTAACTAAACACAACTACACTCTAAACTAAAATAAAACATCTGCTGTGGCTCTCAATCTACTAAAAACTCTTATTATCCCTGACCCCTTTTGGATAGCAGACACCGGACATCGTATGGGTGAAAGGAATGTCCGTTGTGCCCCCACTCCTGGATGGGGAGAAAGTTACTACTGAAAGATGTGTATATAAACATATCTAATTTCATGGTTTGACATATAATTCCGCCTCAAACCTTTCAAGTTTCAATATAAAAGAAAACTGGCATTAAACATACCGAGAACAAAATAAGGGAATAAGATACGTGAAATGAAATACCAAATTCACACCCAAAAATATTTCAGAAAATATATCAAGTTTTTGTAACAGAAAAAAAAAAATTTTCCAAATGCCACCCCGGGCAGGTGTCCGGTTTATCCGGCCCTAAAGCCACCCCTGATGATAGTTGCAGGATATTCTAACACCGGCAAATTAAAAATCAAGAAGTCTCAAGTAAAGCCAAACCTTGCTATCAGCAGAATATTTTAGAACCAATTTTTGAAGAAGAAATTCCAACTTTATATAGTTGAGCTTCCTATGGACAAAGCCTCTAGTCACACGTCTAAGTCAACTGCCGCTTATTTAGCAAAGGAAGAATCAGAAACACGAATAAAGTGTATCCCATTTGATGAAATACGTGTAAAATAACCTTTGCTTCTGCAATGGACTTTTGTGCTTTTGATTTATCAAAACGAGCCTTAGAGAAACGACATCTAAGAACACTTTATTTTTTTTTGGAAAACTGTTCAACAGGAATGGAGTAAAATTTACATGATAATACTAAGAAAAAGTATACTTCCATGAAAAATTCGAGCTTGGGCTATTGTCAAGAATCATAGATATCAGACAAGCAAATTTCCACAAAAAATACAGTATTTATTGATAAAAATTAACTATCAAAATCATTTCCATAAAATGTGAACGAGACCTTCTGCATAACTATTAGAATTCAAAGTAGATTATGAGACTTACTCAAAAATGGATTAAAATATTTCCTTACCTCACAGTTCCACTTGCAAATGTTATATAAATAATTAGTATATATATACTGGTAATGAATGAGGTATAAGAAGACCGGATAATCATCATTAAAGACATGGTCTGTTGTTCGGCGAATACATATATAGTCCACAAGACAGCACAAAATGTTGCCCAATTCTCCCACTCTTCGCGCATCTTCGAACCGCTATAAAAGATAAATATTTATTAAATCAATAAGATAAGAAGCGTAAAATACAGTTTCAAAATTATTATTATTATTTAGAATACTTTTCTGTAACACTTACGTGTAGATTATTGTACCCGCTGCTGTGACTGTCACTAAACTTAGTGGAAGACTGTAAAATATAGTTGATAGTATAAAAAGAGAGCCTTTGTAGATGCCTTCGCGGCTTTCTTGATAGTATCGGTTACGATGAGGAGCATCTGTAAACATAGTTTAAGAGAATTATGAGTATTTATCGAGATTCACACGCACACACATACATAAAATGTTAGATTTGTTAGACGTGGCATTTTGGAACACCATTAGGGCGATGTCACTGTAACTGGTAATATTGCTTTGCAAACATTAATTATGCTTCATACGGGTTTTGAGATAATGTGATGTGAATAAGCGACTCTGCAAATTCTGTGATCAAGTTCCTTTTATAAAAGAGGTTGTAGCGGTGTGATATCTATATGAACTAGTACCAACATCACGCGAAGACGATCGTTTTGGCGTGATTGGTTAAGTACTCGCGTTCGGAACGGAAGGTACCAAGATCGAATCTTCCTTCCTTCAATGGTGACCCTGGCCGTGCAAAGGAACCGCACCCTTCACGCGCCACAGTCGTGGCGCCATATATCCACCGCAAAAGCAACTAAGCCGTCAAACATTAACTCAAATAAGCCGTTGCTTCTCAAAGTCGTCTCACACAAATGACGCAATCAAACCGTCTCACAAATAACGTGATTCTCAAAGCCGTCTCGCACGAATGTCGCAACCCACCAAGTGACGCAACTGCTTACATGCTCGCCACGAATATGGTATCGTTGTTCGCCTATTCGCCGAAACACTGGCAGGGGAGTATGTGGCGGTGTGATATCTATATGAACTAGTACCAACATCACGCGAAGACGATCGTTTTGGCGTGATTGGTTAAGTACTCGCGTTCGGAACGGAAGGTGCCAAGATCGAATCTTCCTTCCTTCAAGGTCCAGTAAAAGAATTTGTGTATAACGCAGTATCATAGCAGCCTCGATACTTGCACATTCTAGACTTTTATTCAAATTCCTTTTTAATCTTCTAAGTTGGCAAAAAAGCAACTTACCCTCAACCTTAAAGTGAACCAAATAATTAAAAAAAAGAATGTTTTGGCATTGGCAGTTTTTTTTAAATGTTTGTACAGCCATAATACAGGTATTAAAATTCATCTGTACTAAATTGTAAGCAGAAAGTTGAATACTGTCGTAAGAGCTACTTTTTTTTGTTAAATCAAAAACAAGCAAATGTAAAATACATTCAAATACCCTAAAAAAAAAAAGTGGATTATCGGGCTTATACCTTATTAAATTTTCTACTGTGATCGTTCTTTCTCTAAAACTCAAAGTAGAAAAATAAATAATTTCAAATATTTTTCTTTCATTAATTAGGGAAAAATCGAGATTTTATGAGTGAGTGTTTATTAAAGCAACATGAAGGCTATTGGCGATAGATCTCGTAATTTTGAATCACGGTCAAGTATTACACGGTCAAGTATGTAGGAAGGAAGATTCGATCTGGGTACCTTCCGTTCCGAACGCGAGTACTTTATCGACCACTCCAAAACGATCGTTATCACGCGAACGATATCATATTCGTGGCGAGCATGTGAACAGTTGCGTCATTTGTGAGTTGCGTCATCGGCGTGACGGCTTGAGAATTGCGTCATCTGCGTGAGACGGCTTTTTGTGACGGCTTATTTGTGTCAATGTTTGACGGCTTGATTGCTTTTGCGGTGAATAGGTGGTGCAGGTAGCACCAATTTCTGCACTATGTTAACGGGAGGACTTTGAGTCACGAAAGCCCTTTACACGGCAAGTCTTCAGTTGCATTAGGGTTCGAACTCATGGCAATGACATGCCAGCAACGAGCTCGTGACCATGACCACTAGACTACCGCGGCAACTCAAGATTTTACGAAAGAGTACATTGTTAAAATTAAGGCTTATCTATTTAAGTAATTTATGTAAAACATTAAACGAAACAATTCTGTGAAAAAATTTTAATAAATTAATTTGAATCATAGTCACTCTTTAGCTGTTTTCAATAGTCTGTTGGAAACGGATCTCACAATTTTGAATTTCCTTTTTAGAAATCAATTTTCTGTTATAATCAAATTTATGCATAAACCTAATTTAGTTCGTTATGAGTCGGCTCCGGTGGCTTAGTGATAGCGTGCCCACTTCGTAAGCCTAAGGTTGCGGGTTCGACCCCGGCTGGAGTCGATAGATTTTCTGGATGTAAAAATCGTATGCGTGCGTGTCATATGATTACGTGGCGTGTAAAAGATCCCTTGAATATCAATTTGGCTCTGGTACTCTCGGCAAAATTTAATCACTATATTTATCATCCGACGTGAGTTAGAATTAAAAATAATTCGGGCATCTAAATTTGGTAGCGAGGCCACCACTAGATGGTGCCACCATGAAATGAATCTCGCACACAGGGACTGGCCGTGTCTGCAAAGGCTAAGTTGCTAAAATGTAGCCCCATGGGGGGGATCGTTTATGAGCCATTATCAATTATACCAATTTTCGGTGTAAAAAAAATTGCAAGATTGTCCTTTGAGGATACTTACATGTAATGGCTGTGATGGCGGCCGAGAGGAAGGAAGGAGACGGCCACCATGCAGTTTAGCATAAGTCCGTTGCGGGTGAGGAAGCTGTGCTGGTAGTTGTGAAGTTGGAAGTAGAAGCAGAACATGAGGGTGAAGAAGAGAGGAAGCAAGAAGATGCGGAGGAACATCTCCCTCAAGGCGCGGGAGCTGCAGTTCATCAAGATGCAGAAGCGACGACTGGGAAAAGAAAAACAATGTACGTCAATAATACAAAATGGATTGATATTTGCATCAGTCTCTAATATTTATTTCTCTCTTAGTAGCCCCCCTCTCCCAAGAGAAATTGGTTTTTAATAAATGTTTGCATTTTAAATATATCTGCATTTTTTTTATGGGTAGGCAGAACCGCTTTTCCACTTAAGCACACTGGATACATGCCTAGAGCACACGAGATGGGGGAGGGCAAAAAGATGAGAAAAATTAAAATTACATTGAATGTACCACAACCTAGCGAGTCAGGAGAGAAGCATTTCTACCCTTAAGAGAGTAAAGACTGAAATGAGATCCTATGGAAAATGAAAAACTTAACAGTTTGATTTTGCTATGCTCTCAAAATGATATTACAATGAAAATTTATTACAATGTTGTCAATGATTTTGTAGTAATTAAAGCTTTAAGAAAACTTTTGTTATACTAATACAATGACAGTGAGACTCAAAAGAATAATGATGTCTAAAAGTAAAACATAGTAAAATGATAAGCGATGAAGAGATGATAATTAACAAGTTAAAACAATTCATATACATTAATGTATATATAATGTAATTGCAAACAATTTTATAAATTTACTATACTAATTTACAAAGTGTGAGTGGGTGGTCTGCTGATGCCGTAAGGTAAGAAATGAGCAAAGTGGTCAAACCATCCCACCATTCTTTCCTTACAGCTGCAGATTGCCAATCCGGAACACGACAGGTTGTTGAATAAGGAAAACTCTCCAAAGGGCAAAAACAAAGAAAGGGAAAATCCCTCCCGAACCAAAACTGGCAAGGTTAGAACTGAAGGAGGCGGTACTCTGGAAATAGTGTGTGTGTCGGGGGTATAACAATTTAAAGTGCCTAGGACACCAAGGCGGTTAAAAACGGTCCGTTGGGTAGGGCTTATATTGCGAGGCTTAGACTTAATTTTTATTATTTTAATGTTTAGATTTGGTATAAGACATAGTTTTCGATTAAATTTTGTTCTCGATGAAACACAGTCTGTATTTATTTCAGAATATATTTCCTTGTTGTGTGTGTGATAGGCAAAACTGTTCTTTGCAAAGTTTTACATAAAATTTTTTTTTTCTTGCACGAGTTTCTTCCCCCACCCCCTTTTTCTTGGTTATACCAGCTAAACAAATCTTGGAAACCTTTGGCTGAGCTTAGAACACGTTTAAAAAATAATTTCAGACTTTTAGCAAAGTATGACAATTTTCACCCGATTCTCGCGTTTATAGTTCTCCTCATTAGGATTTGCCAATTATTAAATTTGTCAATATTTTCAGTTTTCATGTTCACAATTATATTCTACGAGCTGATTAGCGATCCTATGCCGTGTTTAAGTAAATAACTTTTATAAAAAAACGGTAGTTTGTTTTTGGACCGTATTACTTCAAAATCGAGTAAAAGAGTTTGTTGTATTTAATAGAATTTAAAGTGCCCTATTTTTAAAAAAAACTTTATAGTTTACCAAAAAAACGGATTGTTTATTAACAAAGAAAAAGGAGTTGGTGAAGGATCTCATAATTTTGAAACCCGGTTAAATGACGAGGACACCTGAGCTACCATCGCTCTATTCAAATTACAGCACCACTCTAACGTGAGCCTTGACAGAGCATCTGCCCATCTATACTACGAGTTATTAACTTCCGAGAAAAGACTGAATTAATTGACTATAACTTTGTCATTATGATCTAAAAATTGAAATAAACAACAGAATTTTGTTTGGATAATAAAAGTTTTCATGGCCTCAGAAACCAATTCAAGTATAAGTTTATATCTATGAACACCGTTGAAAGTATATAAAACTTTAATCATGCCTATTGCTCTGTACGGAAGTGAACGTTGGACCCTCAACAAGCAGAAAAACAGTCAATCATTTTTGAAAGAAAATTCTTTGGATCTATTCAAGAGAATAATGAATGGAGAATTCTTTACAATCATAAAATTTCAAGAAATAGCAAATATGGCGGAACTGACATTGTGAGAACTATAAAAGAATCCCGTAATAAGAGGTTAGGCCATCTGGACAGATATCGTCGGTCTAATTTTCAGACTGCTTAACTCCATCTGGGATACTAATTTGATACAGTAGGGCTAGGCACAAAGTTGTTGTTTATGTTTGCCAAGATAGGCGATAATATTGCAATATGGTTTACTTTGATATTTTTATCGTGCGATAATGTGGTTTGCATCGGGATAACGTATATTAGTGTTAGTTTTTTTGTTTTGGTTTTTTTTCCCCAGGGGTCTCTGCTCAGCAAAAGTAACACATTGTTACAAATTTTGTGTAATGAACGCTTAAAATAATGTAAATAATTTATATCTGGAAGTGTAATACATTAATATCACTTTTTCTGTTGTATTTATTTTATGTTAAAATCTTGCCACCACCTCTCTTCGAAATCTAGTTTTATTATGAAATAAAAAAAGTAGTGATTACACTGATCGAGGAATAAATTAAAAGTGGAGCGCGCACTGAGGCATGGCGTAGACAAAACAAAAGGATTAAGGAATCGCGCCAAAAAGCGCTTGGCGCGTTGCACTCCTATATCAAATCAGTTACACCGGTGAAGTTACGCAGTCTGATAACTAGGCCGACGATATGCTGATGCTTTTCCTACCAAAAAAGTAATTTTTCCGAAACTTGAAGGGACTAGACGTAGAGGACGACCACCTACACGGTGGTTAGACGATGTTGAAAAGGACCTCAAACTAATGGGAATCAACCAATGGAAGGTTATTGTGAGTGAAAGGGTCAAATGGAGGAGGATCAGCGAGACAGCCTTGGCCTACAAAAGGCTTTTTGAGCTTATGACAGTGATTATCAAACTTACAATATTTGGACAATATTCAATTGCAATTTTCTTCGCCCCCCTTCCATACAATAGCAATGTATTGAATTCAATAATATTGTACTTTGACGTTAAAACTACAATACAACTTTAAACTTTAAGGGCTACTGACATAAACGTCTCACTCAGCCAAAGCGCTACTTGCCCTGGACGTAAATGTACGTTTTTCCGAAGTATGATCTTTTCTGTGCAATTAACGAATTAATTAAATGTTTTACGTATTAGTACTTACGATAATCGAAGACAAGTAAATCAAGATAGCAGAACTTTATCAGATTGGACGTGTTGGTAGACTTCAAAAATGATGTTCCTTTAAATACTAAATAGTTTTTGTTAACGAAGCGACGTTCAACAGTGAGGAACTGATTGGTGTGAAATAATTTTATACATTTAGTTTTTCCTGCGACAAGCTGCGAAAGTTCTCTCCAAACTTACGTGGGCGTTACTCTTTCACTTATTATACATTTACCTCAATGCTAGGGGTTTCTCCTTCCGAGGAATTCGGGGTGTGCGATCGCAAAACGCAACTGTGTGTTTAACTAAAGTTTTTATCGGTGGTCGAAATCCGAAGTCAAGACAAGTTACCTCATAATATTCCAGCTCTGTGTCGTTCACGGGAACGAAGTATAATTCCAGGGAATGCAAAAAGTATGGAAATCCTATGATTTTCCAGGAACTCGGGATAAAGGGAAAGAAACCCTGATACAGACCCTATGCATCATCACTTCTAGTTTCAGCGTAGCAGATTTCGCAAGTCTCGATCTCTTTCCCATTTTACCATAACATCACAAATACTTAAATGTTTATCTTAAGTAAACCTATGCTGCTGCCATCTAGTGGTAGTAAAAGAAGTCTTAGAAAAAAACTCACCAAAAATAAATTTGAATATATATATATATTTTCAAATTTATACATAGTTCAAAAATAGTTCTATATGTACATATATAATATAAATAAGGCTTGCGGCTCCATCGAAGCATTATTAAAACTCGCTAAAAATTTTTGGAGTGATGTGGAGTGGATTCATCATGTGATACAATAAACAAGCATTTTTATTTATATAAAGATATATAAGTATTAAACCCAAAAAGTCTGTATCATATTAGCTTTTAAAAAGTTTCTTACATTTAAACGTTTTGATTACGTGTATTTTATAAAAAGGATTTAAATTAATTAGTTTCTTTTAGTTCTAATAGGTACCCATGCATGTTGACAAAACATTGAAAAAGGTAAATTTTTTCCCTCTAACAATCTAATATAATGTATATATTATACATGTTTTTAAAATAATTTTGAACTTACCTGACTAAGTTACTAAACACTTGGCAGCTTGAAGGCTGGCCATAAGCTGTCAATGGTAATTTATAGCGTGTTTCTTTGTTTTCCAAAGTATCTGTGGCTGGCAGATAATATTTTCTATATTGAGCACCTTCGATTTTAAATTTCTCTACCAGAGCTGAAATTTGGGTACTGGATTCAATAAATCGTTCTCTGGTTCGACGATCGACAGTTGAAAGACAAACTAGAGAGAAATCAAAACGATTAACTAAAAAACATGACATTTAGATAAGGTAAAATACAGTTTAATTAGAAGTTTAATATTAGAGCATATGGTTAAGTACATAGAAAATATTAATCAAAGGCATACATATGCATGTATCACAAGTGCTAATGGATTCATAAAACAAATTTTAATAATAATTTTCTGTTGCATGTCGGATTGATGCATGTTTCTGAATAAATACTGTTACATTCATAATTTTTTCAATTCGCTATTTTAAATCAGTTGATATATTTTTGAAGCATTGATAATTTTAAAATTTTAGTTACGAAACTTTTTAAAGAATCCCTAGGGAAAGAAGTTATTTTTAAGGGTAAATTTTCCTATGATAAAGTTATTTTGGAAAATTAGTATGTATTGCAAGATTACTTACGGTAATACATTAGAGGATTTTCCAACTCCGGACAAGGAAAACCTATACTTCCAAAATAATCTAGGAGCATTCTTGTACTTCCTGCAAACAAAGAATAAATTTTAGATAATCTACAGTTTTTCCCTAAGGATATAATTATGTGTGTGTGTGAACAATTATAAAATAACTTTTAAGATTTTATTATTCTAAGGGTGATATAGTAAATAAAATGAACACTAGATGGCAGCACGAGTTTTCCCTCACTACTTCATTGAACGTTCTCTTCTTACTGTCTAAAACAGCTGTCGCGAAATTTTTTGACCTCACGGACCAGTAAATTCATAATTAAAATACCATGGACCACTAATAGGATTTTTTAAGTGTTAAATATATTTATAAAAAAAATGTGATCTAAGAACACTATAAATGCATCTTAAAACATTTCTTAACGTAATGAGTGAGTATATTCCACATTTTTATGCGGACCAGCGAAATTTTCTCGCGGCCTACTAATGGTCCATGGACCACCACTTTGGCGACCTCTGGTCTAAAAAAAGAACTATTCCTGTTTTCCAGATTTTAAATACTATAGGCGAGACCTTTAAACTTTTTTTTGTTTTGGAAATTTAGATACGAGTGTTTTGGATATTAGATTTTTTTTCTTATTGAATACGGTGTTTTATATTTTATGATATTTTAGTATCTTTCAAAGATCCAAATCATTATAAATTTTTTAACAAACTTTTTAAGCATTTATACGAGTCATTTTATTTACTAATAATAAATTGCATAAAACTTTGATCCCTTAAACTATTTTTCCCTCAATATTTATAACTGTAAACTCGTTAATCTAATTTTTGGATGTTCTTATTTTGTTCTAGCTGGCGGAAGTTATAAGAACGTTGCGCCTGAGGATTTTTTATTCGGATTTAAAAAAAAATGAAGAGGGGAATTCAGAAATCAATTTGTTACCTGTATAGACCACTTCCCCAAGACTGAGATAAGTGACTCTGTCTAAGAAGGGAAATATATCTGATCGCGGTTTCTCCATACTGAGGATGACAATCCGATTGTATTTCTTGGCATGATTTGACAGAATGGAAATCACGAAGTACGTGTTCAAAGGATCCAGGTCGTATGTTGGGTCGTCTAATAAAATCATCACTGGAAATAAATAAACAGAGATTAAGTAAGAATTTATTCGTTCCCTGATAATATACGAGGATTGGGGCATAAGTCATGGCAACTATTTTTTTTCTTGTATATATGTGAATGGATCACAAACGTATATGTGTCGTGTGGAAGTTCTTCAGGCATAGTGTGTATACAAAAGAACAGATGGTTGTGATAGCTGGAGAGCGCAGTGAGGGCTGTGTCAGCAGTTGGTGAGAATCGGGTGATGGAAATAACCCGAGTTTTTGTGGGAGCAGCGTTCTTACATCAAAATAGCCGTTCTCCGAGGGAAAAAAAAGCGATGGAAACGCAGTAAAATTTGTGGAAGCCCTTGGGAAAAAATGCTTCATACCGTACAGTAGCACGGAGGGTGTACTGTGTAGCCATTCTTTTGCACCATGAAGGCTATATTGCTCTGTATATAACCGTATTAGTGTTACGATATTTCAGTGCTATTCATTGTCCACACATGTAGTTAACACCTTGTCCTTTCGTCTGTATGTCACATTTTCCAACCGGACTGGTATCTTCAAGAAAAGAAAAAAACAGTTGCCATGACTTTTGCTCCAACCCTCGTAAATAAGAAAATAGTTTTGAAAATTCTATTTAATATGTGGTCACGGTGAAATTTAAGAATATCTGTAGTTCTTATTCAAAAATTCATTTACCTTATTCATTATTTAGCCTAGTTTCTCCTTGAATCAGTTAGATTTACGATAAGATTTAACGAAAAAAAAAATCGCTTTTAAGGAAAACTTAAATTTTATATTTATATATTTGGGAAATGCAATTTCTATTTTTCTATTCTTATATTTGCGAATTGATTTAGATAAGTTCTCCTTTTCAAGGTTCATTGCAATACAATTAAAACTGGAAAAATTCCTCAAAACGATTTTTTTTTAAATACGCTACTTTCTCTTATCCAAGCTTAAATAAGGCTTACAAAACCATTGAATCTTTTACAGTTTTCACGTACAGTCTATTTGTATAGACTGTAACAAAGTATCAATGCACACACAAAAAAAAAAAGGAAGGAAGAAAAATCATAGCCTTAGTATTAAGTTACTTCTTCCTCAATAGCTATCGCAGATGGTCACACCTACTTTACACATTCAATCATCGCGTCACCAACAGATGATCTAAATTATCATCATTTCAGGCAATAAGGAAATAGTCTGTAAAAAACTATGTTTCAAATTCATGGGCAAGCGTGGGCGATCTGGCGTAACTAAGTGCACCCTTACCTGGGTCCTTCACTAAATCAATCCCGACGGCCAACTTGTATTGCTGGGTTTGACACCCCCTCCCGATTCGACACTTGATTGAGAGCTAAGTCGGCCATCACTTGCTTTACCTAGGAGAGATATGGATACATACCATATAAATGTGTGTTTTTAATATATATAGACGTGTGGTAAGCAACAGATTGTTTGATAATTCTAAAATTTTTGCTTAAGTGGGGTTTTTTTGGACTGGGGTCGTTTTTTAACCCCCCCCGCGCCCAGGCACTTAAAATTGTACCCCTTTTTCTTCATCTTTTTATCTTGCCAGTTTTGTGGTACGGAAGGGATTTTCCCTTAAACTCTTACTCTTTTCACTTTCTTTGTTTTTGCTGTTTGGAGAGTTTCCGTTATTCTCCACCCAGTAGCACAATAGGAATTTTTAAAAGTTGGGGGTCAAAGTTCACCATTCTTGAAAACCCCTTTTGATTTTGCGATTTTGGGAACAAAAAAAAGTAAAAACATATTTAATAAAAAAAGCTTTAAATTAATAAAAAATCATAAAAAAAAATATTAATTAAATTTACTTACTATATACTTAGAATTATAATCAATCAGAAAAAATCGGGTTTGGGGATTCCCCCCTCTAGGAACCCCTTGTGCGCCACGCCTCACCTATTTAACCCCCCATGTCCTGATTCAACGGAGGAAAGGATAATGGAGGGTTTGGCCATTTGTTCTTTTTACGACATCACGAACCACCCCCCCACCCCCCCTTTTTGCAAAATTAGTACGAAATTAATGAAATCGTTTGAAGAACAGTATAAAGCAGGGTACAACCCTTTTTTTCCCCCCGCCGGTCCAATAAAAGACAGATATTTCACGCGGGCCGCAACATGATTATAATGGAAAAAACACACTATAAGACTTATGTAACTTTGGACAAAGCATAATTTATTAAAATATATCAACTCATTTTTTGGCTTTTATTTCAATACTATATTAACCTTCCTAAGTCAAACACAGAAAAAAAAATGTTTTTATATGCATTTTTTACAGAGTTTTTAGATAGTTTTGATTTTCTTTCATCCATGACCAAGCCTTTTTCTTTTGCTACTATCAAAAAACGCAAATTGATAGCAAAATTGATTGTTTGATTGGTAGAATTTCCCGCTAAATTTTTAGTACATTGCTCTCAAATAATTGAATTTCTTCGTGCAATGGGCCACTTAGAAAAGGCTTCTGGGCCACATGCGGCCCGTAGGTTGAATATCGCTGGTATAAAGTATAAATTAATGTATGAACTGATTTCAAATGTTAATTACCATAATTTTCATCGCTTACGTTTATATTTTTTTTTTTGACATCCTTTTCTTTGTTTAGTCACCGTCATTGTACTGGACAACAAAAGTTTTCGAGCTTTGATCATTGCAAAACATTAAAAAATCATTGTAATCAATATCCATGATAATGTCACTTTGGGGCAGTAAATCAAACTGTTAATTTTTTTTCCTTTTCCACAAAGACCATTTCAGTTTTTACTATTCTTGGGCGGGCTTCTCAAATGACTCATTAGGTGATGGTACCTTCGCTGTAATTTAAAATTTTTCCCTCCTTATTTCGCCCTCCAGTTTTTTGCGCCCCTAAATCCTTTGCCCCCTAGGTATTTGCCAAGCAGAAAATCGGTCCTGAAGGAACTGTTAGAATTAGGAATTACTTTGGAACTATTCTTGAGCATGTGCTTAGGAAAACCAATGCTATGATGAAGGGAAATCATGGTGAAGCTTATTTATTATATCGGGGTGGTCAACACGCAGCCCAGGGGCCGCATGTAGCTCGTCTTGAACAATTTTACATTACGGTTTTACAAAAAATGATTATTTGGAGCAGCATTATTTTGTTTTTGTTTTTAGGGCTTTTTTTAATAAATAACCCTATCTGTTTCTTTTTTTACCTTTTTTGTTTTTTTCCCCAGGAATTTTTTTAAAAAATGAAATGAATGAAACATAAATCGCGCTCAAATTATTGTGCATTAACCTCTGGAACTTTTTTAAGGGGATAGGGGAAAAGCAGCCCCCCCAAAAATTTATAATAAAGATTAGTATAGCGTAGTAAATACCACAAATTGATTTCTTATAAGATATGATTTATATATGGTTCCGAGGAAAATTACTGTCGTGGATCTCTATTTAACGAAATAACTAAATCCAGTGAAAAAAAGTTCATTGTGTGGAAAATTCATTAAATAGAGATTCATTTTTTTTAAAAAAATGTTCTTGGTTTCAGAAAAAAGTTCGTAAAATAGAGGAACTCACAAAGTAGAGGCTCGTAAAATGAAAGTCCGACTGTATATGCAAAAAATTCTTTGGTTTGTTTAATTTTAAATATAAATATATATACCGTATTTATTCGAATCTACGCCACCCTCGATTTCAAGTCGCACCCCGAATTCTCAACAAATTTTTGTGAAAAATGAAAAATTGTATAAGATGGTTCATCGATATCCAGCTTTACGAAATTAAAATAAATTTAAAAGCAGAACTAATAAGAAGTCAATTATTAGCTATTTTACCAGTATTATAAACTTTTAAATACGTACATGAACCTGTAATTGCTCCAACTCTGTTTCATCCAAAGAACTTTTTTCCTCCTTATTCTAAGCCATTCGCGATTTTCAGTACCATTAACATTGGGAAAATAGTGCGGGTTAGATTCGAATAAATATGGTAAGTCAAAATAACTATCACGGAAAATTTTGATATTTATATTCTAGAACTTTCATAGTTTTAGTAACTAACAAAGGGTTTTACCCTTTTCCCTTTTCCCCATGGTTTTGGGATACCTTAGGTCCAATAGAAGGGGTTTGAGCCGAATACATAAAAGTGTTTGTGGGCAGGGGAAACCGGGCAGTGAGTTTTTTGTTTTGGGAACGAAACCGCACTGCTCTTGGAACAGTTGCAAGGTCAGAGAGATGTCGTTTAGAACTATTTGTCCCCTTGTCACTCCCAGTGCCCGACGTCCGATTACTTCAAGTAATGCACGCTTGCCGCTACCTGCAAGAAAAGTAATTTTTATAATGGTCAAAGAGTTTAAAAATCCTGTATGTAATTGGTTGAGGAAGAATGTTCATTAAAGTCGTATTGTAAAGCAATATTTAATGGGATATTGAAGGAATCTCCTTCAGATGATGAGAACGACACCTGAGCTGGTACACCCTGTCTAAACCACCACACCATACACCAATGTGAGAACTTTGACCCATGGCAAATTTAATGTGCATTAGTCCCTCTACACAGTGGGTTCCATGGCAGGAAACTCGAACCCCTTTGACATCCCCAATTACGAGTTCGGGCCCTTTAGATTAATACGGATTTAAAAGCGATTCAAAAATAAAGATTTCAAGATCGAGGTTAAATTTCAAACCCCTTTCCCCCGCCCGAGAAAAGTCTCGATTGGCTGGGACCCCTCAACGTCGACGCTGACTGCC
Source organism: Trichonephila inaurata madagascariensis (assembly GCA_019973955.1). Lineage (NCBI taxonomy): Eukaryota > Metazoa > Arthropoda > Arachnida > Araneae > Nephilidae > Trichonephila > Trichonephila inaurata. The sequence goes on along the minus strand of BMAV01023224.1, from coordinate 123,133 downwards.
TTGGTGTAAATGCGGCTTTACGGGATTGGTTTTTGCAGTTAGGCAGCATTAACTTGTTGGAGCGGTAAATTAAGAAACTTACTTTTTATGGAATTTTCTGTGAGTGTTTGTCGGTGGGAGTCCCGGGTCGCGCGCCTAAAAAGGGGAAACCTGAGGGCCAGGGACGAAGAATCACGAATTTAACCGGTTAAGTAACGAGAACGGCATCCCAATCTTTATAACCACAATAGCATTAGCGTAAATCAGCCTTATCTACGCGGTATGGGCCTTTAGTGGGGTTTACACGGTGGGTCTTCTCGAATTCATGATTCGTCAAAACTTGTCCCCAGTTCGTGACCAGGAACCTAAATTTTTAACAAAAAAATTTTGAGGTTTTTTTGGGTTTTTGCAGGAGTCATTCCTTTTTTTTTGGGCAAATGTTTTTAAGATATCAGGCATTAAACTTGTGACTAGACATGAAATTCTCTAGCCACGAAGCTCTCGCGATTTGTATCACTTAATTAGAAATGTGGCTTCTCTCAATGAAAAAGCATTAATTATTTTAAGAAATTATCTGTGTGAAAATCGACCAAAAATTAATTCAACAAATATGAAAAATTCGTATTTATGATGAACAAATAAAAATTTTTTTAAATTCCCAAATTCCCTTTTAGATCAACAAAGAAAAATTTTTTTAGCTACTTTTTATTAAATAGTTACAATTTAAAATAAATATGTATATACATATGACAGAATCCAACTTTAAATAGCAAAATTATCCCCCTACCATTTCTGCACTCTCTCTTCTTTATATATATATATATATATATATATATATATATATATTTTTATCTTGGGGAATTTTTTAATCGTTAATAAAATACATTTTAAAAACACTGAATTGAGCTGAAATTTTTTTGTACAGGATCATTTTGGGTGACAATACAATAATTTAATTATAAAATAAAAATTAATGGATTAAACCAATTTTTTAAAGAATTACAAATAAAGCCTTACCTTTTGGGCCAATTTTTAAAGACCATTTTGGCGGGCTTGTGTCAAAAACCTTTTAAAAGGTTTTTTTCACTTGTTAAAGCATTCAGTTGGGCCCGAAATTGGACAAAAGATACTTTTAAAAAGATATTTAAAAAAATAATTACCACTTAATGTTTTTTGATTCTGTCCCCCCCAAAATTTTTATTTTAATTGTAACTATTTTAAAAAAGCAAAAAAAATTTTTTCGTTGTTGATCTAAGTAGGAATTGACTTAAAAACCATTTTTTTTATTTTTACTTGTTTTATTAATTATCATTTAAAGTGGGGGATTGCCCACAAAACAACCCTGTATGTAAAAATTTTAGTTTAACTGAATGTTTTAAAAAAGTGGGAAAAAACCTTTTTTAAAATTTTGAAAAGTCGCCAAAAAATGTTGTTAAAGTGGATGTATTTGTAATTTTTTTAAAAATTAGTTTTAATTTAAATGAATTATCATTAAATTATTGTATTGTCATCCAAAAAAAATCATGTATATAAAAAAAATTTAGCTCAATTGGGGAGCTTTAAAATGAAATTTTATTAACGATTGAAAATTCCATCAAGAAAAAAAATAAATATATATAGAGAGTATGAAAAAATAATTTAAAAAATGAAAAAAAAAAGCCAGAGAATTCCCTCTTTGAAAGAACACGACGGGCCCCAAAAATTTTTTTTTGTTTTCGGATCTATGGGAACAGGGATATAATAGCGCAAAAAAATTTCTTTAAGAACATATTCCCAATTTAAAAACATGCAACAAGTAAAAATTTTTCCCCTTTTGAAATATATGGGTCTTTTTTAAAAACCCCTTTTAACCTAGGGGCAGCCCATTAAACCCCTCCCAAAACCTCCATGGGAATTTAAACTTTTGAACGGGATCCAGTAGGGGGCCGGGGCCGGTCAAATTTTTCTTTTAAAAAAGGGACCAGGTTCCACTTGGCCTGTGTGGAACACACTGTTAAGCTCGAGAACATGGTCACTGGAAATGCCATTGACCCCTATTTAAAGAGAGAGAAAGGGAAAAAAATCTATATTTTTACTGTTAAATCAGGGGTGGAATGTTTAAATAAATTGTACTGAAAACTTGTCGTAGAAAATATATTGCAAATACAATTATTTTTGCTTTTTTTTTTAAATTCTGCTCTGTAAAAGATAAAGTAAATAGAAGAAAAAAAAATATTTAGTTAATTCTTTCATGTTCACAGAGCCATATTCTTTTTTACTTAATTCCCCATTCACTAGCTTCATTGTCTGCATACAGTGGCGCACACAACGAGTCCGACCCCCCCCCAGAGCCCTTGATTTATTTTTCGATTGATTATAATCCTATGTATATAGTACGTAAAATTTAATTTGTTATTAATAATGAATTTTATTAATTAATGCTAATTATTTATTCAATAATTAACCTTTACTGTTTTTTATTCCGGAAAATCGACAAAATTAAAAGATTATGTTGGGCGGCGTATCGGAGCATAGTGCGAGAATGGTGGATTTTCGACCCTGGAGCCCCCTCTTGAAAAATTCCTGTGGGCGCCACTGTCTGCATACTATTCATTTCGTCGGTCTAATTATCAGACTGCGTAACTCCATCTGGGAAGCTAATTTGATGCAGTAGGACTAGGCACCAAGTTTTTGTTTATGTTCGCCAAGATAGGCGGTAATATTACAATATGGTTTACTTTGATATTTTTATCGTGCGATAATGTAGTTGACATGGGGATAACGTATATTAGTGTTAGTTTTTTTTTTTTTCCCCGGGATCTCTGTTCAGCAAAAGTAACACATTGTTACAAATTTTGTGTAATGAACGCTTAAAATAGTGTAAATAATTTATATCTGGAAGTGTAATACATTAATATTACTTTCTGTTGTATTTATTTTATGTTAAAGTCTTGCCACCACCTCTCCCTTCGAAATCTCGTTTTATTATGAAATAAAAAAAAAAGTAGTGATTACACTGATCGAGGAATAAATTAAAAGCAGAGCGCGCACTGAGGCATGGCGTTGACAAAACTAAAGGATTAAGGAATCGCGCCAAAAAGCGCTTGGCGCGTTGCACTCCTATATCAAATCAGTAACGCCGGTGGAGTTACGCAGTCTGATAACCAGGCCGACGATTTGTTTTAATTACAGATATGCTTTAAACCGCAAATAGCAGTACCAAAAAGGGATTTTTTGAGGCCCACTAAGACAGACGGAAAATAAAATAAACCGAAAATGTTTTCTTTTGTGTGTGTGTGTGGTCAACATATATTTGTGAATAAAATTTTTCTTGTATTAAGATCAACAAGAGTAAATATATGATGCAAATACATCAACATGACAAACTTTCAGAATGTGATAAGAATTTCAACAAGCAATATCACGCTTGATTTAAAAAAAAAATGTAGAAAAGTTTGAGAAATGGTGCTTTAACCTTACAACTAAACAGTCTTAAGGTATTTGGTCACGCTGCATTAAATCATCAGTAAATATTAAAAATCGATAAAAAAAAAAAATCAAGGTAGTTTACACATGAAAGTCTATAAACCTCTAAACAATCTTTTTATCAGACTCTTGTCGAGTTCTTTTTTGTTAATTGATATATCAGCAAATATGTTTTTGAAAACGAGGACAATCTTAAGCAAAAGTGTGTGTATATTTGCAGTATCAGTCTACGCCTGACTTGATTTTATTGTTACTAGAGGCAAACTACTTTGTGAAGTTGAAGATAAACAAGATGCATTCATGCTGATATAGTTAAATACAATCTTCAAAAAACATTGCCCTCTGAACCCAGTTCATTATCCGTATTGCTTTTGAAAATACACTTTCTATGTCTCGAAACTAAAAACTTACTTTCTTTCCTTTTTTATTCGAATATTTATATAAAAGCAGAACATAATGCTTAAGACAAGCGCAAGATGCAAGTGTTTTGGAATAAGTCATCGAATGTATTCAAACGCATAGGTACAAACGAAACAAAGTGAAGGAATACATTTGTTAAACGGATACACAATGGATTTTTTTGTTATTCGTGTTGCTTTCACCTGTTTTGTTTCGAGCATGCCGGTCGTAACGCCAAAATCTAAACCGGCGCCCAAGTCATTGGTCGCAGCTGGAAGTATCTGATTTTGCCATGCAAAAACGTAAGTCTGGTGTCAAGGACGTGCGTCTGCAGTCGGTTTCTCCTTCAACTTTATTTTGTCAGCGGCAGGTTTTGTATACAAGTAAAAATCCGTTTGGGTGTAAGCGAAAAGAGATATAAAAAACTCTTGTATAATTGCTGTGGATTTGGCGCATCACGCTATCGCAAACTTTATTTTTTCGAATATTTGATTTTACTCAGTGTAGTCACACTGATCTTTCACTGTCTACAGAAACATTTGATGAGTTTAATAATTTGATGAATACTTTTTACTCTATTTTAATATTATATAATATATAAATTGTTATACACTACACACGTTCCACACACAACTATTGAACACAGTAATTCAAATCTATCAACACAATCTTGCATAAGAAAAATAAAATGCTCAAGAACTGTTAAAATGTTTGACTACAATGTTACTTCCGAGCATCACCCTTATATAAGTTGAGTGTTTTCTAGGAGCTTCTAAATGTCTCCTTAAATAATCGTTCTAGAGCAGGGGTGTCCAACACGCGGCCCCTTAGTACGAAAGCCAGGTTCGCCCCTTTCTTTAAAAAAAATTTTGTATCAAGGTCCTTTTAAAGGTTTTTTTCATTCCAGTGTTCTACACTTTGAGGGGAAATTTTATGCTAAACTAGCAAAATGTATCGCTCCGCTGTTACCTGTTCTTGTTTTTAAAATAAATCCTTTTGATAATACAAAAAGTCCTTAGAGATTTAAAAATAGGATTTATATTTTAACAAACAGTTTACAGCATTTGGATTCCTTACTATAATAAATTACTTTTTAATAAATCTGAACTGCATTATGCATATCCCCTTACCATGCATTGTACATGATTTTCTGTGTGCTGACTCATTCTACCCTTAGGGGGCCTATAAGTACCTTCTTTAGGTGAAAGTACGGGTGTCATAAATCTTGAGGCACCGAAAGGATCTTTTCCTTTTCCCAAGGGTTTACTGTCTTTAGTAAACACGGGCCTTCACGACCCTGGGTACCCTAAAGTGATCCTTCTTCTTGACCCTCTTCTTTGTCATTCAATTCATCCTCTTTCTTCCTCCCTGTCTTTGGATCAGCAGACTAAATGTTGTGTGTGGCGCAGAGCAGCCAAACTTGGCTCTTTGCGCCAAAAAAAAAAAAAAGCCAATCAATCAACTTTTCTTTACTCCTTTTGCTTGAGTACCTAAAAAATCAAGAGAGATATCAGATGTTTTAAAGTTTAAAGAAATATTCGTGACGGTTAAGTGATAAAGGGCAATGTATACTTAATCACCTGCGAATGACAGTGCAGTACAATAACAAAATTCCCAACACAAATGAGTAACGTGAAAAGATAATTCAAAAGGAAATACTTTTAATTTTCTAAGAAAAATGGTACTGTAATAATATTTAAACATTATTTGATCATTGCATTGAGTTATATTATATAAAACATTATATAATTTATGTCTGTATACATGAAAAAATACTCGGAAAACAATAATAATAATTTGTTTCAAACTCTTACCCACAAATGTTTTTTTGTTTCCAAAATCTGAGAAAAGTACATATTTCATGTGTACCATGAGATATAATGTTTTCCGAAGTGACCCCGCAAGGTCATTTGGGTTGGCCACCCCTGTTCTAGAGTTTTCCAGGAGCATCTATTTTTGTGGCCAAGGTTACTCTTATTCAATTAGCATTATTGAAAGAGTTTATTGGCCTACAGTGATCTTTTCTGCCTTTTCAAGGCCGAGAGGCCAACAAATTTCAAAAATTTCGTTGTAGTATATATACAATTACAATGAAAAATAAATTTAAAACAAAACCTTAAACTTCTTTTTTCGCGTAAATCCTAAAACAAAGCTTCAATGAGTACAAATGAACTGCATTTTTATTTTCAAAATAAAGTTGTGAATTTGAATTGCTATTTAAAAAATTATTAAAATTTCTTTAAAATTCTTGGTAAATTAGTAATTTTTTTATGTCAAAATATCCAATATTGCCAATTTCTTAAGTGCTAAACTAAAGTCTACTGCATTATTTAAGAATATTGTATTCAATTCTATTGACTAAATTTCTTCAGAAAAACACATGTTCATTTCCTGAAATTGTTTTATGCAAATAGGTTAAGAGGTGAAGCGAACTGCATCTTCTAGTTTTGTTTATAAGGCTCTTTACAGATGCAGTTGAAAGCATAAAATAAAAATGTTGTTTATGTCAGGAGAAGAATATTTTACATTGTAACTATCGCTGAATTTCAATAAAGATGCGTCGATTAAGCTTTAGAAAATGATTTCTCGTTTATATTTAGTTTCAACTTTCATTTATTTTTTCACTTCTGTAATTTCCTCCTGCCTTACTTTTGTAATAACATTAAAGCTGAGAGCTTGTAATAACTCTCTCGACATTCAAATTTTGAACACTTTGCTGTTAGAGGTAAATAACTTTACCCTAAAATGGTTCTTTTCAGTCCTTCCTAAATGAAAGTATTAATTTTTAAAGAAAGAAGACAAGCAATTAGACTGTAGATAATTGTATGCGTTTTGTCAGTCGCGAGACTTTTTAAAGTTTAAAATTTTCCTCGCTAAATGAAGAAATTCGACCGGAAAATTTCGTGCTAAAATATTTACTTAAAATAAGATTAAATTTCATTATATTGCAAAAATAGTTTCAAATTTTTTTTTCAAAGGGTTATAATTGTAATTATTCATGATAAATAGTTTCCATTTTGCAACAAATGTCGTGTGATTCATTTGTAATTCAAAATAATTTTTCGTGATTGATACATTTAATGCAGCAGAGAATACATTTAAATTAATTTTGTACAAAGAACCAACGCCGTAGGGGCAAAAAGGAAATCTTGACAGATTTTGTTTTCAAATATAAATGAAGATTAGCATTAATTACTTCTGCTTAATTCTATGAATCGAAATTCCATTGCGGGTGTAATTTACAGCAATAATGGGGAATTAGTGTGGATTTTCCTCCGTTCACACAACCTGTGATCCCATTCGCACGCAGTGAGGCCATGGGCAAAGAATTCTCATGAAACAGATATTTACGACAATAAATAATCATTAATGATGTTTGGAAAGATTTCTTGACTTGAAAATACAGCGATGGAAACTCAAGGTCGGATAAAAATTGGGTTACAAAGAAACATTGATTAAAAATCAGGAATGTCAATAATATATATGCATTAGCATATTATTGATTGTCCTCAAACTCGCAAAAACTATTTATTTATTTACGTTTTTTAACATCTCGCGAATTTGATTGCTGAATTTTTGGTTCCAAAAAATAAGACAATTTAAAAAACGTTGAAATAAAAATGGCGCTTACATGTTATACCGTCGCCAAATGTCGCGATATGCAGACAATAGTGGAAACCATTCCCGTGTATGTTCGAGAAAGTGAGAGTTATATTAACGTCGTACTAGAAAACAACACGAAGTCTATTGGCGACGAACCTCGTAATTTTAAACCTCGGTCAAGTGACGAGGATGACACCTGAGCTAGCGCCCTTCCTCCCACTACTACACCCAATGAAAGGATCATGGGTGACATTGCAGGCGGGCCTCTGGTGTCACTAGTGAGTGAGTGAATATTAACGTCGCACTGTTCAGCTACACGAGAGCTTTTGGCGACGGACCACGTAATTTTGAACCATAGTCAAGTGACGTGGACGACACCTGAGCTGGCACCCTCTCCTAACTACCAAGCAAAAGTCCACACCCAACGGGGAGGATGTTTGAGCTCTCAAGATTTAACGTGCATCGCCCTGCTACAAGGCTGGTCTTTAGTGGTAATTGGGCCTCCAACTCGTGATACAAAGCCAGCCCAGATCCGGATAATCCCTTGAGCACCTCGCTACCGCGGCCCCTTCTTCAGTGACACATCTACAGGGTGCTGGGCGACACGCCGGCAACGAGTTTGTTACCATAATCACTAGGCTATCGTGATTACCGCGCATGCTCAAAGACAGTAACAAAAACAGCATTTGAGGACATTTTTTTGCAGGACATTGGTTGACGACATTGAGCACCTACATACACGAGTGGTTCCATTTAGGAAACGATTTCTAAAGTATTAAATAAACTATATAACGAACCAATAATCTAATATCTGAATCATACAGCTAAAAAAATTGAAGTACAGTCGGACCCGATTTAATAAAATCATCGGCACCGAACATTTTGTTCATTATATCGGGGTCCAAACAAAATACAAATTTTTGCACTTTCCTTTTGAAAATTCCACACACACACACACACACACACACACACACACAGTTTTCGGAAGCAATTCGAAGTACGAATGAGAAAGTACAAAACCAGTACTTTTATCTCGTTCAACAGTTAAAAATACTAAAAATGAATCGTTACGCACCAGTGGATTGGAAATTTTAAAATATTGACTAATAAATGTTTGAAAAAATCTTGATTCCTGACTCGAAACAGTTTTTTTTCTTCGACTTAATGCAGTGAAGAAAATACTGCAGCATTTACTTCCTGCTTCATGGGGTTTTTTTTAATACAGTTTCCAATGTAAAGAATTTAAAAAAATTCAACAGCCTTTGATAAGAGCTCTGCTATCAAATTCTGCACTCAGATTACTTTCCAGCCCAAACGAACTCCTGAATTCCAGTTGCCATTGTACAGATAGGCAGTTCGTCATCATATGCATTATAAATGAATATCTTAAAATATTCTTTGAGTTGTGTAGTTGGAAGAGTGTGGGGCAGCTCTGGGTCCAAACTCCTACATGATAGGTGGTTACTCCTGATTCAGACATTTGCCCGTAACGTAATAACTGTCTAGGCGTACTAGGATGGCGTAGACGCACGTGCCATTGATAGCACGCGATGAACATTTTGGGCACGCCACTGATCAAAACGGATTGTATTTTTATTCAAAATATTAAAGTTCACACATGGAGTATTACGAACGACCGCGTGCGATTGATCGCAGCTTTCTGAAAGCGATATATTTTTCAGTTCAAAGAATTATCGAAATGCTGAAGTTTTTTCTTTTTTCTCTATAAAAATTTGATGTACCCCCATGGAATGAAGTGAACTTGTCCCTATTCGACTGATTGAAATTGAAAATTTGAAATGCAACTGATTGATTTCCCGTCTAGTTCAATATGGATTCAAAAATGCTAAATGGAAAAAGGAGAAAGTTAGATTGATTGAAACAGAAAATATTAACAAGCAATATATGTAAAATACGAGTAAATGTAATTTGGGAAACATAGAGCTGAATTTCAGACACATTTAACTGTTTCAAGAAGTTTTCGGTCCATGCTATTTTAACCATTATTTTCCTTTATCTACCTATGCCTGGCACGGAGCAGCGCAATACAGGAATTTTTCAAGGTGGTCTGGGGTCGAAAGTTCACCATTCTTGTATCATGCTCCTTTGATTTTATGGTTTGATTTTCGGGAAACACAGTAAAACCACTATAGAAATAAATAATTAGCATTAATTAATAAAGTTAACTATAAATACTAGCCATTTAATTAAATTTTACGTAATATATAATTTATAGAATTATAATCAATCGGAAAAGTGGAGGGTTTTAGGTGGTCCGGATTCCCAGGACACCTCCCCTTGTGTGCGCCATACTGCTCAAGTGAGCCACACATTTCAGAGATGAATACATTTAAGATTCCGTTAGAAAAACTGCCGAAGATATAGATGACATTAATTCAGCATGTATCTTCTAAAAGTAAATATCTTACAATCCTAATATAAGTTATTTTTCCTAATCTGCAATAGCAGAAATCGCACTAATGTTATTTAATCTGGAATTACACGTATAATCCAAAACATTTACCACTATAAAGTACAAAATGTATGTAGTAAATAAAAGAGTTTTGAGTTGCTAATATTTAGGTTTTATTATATTTTCCAATAATCACAAGTCAAAAATTATTATTTAGCGGCATCGTCTGTATCCTCATTAAATACGAAAATGACGCGTTTTGATCCCTTCTAAAGGTTCGTAAGCAATTCTGGTCTATACCCTTTACTGTCAAATTGGGTACTTCTGGCTAAGAGAAAACCTTTATTCCGACAAATAGGGATGTTACTAATTAAAAAATTCAACTTTTTCTAACACAAACTAATAAAAAAACGTTCGGATGTTAAAGTAATTCGTTGGTTCTGGGTTTATTAATCGTTAAATAGAGGTTTTTACCTTCATTTTAGTCGGGGAAAGAGAAAAAATTCGCTGAATTGTCAAATTCGTTAAATCGGGATCAGACTGTAATTCACTGCCGTTATTTTGGCAATAGTAATAAAAAGTACCTGGGAAAACATTACACTACGAAGGTGTTCGCCTTCGTAATACGTTTTGAAGTGATAAAAATACAGTTTAAATCTACTACTAGTTTAAATAATATGCGTCTAAAAAAACATTTTGTATAAAAAATTGTGTTTAACGTTTCTAATAAGCACTGTTCATAAAATTTTGACTACATTTTTACGCACAAATACCATATGGAAATTTTTTCTGATTGACACTGCTACATTATGAAGAGGCGTTAAAAATAATCACAGCATTCACGCTCTTTGTTTTCAGTTACTTTTATCATTAGCCAAACTCTTTGCTCGGGTTTGTTTTCGTTGTGTCACCTACACTCAATTGTCTGACCTTGTTTCCGGCCTTTCTAATTTGGCACCTTGAAATCGCCCATTAGGAAGTAGGTCTTAATGTAGGCTTTCTCTAAAGAAGACCAAATTTAAACCTACGCCTTTGGTTACACAGAAAGTGAGAGTACGCCTCTAAGAGTGATTCAATACCCGTGCCCTTTGCTTGTTATGTTTACCTTTCTTAAAGTAGCTGTTATGGCTCATGTAATGCTTTCAACGACCTTGTTTCGAAGACAATGCAAAACAATGAGCACCTACATACATGAGTGGTTTCCATTTTCGAAACGATTTCATAAGAGAAAGTTTGTTACTTTGATAAGTATATTTTTAAAGACTAATTAAAGTATAAGAATAAGGTGTAAATATATCTCAAAATTATCAAAAGAGAAATCTGTTAAAAGAACTAGATGTAAAGGTGGAAAAAAGATGCAATGGGCTCGATTCACGCGACGTCAGTCATGTGATAACTACAATTACGCGTTTCCAGCCAATCAATTTATATGTTTCAGTGACGCCATAGTCACATGATAAATACACTCACGTGAATCTAGCTAATCAGTTCATGTGCTTAGTATTGGCAACTTTTACTTTTTACAGAAACTTTCTTTTAGCAAGTAATATAAAAAAAATTTTTTTTAAGGTAATTCCTACTTAGGCCAACAAAGAAAATTTTATTTTATTTACTTTTTATTAAATTACAATTAATTATATATATATATATATATATAATAATAATAATAATTCCCTTTAGTACCCTTTTTATTTTAACTCTTTGTACTAATATTTAAACAAACTTTTTTTCTTTGGTTTAAGAAATAACATTGTAATCTTAATCGTAATCGGCTAAACTGAAATCCCTGTCCCACCCATTCTATCCAATCAGAACTACTATTACGTAATAACCACTGTTGGTATAAAAGAAAAATTAGGTGTAATCGCTCTTTTTTGTATGCTTGCCTTCATCATTTTATTCAGCCGGCTGCCGCGCGTTCTGCGTTTGTCTGTGTTGTGTCGTCCATGCTCAATGTAATTATTATGCCTAGATGTTTCAAGATATTCAGTAAATTGGAATTACTAATTTACAAGACTGCCTTATAATCCCATCAAAGAATATGCATCAACATACAAGAATCATACACCACCGGCCACGCCTTACCCCTTTGGTTCGCCATTGTTTCAATCAACCACATTCGACACGACAAAATATGACATAATATAAGTTTTTTTATTTCATATACATATATTGTATGATAGAATCACAATATTCAGTGGCAAAATAGAAAGCGATTTTTCTTTCCATATATGGTGTTGGACTATTATATTTGTTTGTTTACTACTTATTCCTTAATTACATTTTCTATACTATTCCAATAAAATAGTACAGAAAAAAGAAATCCCATTCTCAGAAATTAGGCCATCCCCGGGTGGATTCGAATCCACAACTTTTGGATTAGAAGTCCAACGCGCTATCCACTGCTCTACGGGGACACAATGAACGATTGTCCTTTTTATATATGGTGTTGGACTATTATTTTTGTTTGTTACTATTTATTCATTTTTAAAATTTAATTAATGAATTAATATTTGAAAAAAACTATATTAACATCAAGTGTCATCCACTACAAGTTTAAAAAAAGGTATTTGAACTTGAGTGGACGAATAGAAAGTATTTTATTAACGATTGAAAATTTGAGCAAGATATACATAAATAAATATATATAGGAGATGTGAACTAATAGTAAGAATTGAAAATAATACACTAAGGTAAGCAAAATGCACTCAATTTAAAAACACACGTATATTAAAATAATTTTTTTTTTAGTGCCGGATAATTTTTGAAGAATCTTTATATTTGAACATCTTTACCGAATTATTAAAATTGAAATTTCATCTAAATTTCACAAAAACAACAAGTACTGGTCTGATGTCAGCTTTGAATCAACTAAATTCATGACACTACATGATAAATGAAATCACGTGTTCTCCATTGAATTCAAAACTGGCATTAGACTTTTATTTGTAGTTCAACTTATAAAAAATTTTTGATAAAATTTCAATAAAATTTTGATAGTTGGGAAAAGATGCTTATGTATTAAGATTCTTTAATTTTTTTAAAATTAAAAATTCTTATTCGTATACTTTTTAATCGTATGTATTTTATGTATGTTTCCGTTGTTATGTTGACAAATGTATACTTTTAAAAAGTTTCTGAAAAAAATCAAAAGTTGGCAACAGTTGCATGAGCTGATTAGCTGGAAACGCATGATTGTAGTTATATGAATGTGACGTCACATGAATTTAACTCATTCATTGGAGAACACCTGGTTGCATTTAACATGAATTTGAAATTTTATCACCAAGTGTTTCGCCTATTATATGCGACAAAAATGCGAATAAATATTTATTTATATATATTATATTTGAAAATGATAAAAATGAATTCAATAATTAGTTTCAGTTTTAAAACAATTGTGTATTTAAATACATTTTTCTTTCTATAGAGAATAAAGTTTTCTTTAAAATTCAATTTTAGTTCCTTATTTAGATTATTTGGGAAAAAAATCGAAATCGGTTTATATATAATTTATATTTTTATTCTATATACTTTAATGATAATACCGTCAATATTCCATTATTTTTTTATATTAATTCTAAAAATATGCTGTTGTCAATATTAATGTTTTGTTCTTCAAATCTGCATAATATTTCGTGTAAACAAAGAAAACAATAGGAAACCCAAATGAAAACAACCGGTGTCTTATTTAAAAAGTATTATTGACCTTATTTCAAAATAAACTTAGTTTTTCAGATCTGAGCGATCTTACGAAACCCTATCACTAAAACCTAAATATTTAGTGTCAGTTACACAGTGACTAATCCAAACAACTGTCATCAGTAGAAGTTGAAAAAAAAAAGTAATATCGCGAGGTATATTTTCGATTAAGCTAAATTACTTTCCTTTGATTTCGTAATAGAATGCTTTTTTTTTTCCGTTTAATTATTGTAGCTAAACAAATAACATTTAAATGAAAATAATTTTTTTCACATAATGATGAATGATTTATAGAGCAGTTTGAATGAAATAAGTGAATTACGTAATGAATGTTAGTGATTAGCGAGTTTTAAAAATTAATCATAGGGTTTGTAGTAGCAAAATAGACTTCAAATGTATTTATAGAATTAAATCTAGACAGTTAAATCTATTTTAATAAAAGTGTGGGAAAAAGGATAGCGGAAAGTTTGAAAACCGGCGAAATTTGTACGCTTGAGCAATGCGTAATGATCGCGTGCACCTTAAAATGATTTTTTTAAAAAAATTTTCTTGAAATTTTAAAATTTGACATAGAAGAGATTTTCACATATACTTTGCGATCTTATTCTTGAACAAAATGAAGCAGGTTTGTGATTCTCGCACCATTTGAAAAGTTCAAGAATTTCTTTAAAAACATGTTTAGCTATAATTCGAGCGTTGTATATATAAGCTAATTAGCCGATTTTCAGCAAAATTTAGAAAATACATCAGAAAGAATAACACATTGGCTATAATTTATAAAGATGCTGTGTGAAGTTTCCAATATATAACGATAATTGTCAAGAAAGTAGGGAAAAATTCTGCCATCTGCAAAAAAGCCCGCGCGACAGCATATATCTTTTTTGTGTGAAGCAAAACTTTCCCTTTTGTTTTGTAGAAGAAATAGCGGTAACAAATGTCATTTTGAAATGTTTTAAAGATTTTTTTTTTCTAACCAGAAATCTATAGGTCTAAACGACACGGTATCTCATGCGGTATCCTTACTAATATTATAAACGCGAAAGTTTGTATGGATGTTTATTACTCTTTCACGGAAAAACAACTGAATGGATTTTAATGGAACTTTACAATAATATAGCTTATACATCAGAAAGAATAACACATTGGCTATAATTTATAAAGATACTGTGTGAAGTTTCCAATATATAACGATAATTGTCAATAAAGTAGGAAAAAATTCTGCCATCTGCAAAAAAGCCCGCGACGGCGCATATTTATCTTTTTTGTGTGAAGCAAAACTTTCCCTTTTGTTTTGTCTGCAACATGCCTCAGTGCACGCTCGCTTTTAATTTATTCCTTTGATCAGTGTAATCACTATTTTTTATTTCATAATAAAACTAGATTTCAAAGGGAGAGGTGGTGTCAAGATTTTAACATAAAATAAATACAACAGAAAGTAATATTAACGCATTACACTTCCAGATATAAATTATTTACACTATTTTAAGTGTTCAATACACAAAATGTGTAACAATGCGTTACTTTTGCTGAGCAGAAATCAGCTTAGGAAGATGCTTTTCAAAAATCGACTGACAAAGAGTTACGGGGAAGTTATAAATAAATAAAATCCCTTTTATCAGCTATTAGATCTACAGACTTAAAATTCAATAAATATGTTTCTCTTTTATGTTCAGCTGAAATATTCACGTAAAATTAACCCATTAAAAACTTCTTTCTAAAAACTTCTTTATAAACTTCTTCTTTATAAAAACTTCAATGTTTTTGGTTTTCTCGCTTTTTTTCCCCAATTCCTACTATTAGCTCACTCTCTCTCTCTATATTTATATTCGTGGAATTTTCAATCGTTAATAAAATACATTTTAAAGCGCTCAATTGAGCTGAAATTTTATATACACGATTATTTTTGGATGAGAATGCAGTAGTTTAATAATAATTAATAAAAATTAATTGATTAAAGCTATTTGAAGAATTACAAATACAGCCATTAGCATCATTTTTGGCGACGACTTGTGTCAAAACTTGAAAAGGTTTTTTTTTTTCTCACGTTTTAAACCATTCAGCTGAACCGAAATTTTCTATACACGACTGTTTTGAGTAACAATACGATATTTTAATTGTAATTAGTTAAAATTAATTGACTAAACTAATTATTTAAAGAATTACAGATTCAGCCACGTTACGATACTTTATAATGATAATTAATAACAATTAATTGCCACTTATATTAATATTGTGATTCTGTCATATTGTATGGACATATTTATGTTAATTATAACTATGTATTTAATAAAAAGTAGCTTTGTTGATATAAGCAGAAATTGACTTAAAAATATTTGTTTATATTACTTTTTTTTTGACCATTTGTGAAGGAAAAGTCACGGTTTCGTTTTGGCGTAAGCTACGTCGCACACAACATAATAGCCTATAATTCTTTCCATTTTCATAGAGTTTATAGGCTGATTTATTAACGTCACACACTGGAGCAACACGAGGGGTATTGGCAAAAACCTCGTAATTTTGAAACATAGTCAAGTGTGATGCGGATACCCGAACTGGCACTCCTCTCTCTAAATTTCCTCACCACACCAAAGTGATGGAATAAGAAGGGGTTAAAAATATGTGATATTTTACAAAACACATTCATCTTTGGTGAGTGAGTGTTTATTAACGTCGCACTATAAAGCAGCAACGGACCTCGCATTTTTGAAACATGGTCAAATAACGAGGACATCCGAGTTGAAAACTCCTTTCCGAACTTCCACACCTCGCCAATGGGAGGATTTTTATCCTCGATAGATTTGACGTGTATCAGCCCTTCTACCCGAAAGGGTCTTCAGGGGCATGTGAGTGAGTGAATATTAACGTCGCACTGTTCAGCTACACGAGGGCTTTTGGCGATGGGCCTCGTAATTTTGAACCATGGTTAAGTGCCGAAGACGACACCTGAGCTGGCACCCTCCTCTCCTAACTACCACACCACACCAACGGGAGGACGTTTGAGCTCTCGACAGATTTAACGTGCATCGCTCCCCTAGACGGTGGGTCTTTAGCTGTGCTGGGCTCGAACTCGTAACAAGTCTGGCGCGATCCGATACCTTGACCACTAGGCTACCGTGGCCACCTCAGGGGCATGTGAGTTCAAACTCATGCTATGCTGGCAACGTGTCGTGACTATTGGGCTACCGCGGCCACATTCATTTTTGGCGAATGTGTGCGCCATTTATCACCGTCTATGTAAACTTTCAACTGTCATTTTTGATATCCAATGAACAACAGTGTTATACAATTTATTTTATTTTAATAGGCCTGCAAATTTTAGATACTCATTTGCGTACCCTCTGTGTACCAAATACATAATTTTACAAAAGTATCTACCAAGAAACATTATATTGAAACATAATTTTTTGTTGTTGCTTATCTTCTCTAATGGGGCTGCGCATTGACATTTAACCTTTGCAGACCTAGTGCATTCACCAGGAGCTGGTATCACTTTTTAGTGCGGCACTATATAGGTGATACCAATTACCGCAATTAATTTTGACTCCCAGTATCCTCCCCAGAGAGAGGCACCTGAGCTCTGGCGATGCGAAACCGTACTTAGGATTTTAATTTTGCTGAGAGCACCAAAGGAATTTTTTTCATGCTTTACAATCATATGAAATGACCGCTGTCGATTTTCTGCATCATGAAAATCCACTGACTTGGACCGAGGTTGAACCCGCAACCTTAGGTGCAGAAGGCCAGCGACAAACCAACCAAGCCACCTTGCCGGTGAGTTAGTGAGTTTGAGGTTTTTTGGCTCAAGAGCCAATTCTAGCTATGCTACGCCAAACATTTCTACGTATCTGTGGTCTCGACGTGAAAAGAAAAGAGAAATTTGAATGGCAAGAGTGAGGGCTGAAAATAGAGACGAATCACTAGGGTACCCCGGGGTCGTGACACCCGTGTTTACCAAAGATAGTAAACCCCTTGGGAAAATGTAAGATCACTAGGGCACCTCGGGATTGATTGATTGATTGAATATTAACGTCGCACTGTTCAGCAACACGAGGGCTTTTGGCGACGGACCACGTAATTTTGAACCATGGTCAAGTGACGTGGACGACACCTGAGCTGGCACCACCCTCTCCTAACTACCACACCACACCAACGGGAGGACGTTTCAGCTCTCGACAGATTTTACGTGCATCGCTGCCCTACACGGCGGGTCTTTAGTGGTACTGGGCTCGAACTCGTGACATGGCAAGCCACGGTCCGATACCTATACCACTCGGCTACCGCGGCCTTAGGCACATCGGGATAGTGACACCCGTACTCACCTAAAGAAGGTAAGCCCCCTAAGGAGAGCCACCTTGCCGGATTTTTGTGGGTAATTGATAACAGATACACATTATTCCAAAATATCAAATTTTATCTTCTTTACTATAATGTACGTATCTAATTGGATAAATATTTTAAAAACTTCTATTATTTATCATATTTTTTTTTTAAAGGAACGTAGCACAAATCTATTCACTAACCTAAAATAATCTGAGAACCCATCAAGCAGTCTATCAAAAATTATTTCATTTAATTTGGTCAATGGTAAATCGTAACACTAGACAAGATTACTCTAGTGAAAAGGTTAGTCTTCACAATCAAAACTTCCTCTTAACTCGTTACGGAAGATCGGATGTGCAAACAAACATTGTACCAATATTTAGATTGCAGAGATAAATCAAAAACAGATTTAACCACCTTCATGTCGTAGTGGTTGCGTGCTATAATTCGATTGAAAAGAAAGTCGTGCGAAAACCATTTTTTTTTCTAATGACTTTTCGTAGGCGTTTGTCGAGTTTCTTTGATGAAAAGCCCTTTGAATTCCTGGCATGTAACATCACACGGGAAACGCCACGCATCTTTCAACCTCCTAATCTCCTTTGAAATCATCTTCGCCGATTTTTCCTTGTTGGAGAAGTTGCCGCCTTTTTAGGAGAAATGCATCCTCAGGACTAACAGCCCGCTATTGTTTGGCTAAGAATAACTTCGGAAGAAAAGATCTCACGCCTTTAAAAAAGGAAGCCTATTAGAGGAGCCATTATACAAGCGTTTCTATTATTGTTACATCTTTTATTTAATTGAGTTACTTTCTACGTTTTATTTCTAGGGTAGTTAGAGGTAAAATCCTTTTGTTGTTGTGAGAATTTTTTTTTTGATTTTAAGGTTCAATGACCCTTTTTTGTTTAGGTCATCTTTGGTTTGTGGTGGAAACTAATTATGAAGTACCCTGTTTATATTGAAAAGAAATACACATCCCTTTTAAACATTTATTCAAGATGATGGTACTTAATTTGAAATTTTTTTTAGTTAAAAACTCAAATTGAATATGCATGACTCTCAACTAAAGACCTGAAGGAGGGAAGATTCGATCTGGATACCTTCTGTTCCGTACGCAAATATTTTATCGACCACGCCAAAACGATCGTCTTCGCGCGATGTTTGGTACTAGTTTTATATAGATAACACACCACCACATCCTCCATGCCAATGATTCGGTGAAAGAACGATACCATATTCGTGGCGAGCATGTAATTAGTTGCGTCACTTGGTGGGTTGCGTCATCGTGCGTGACGGCTTGAGAATTGCGTCATTTGCATGAGACGGCTTTGAGAAGTAACGGCTTATTTGCGTCAATGTTTGACGGCTTGGTTGCTTTTGCGGTGGATAGATGGCGCCACGACTGCGGCGTGCGAAAGGTGTGGTTCTTTGCACGGCCAGGGTCACCAATGAAGGAGGGAAGGATTCGATCTGTGAGTACCTTCCATTCCGTACGCAAGTACTTTATCGACCACGCCAAAACGATAGTCTTCACGTGATGTTTGGTACTAGTTTTATATAGGTATCACAACGAAAAAGACCTAAAAGAAAATGGGCAGTCGGATGGATATAGTAGGCGGTAGATCCCGTAACTTCAAAGCTCAAACACACAAGTGTCAAGAACGCGACACATCTCAACCAGCATCTCAATCTGTTATATTCCATACTATGCCTAGTGAAGATTTCGATAACCGTATCAAGAGAGGGAGTTTATCTCGGACTACAAATCAACACAAGGGCCGCGTTTGGCCAAGCTGGGAAAAACATTACTTAATTTACCAAAAAGCAAGTATCTCGTTTAGATAAATTTCTATAAACTTAAGAAATATGAGGATGAAGGGAATAGAAAACGAGGAGAATATTTGAATATATATATATAATTGTTAAGGCATCCAGAGGGCGCTTTACTCATGTTTTCCCAAAGACAACAAAAGTATTAGAGGGGAAAAAAATATCATCCGGAAACTTTGGGGTGATAGTTAAATTGTTGTTGTCGTGTCCTTCCCGAAAGGAAGGAATGAATGTTGCCACAGCCTGAGACAGGTTGGACTTCTTTACAATAAATGGCGACACCACCTATCTCCACTTCCACACTTTAAGCATGGAACTGGAGGGGAGGGAAATATTTTCCAGCCTCCTGTACTCGTGGTTTCTGCTGCGACCCCAACAAGACTTTCGGACCCAATGATTTAACGAGCACGTACTCCACGTGTACTCGGAGAGTATTTGGTAGCATCGGGCATTGAACCCAGGCCTTCCGGTCTGGAGTCCGAATGCTCTAACCACTAGGCTACCCACGGCCAAAATATTAACGAGGGCTATTGGAGACGGACCTCTTAAATTTGAATCATGGTCAAGCGCCGATGTCGACATTTAAGCTCTGGCACACCCCTCTTCTAACCTCCATATCACACCAATTGGAGGAATTTGATCCTCGATAGATTTAACGTGCATTGGCCACCTCTACATGGAGGGTCTTCAGAGGCACTAGGCTCGAACTCATGATACGCCAGCCATGAGTCCGAGACCTTGATGACTTGTCTACCACGGAAGGAAAACTTGGGGTTTGAAGGGCTTAAGAAAATATGTAATTTTTTTAAAAAAATAAGTCTCTGAGGAGACAACTTTTTCATAACTCCAGACAGTCATTGATAAAATCGAATTCAAAATCAATTCGACACCAGATGGTTTATTACGCATTAGCCCTAAGTCATTGGCGATATTTGGCGAATTATAGAATGAAGAATATAGCCACAAGGCTGATTACAGGTTTTTTGTGAAGTAGGTTTTCATAGCTCAAAATCTTTGGCAATTATTTATCTCTGCGTGCAGTTTTTCTTTGGCAATAAACCGCTGGCTTGAGGTTACTACGCAAATATTATATTTACATGTAAACCTCAATTGATTGATTGATTATTAACGTCGCACTGTTTAGCTACACTAGAGCTTTTGGCGACGGACCACGTAATTTTGAACCATGGTCAAGTGACGTGGACGGCACCTGAGCTGGCACCCCCCTCTCCTAACTACCACACCACACCAACGGGAGGACGTTTCAGCTCTCGACAGATTTAACGTGCATCGCTGCCCTACACGGCGGGTCTTTAGTGGTATTGGGCTCGAACTCGTGACAATGTAAGCCACGGTCCGATACCTATACCACTCGGTTACCGCGGCCACCATGTAAACCTCAAAGGAATGTACATTGAACGTACATTGCAATAAAAGTTTATAGAAGCAGAAAAAAAGGTTTTAAAAGTTTTTTAAAGTTTTTGAAAATTTTAGGCATTGATTAATGCAAAAACAAACAAGTTAGAATCATTGGGAAAAATTTCCTAAAATGATGAATATTGTGTCGATAGCCATAAATTTGTCGGAGCTTAGCACAGAGTAACAGCGAAGCATTTTGATTTCGAGGCATGGGCTCACGTGATTGCCATTAACTAACTTCTTTAATTAGTTACATCCAGATTTGGTTGGTTGGGTTCTAATCCAAAACAGAATTGAAATTGTTTTGGAAGATATACAGAGAAAAAAGAAGTGTTTAACTGAAAATTTCCATGTCGAATATGGAAGATAATTCCGTTATTCTAGATAAATTAATTCATGATTCATTCAATTACTCAAGTCTTAATCACTTTGTATTTCATCATTCGTAACCTTTATTTTCAATAAACGAATGATTTTTAAACGTAATCACTGCGATTAGAAGTAGAAAATTATTTTTAAAAACTTGTTAATCACTATTGGATAGATTGCAGCAATGATTTTTATTCTATTATACATAAATCGCAAATGTTTGTATTATAATGTCTGAATCAACTCATCACAAACATTTTATGTTGTGATAAAAAACAAGTAATATAAAAAAAAATTTTAAGTCAATTCCTACTTAGATCAACAAAGCAAATTTTTATTTTAGCCACTTTTTATTAAATAGTTACAATTAATGTAAATATGTATATACATAGGACAGAATCACAACATTTAGTGGTAATTAATTTTTATTAATTATCGTTAAAGTATCGTATTGTCATCCAAAACAATAGTGTATATAAAATCTCAATTCAACTGAATGCTTTAAGGCTGTCTTCGGTTAATGTTAAATAATAGGAGCCGAATTTAGAAAAATTTTTAGATATAAAAGAAATGAAAAATTAATATAATATTCTGGCTCCATTATCCTTTAGAGAGCATTACTTTTTATCGTACTGCCGATTTATAAAGAGTTGATCCATTTTTTTGGTATAAAATGCGTTTCTCGTTTTCTCCTATACCGTATTGTTAAATGAGCTGTCTCTTCACATATTCAAATGGAAAAAAAAAAAAAGCATTCATGGAATATTGTGAAATTTTTCAAAACACTGTATTGTTAATAGATGTATGAGTTATAATGTTGCAAATTTCCATGAAAATCAAAGCATTTTTCTGTCTGAAAACGTGCTTCGCGTTTAGTTCAAGCTCTTGTATTTTTACCGAAACAGCCTTAAAACGTGAGAAAAAACCTTTAAGTTTCGACACACAAGTCGCCAAAAGGGTAGCTAAGTCCAAAAATGATGCCAACGTGGCTGTATTTGTAGTTCTTTAAATAATCAGTTTTAATCAATTAATTTTTATTAATTATAATTAAATTACTGTATTGTCATCCAAAATAATCATGTAAATAAAATTTCAGCTCAATTGAGGCTTTAAAATGTATTTTATTAACGATTGAAAATTCCACCAAGATAAAAATAAAAGATTGTGAGCTAATAGTAGGAATTGAAAAACCACTACGCTTTGTTTCCAAAAATAAATTCTCGATTCTTACGTCATAGAATTCGTCATGCGCATTTAAAATCAATCTAAAAGCGAAACATGTAATTACTTCTCTAATTCTGGTACAAAAACATAGCTACTTCAGTGATTTTAATAAACTGTTGATGTGACTCTTTGCTCGTGGTCCAGAAATGCAAGAGGCGTCTCTCACCAGTTGTGTCAAACGTGGAGCTGTTCAGAAAGGTAGGAAAGGTATTGGTGCGCAGAGGAAAAACTCTCGTAAATGAGCCGTTTCCAAGATACAGTCGAACCCCGATTTAACAAATTTTGCGATTTAATGAATTTTTCTATTTTCCTGATTGAAATGAAGGCGAAAACTCTTATTTACCGAATAAAAAACCCCGAATTAATGAATTATTTCAGCAGCTTGAAAGTTTGTTTATTTGTTTCTATTAGAAAAAAATTGAATTTTTTCAAATGATATTCTTTTTGTACGGAACAGAAAAATACTTTTCTTATAAACAAGAATTTTAACGGGAAAAGGTGAAAAGACCACCATTAGACATTACAGATGCAGAAGTCATGAGTGTAACCTATCGAGTGAATCTTGAGTAGGATGGGAAATTCCTTTCTTATCTCATTCCAACCCACAACACAGGGGATATTTTAACACTAAACATACCATAACGGGTCAAATGACCCATTTTGAACTTTTGCGTTGAAAATGCGCGTATCATCTTATTGCTTTTGCACATTTGACTTCATGACTTTTTCTAAGTAATTAATCTACAGTTATACTATTTTTGTTTTGTTTTATTTTTGAGTAATACTTGTCGTATACCGTTATCTACCACAACAGGTCATTTGACCCGGAGAGAATTTTTTGTTTTATAAGCTTATCGAGTCATATTGCTTATCGCATTGTAGTCGGTAAGTTGCACGTTTATGCAAAGACTGTTGCGTAAAGTAGTTCATTCAAAATAGCTGAGAATAATTTCAAGAAAAGTCTAAGTTCTAAGTCTTGCAAATGGCCGCTCCAAGTTTTTTTCAATATCCTTGATTTAGCTGGCATAAGTGCCTGGATTTTGTACAAGCAAACGACAGGAGAAAACATCAAGACAAGATTTTTTACTCAAGCTAGCAGTAAAACTTGGCGCCGATTTTCGAGAAGCCCGTGAATAACTAAAACAAAAAAGTACGAAAGGATCGTTGCCTAAGTCTACTACAGATGCTTATCAACGTAAGAGATGTCAAATAGGATACTGTAAAGAAAATAAAACCAACAAAATTTGCTCTAAATGTAAAAAATATGTTTGCGGAAAATGTACAATGGACACACTTATCTGTAAAAAATGCGATGAGCAATGAATTAAAAATTCTAATTTTTGCTTTTGTAATAGAAATGGTCAATTTATTATATTTTGTTTTATTATAATAAATTTAATTTTTATTTTTATTTCCTTTCTAACATCCATATTTCATACATTCAAGCATAAAACATAAAGTCGGGTCATTTGACCCGCTATGGTAGAAATAGGTATCTATTAAGTGTTGGTATGATTAGTGTTAATGATCATGACACATTTGATGACGGACTGTCTATCTGTGCAAATAAAGATGAGGAAATTTTGATTTGTAGCAGCCAATGAGTAGCGATTCGGATACAGAAATTGGAAATGAAACTAATATCACAACTACATTGTTTTGAAACTGAAAACACACACATGGCTCTTTCTAATACAGCAGGATGTAAACGATGCAGTATTTTCTTCTCTGCATAAAGTCGAAAAAGAACTCTTCCGAGTCAGAATCAAAAACATCTATTAGTCAGTATTTTAAAATTTTCAGTTATAGCCAGTGCGTAATAATTCACCAATAGTACTTTTAGCTGTTGAATAAAAATAATATAATTTCTAACTAAGGATATTTTTTGTGTAGTTGTTCGTAGAATTTCTTAAGACAAAATGCAAAATTTTATTTCGTTCGACCCCGATGTAATGAATTACCTCAATTTAATGAACAAAATGTTCGGTCCCAATGAATTCGTAAAATCGGGGTCAGACTGTATTGGCAAATTGCAATGTTCGCTTAGAATAGAACTCATTTTCTATCCACATTTTTGTGAACTGCGAGCGAATATTCACGGACTGATTTTTTTCCACATAAGTAACCGATGGTTTCCTAAAATGAGGCAAAAAGTAACCAGACAGATGTTTGAAAATACTCGTGATGACAACCACCTTACATCATGAGGGCTCACCCAAAAATTCCCATAGTTGAGCCCGACTTCGCATATTGCAGGGGAACATACCCTCCCTCCCTCCCTTGTATCCGTAGGCCAGAAACGCGAGTCGTTATCTCTGCTATAATTCTCCATAGTTGAACGCTTACGGAATTTCTTCATTTGGCATTCTTTATTTTTTTCATCATTTCACTTCCCCACAGAACCAGGCAAAAGCTAGTTCCTGATCTTATAGACAATCAATAGTGTACTAGTGTACCTATATCTCTTTTATGAGGGGGAGGGATGTTGAATGAGAGTTATACTAATGACGCATTATAAAGCAACACGAGAGCTATTGTCGACGGACCTAGTAATCTTCAACCTCGGTCAAATGACGAGGAAGACATCTGAGCTGCCACTCTCCTCTTTTAACTACTACACCAATGGGGTCAATTCATGTGACGTCATTGTCACATGATAGTGAAAGCCAAGTGATTCTAGCCAATCAATTTAAAAACTCATGCGACGTCATAGTCACACGATAAAAACTATTTAGTGTTTCAAGCTAATCAGTTCACGCGCTCCGGTGTTGCCAAGTTTTGCTCTTTGTAGAAACTCTCTTAAAAGTACATATGTATACAAAATGCATTTTATTTAAAAGTATAAACATAAAATATGACTTTTTTAATTTAAAAATTTTTTTTTTAAAGAAATTTTTTTCCTAACATTTAAACATCTTTACCGAAATACGAAATTTGAAATTGTATCCAAGTTTACAGATAGAACAACAAGTACAATTAGTTGAATGTTTGTTTTGAATTCAATGGAAAGCACGTGTTTGTTTTTATCATGTGACTTCACGAATTGGGCCCATTGGAGGACATTGAGCCTCGAAAGATTTAACGTGCTTCGGCCTTTTGTACATGGTGCTTCTTCAGTGACAAGGACTCGAACCCGCGATACTCCGGCCACGAGTTTCTGACCGTAACAGTTGGGCTACCGTGGCCACATTTTTATCAGGGATTAACATTCTAAAAACACGTAAGACTGAAGTGCTGAAAATTAATCTGCATGGTAACAATTTTACAAACAATTTTTTTCGTTATTTTTGAGTTAATTACGAGGCACTATAAACAAATATTCAAATTTGTCGATATTTGAATACGGTTCTTTTCGGATGAATAGTTAGTTCATATATATTATAATCTTTGCTCTCTACACACAAATACCTTTCCAAAGGTAACACGTTTGTCAAAGTCAGTGGAGAATACCTCTTATACTTCCCTAGTAAATTGATGAGTTCAGAAATTTTTTTAAGGTTATGAACGAGAGGAGATTAATAATGAAGTATACTCTCCGTTAAGCCCCATACAATTTAAGAGATGGTCATCAGAGATTTGCGCAGAATTACTGATGGTGCAGTAAGAAAAGTTTTCCAGCCGTTGTGGAAAGAAAGATTCTTAAAATGTCCACTAGCAGTATACTAATGGTGGTTTATTTGTACGATTTACCATACTTCATTTTAATGAAAGAATGAAATATTGGTGAAAAAGATTAAGGTATCCGACTACGTTCGGAACCGTGATTTTGCAAAAGCGTGTAAATGGATAATATTCATGATATTTAGTGTCACTTAAATTAGAATACATGTATAAATTGTTTATATAAGACATTATGAAAAAAAATTATTTAAATATAATATTTTGGCAAAAATTGACTTACAATACTTTTTCCAAATGTTCTCCTTTTAAAGCTTCTATTGTATAATATTTTGCCTGTTCAGCTCAGACCTCTGCACAGAGGCTCAACTCAGAATTTTGAAATGCAGAACTCAGAAGTCGGTTTATCCATGTTTTACGAAAACAGAAGGGAGAAATTTTAAGAAAATACGCCGATAATTATTTCAAATGGCTGTAACTCTGAAAATAATTTGAATTTTTCAAAAATTATAGTTGAGCCTCTGTACAGATGTCTGAGCTCTATACAAGCAAAATATTAATACAATAGAAGCATTTTTTATAAAAGGAGAACATTTGGAATAAAGGTTATTCTAAGTTAATTTTTTGCCAAAATATTGTATTCAAATAATTTTTTTTTGTCATCATGTCCTTAAAACAATTTTATACATGTATTCTAATCTAAGTGACACTGAATATCATGACAATTATACATTTATGCTCTTTCTTAAAATCATGGTTCTGAACGTAGTCGGATACCTTAAAGGATATAGTCTCAGAAATCTGAGTTTAGAGACAGTAAAATATCAATGTTTTGATATTTGAAAAAATACTTTTACTTGTATCCAACTTTTTGAATGTTACATCAAGAAAACCCCGTTATTGCCTTGAATCGAGTGTATTTAGTTGTTGATGAAGAATACGAAATTAGACAGCTTGTATTTGTAGTGTAGGAAAAACGTTTGTTTTTGTAGAAGCAAAACGTTTTGAATTCTTAGTCAAATGTAATTATTCATCATTATAGGTCCCCGTCAACATCGAGATGAATTAGGTCAATGTTGAGAGTAAATACGCAATGCTAGCTTATACATGTAATTATCAAATCACCTATACTTATCATTAATGCAAAGATTTCGCAGCAATTAGAGGAATGAATATTCTCAAGTTCCTTGACAGCTTCAAATAACACAGGCAAAAGTATTGTTAAAACATCGAAATTATATGTTTTGAGAGTAAGGGAGGAAAATTGAGACGCAGAGGTTGAAAAGAGAATTAATATTGCTCGTTGAAATCTTAGCTTCAGAATAAGCTTAAATATCATTTAAAACCATTAGCGTAAATGCTCATTTACATCAAGGAAATAGAACAAAAAAGGCATTGGATTATTCTTATGTTACATGAAAAATTTTTTTTCCTGAGATTTTTATACGAAAACAGACACGAAATAGTAGTTCAAAAAGCAAACAGACTTAAATCACGAGCGATACTTTTAAAACTGGCTCTTAGGGAAAGGAACTGCTAAGGGCTAAATTCATGGCGATAAAATCATAAATACAATCCCGCGCTTTCCATTGAATTCAAAACCGATTCTTAACTTGAATTTTATAATTGGCTAAAGATGTTCAAGTGTTATGAAAAAGTATTTCATCAAAAAAATTGTTTTAAAAAATCTTATTTTATACATGTACTTTTAAATCAAGCTATTTTGCTTACTTATTATTGTTGACAAATATGTTCTTTTTAAAAGAAAGTTTCTGTAAGAAACAATGTTGGCAACAGCGAAACGCTTGAACTGATTGGCTGGAAACACGTGATTGCATTTATCATGTGACGTCGTAGTCACATGAATTTATCCTACTACAAATGCTTGCTCGCATCTGAGCATGAACTCGTTTTCTTTCAACGATTATCTTGATTTTGCTCTTAATTATTAGATTTTCTAGCCCGCAAAAAATATTAAATACCTGAATAAAATCAATTTCTGCAAAATCTTTTTGCTTTTTTATTTGTAGAAACTCAAGTCAATACTTTTTTTTTTATTTCTAATGGGCTGCGGATTGGTGTTTTACCATTGCAGACCTAGTACACTCCCCGGAAGCTGGTATCTCTTTAGTGTGGCACCGTATAGGCGGATACCAGTCACCACAGGTAATTTTTGACGCCCAGTTTCCTCCCAAGAGGGAGGTACCCGAGCTCTGACAATACGGACCTGTACTAGGATTTAATTTTGCCGAGAGTATTCAAGCCAAACAGACACTCTAGGGATCATTTACATGCCATACAATCATACGACATGGCCACTGTCGATTTTCTGCATCATGAAAATCTACCGACTTGGGCCGAGGTTGAACCCGCAACCTTAGGTGCAGAAGGCCAGCAACAAACCAACCCCGCCACCCAGCCGTTATTTATAATTAGAAATAAAATATGGTCAGATTAGGGGAAAAAATGAGTTTTTAATTCAGAAATGACTACTTTTTATAGATTTTCTGGTACAAAAGTCATGGTGGAAAATTCTAAAACTTATGTGAGCTCTATATTTGATTGGAAACTTTAAGAATCTGCTTTAAAATCAGTATTTTAGAATTTACATTTATAAGCCTTCCGAGGAATAAGGCAAAATTTTTTTTTAAAGTAATGGAATGAGGGAACCAGGGAATAATTAAAAGGCTTGGTAAACCGTTAACGTATTTTATTCTGTAAAATATATTTTCTATAGTTCGTTATATATTATAATTATTTATCGATAGCTTCACAATTATACTTACAGAGTATATATTCCACTCAAACAACGCAATACAATCGAGATACAGTAAGACCCCGTTTAACGTTGTTTCGTTTTTCGCTGTTTCGGTTTAACGCTCTTTTATTTGAATTGTGGGAATCCCCGAAATTACACACAGAGGTAGGCTTCCCGATATCCGAAGCAGTTTATTTGTGTTTCTTCTTTCCAGTGGTCTTACACGAACGTATTTTTATCGTTTCAAACATTTGTTAACGTTATTGTAAGTATAAATTTATATTATATAACGATTGCTATAGTGACAAATATTATGGTTTTTAGTTATCATGGGTGATAATAAAAAACACGAAAATAAAGCAGCAAGAAAAAACAGGAGCAAATTTTGACAGGAGTTCAAAGGCAAGACGGGGCGGTATGGATGCATTATCCACTTACCAACAACTTCTCACAGAGCGCAAGAGGAAAACGCAAATTACATTAGATGCCTTCTCGATAAAAAAGGCAGAAAATTGGAAATACAGAAGATACTGTATGATCTGAAATGTAAACATACTGACTTGGAATTTTATTTATTTTTATATGTTTATTCATTTATTATGTTTCTATATTTGTAAGGAATTCATTTTTCTTTTATTGTTATAAAACACATAATAAATTTAATGGTAAAATACCTGGCCAATTTTCTACCAATCTTCCCCTAACCCCATTATTTACATAATATAACCTCGTTTAACGCTGTTTCATATTACGCTCTACTTTGATGGAACGTATACCCCACCTTAAGCGGGGTCTTACTGTATGTCTACTTTTTTTCATATTCTACGATTTTTGAAACTTTTTCTCTCAATGAAACCGAATTTCAAACTAGTTCTCTCTGTGAATGGTACACAAAAGAGAATCAAAAGTAAAAAAAAGTCGTAAATATCTAGAGTAGTATAATTTTTGACAGGATAAACAAGGATGAGATAAAATACATTCAAATCTAAGCATAGAATGCTCTCTAACAAGGCTCATAAAATCAAAGATGACGATTTACGAGCGAATCTAGTGGGAGATACGGCATTCAACCGCTCAAGGGAATAATGCAAATGAAGCTGAGAAACCTCAATTTCCTGCGCGGGGTGACACACCTGTTGAAAGATGACTCTGCAGACAAAAGGAGGCAGAAAAAAACCTAAACAAAAGAACCTAAGGAGGTCGTATTGGGGCTAAACTGTGGCACGCACCGGTGGATTGTTACAACAGCTGAATTGTCAATGGAAATAGTATGAAGAATTATAAATGAATCAGGGTTTTCTCGATAGGGATGATAAGCAATTCTTTTTTTATGGATTCTTTTTAACCTGTGACCTAACGACAGCAACGTACTGCTTGTTTTTCAGTAGAATGTTTCTTAATCTGTTACCATTGGCTTGTTTGGATTTGTAGAAGAGAAATGACGTTTTCTGTTGAAAGAATACACTTGTCTTCATACTTCAAGCATTCAGAAAAAGATTAAGTAATATTGGCATCAATTATATTTGATTTTAAGGTGACCGTAATGACCATCTGCGCAATTCTTACTATTACGAAATAAATGTTTTTTGACGTAATCGAATGATCTCGTACTTTCTTTCAAATTATAAAAGTATATATAAATGCAATTATTCCATCAACAATAATATTCAACTTGATATTAATTTTGGGGGTTCCCTTTTTTAATAAGATGAATTGTAAGTGTACGAGATCCTTAAAGAATTCAAAAGGAATTTTGTTCATATAGAACACTGTTCGAATGAATTCATTGCAGCTCAGCAAAATCTTAAGTTTATTTTCATCTTTTGTGCATATTTCCATAACAAGTCTTAAGCAAATTCTGGAAACACAATTGATTCAAAACAGATAACTTCCCAAGATATTCTTAAAGGGAAATTGGACCACATCAAGACGCACATGCAAAAGACAAAATTCTTAATCTAAATCAGTGATTGAAGGGATTTGTGTTGAAAGTTGTTTAAATTTATTTACCTAAAAGTAATTTACTAGTTTTAAACACTGACACAAAGGTAAATTGCAAGGAATTCGAAAAACCAACGAAACATCTCGAGTTCGTGGATTATGGCGAATTCCAGATTATTGATTGGATGATTCAAAATTTTTGAAATCAAATCCTCTCGGGACCTATTGTGCTCAACAAAAAGTTAAAAAAAAAATTCAATTTATAAAAACTGTTAATCCTGACTATATTCCAGTAAAAATCTAATTTATTCGAAATTAATTGCACAGAAAATTCAATGGCATGCAAAAGGAATGAATAATCTGTGGTTACGGAATTTTCTCAACAAAGTCAACCAATGTTATAGCGCAAGATTTAAAATGTCTCATACGAAGTGGAACATTCAATCAAAATGTGTCTCACACAATCAGCGGGACAAACAGTGATTACACGTAAGGGGATTTCAGAGAAAGATGTCTATGTACAAGTCTTTAATGGGGTTTCTTTTAGAGTTTTCAACTAATCCTCTTGTGGAGAAATACTTTCCAGACAATGTTTGATTGGGGAACCTCTTACTATAAAGAAACCATGATTATGTAAAACAGAACTACTATTTAAAATCATATGAATTAAGTTAGAAAGATATAGAAGAGAGACATTGAAGTTAGCTATTGAATGTATTGTAGTTAAAATATAGAAAGATTTATACTTAAATCCACTGGCGTAGCTAGCTCTGAGGGGCCCTGTATCAAAACTCCTTCGGGGCCCTCTTTTAGATATGGGAGCCCTGTTAGTGGGGCTGTAGCTACAGATATTGGGGCCCCTGTAGCTTGGGGGCCCCGTATCATTGATACGTCCCTGATACGTAGCTACTTCCCTGCTTAAATCATCGGTGTCCCTGTGGAAAGAAGCAAACTACTCGTGGGGATAATATTGAATATATCCTAGTATCTGCAATTACTGATAAATACAAATCCTTTATAATAAAAATTTAAAACAGTTTAAAACTAACTTGCTCCCCGTAGCTTATACTAGTGGTTGTTGAGACTTAATTGAAAGGATAAAATAAAACGTGTTTGTTTTAAGGTATTCGACTACATTCGGAACCATGATTTTGCAAAAGCTTATAAATGGATAATATTTATGATATTTAGTGTCACTTAGATTAGAAAATGTATACAATATTGTTTTAAGAATAGTATTACAATAAAGAATTATTTAAGTAAAATATTTTGACAAAAAATGAACATAGAATGCCCCATTTTCAAAATATTCTCCTTTTGTGAAAAATGCTTCTATTATAACAATATTTTGCCTGTATATTGTTCAGACCTCTCTACAGAGGCTCAACTAGAATTTTCGAAATATATATCTTAGAAGTGGGTTTATCCATGTTTTACGATAACAGAGGGGAGAAATTTTAAGAAAAAAACGCCAATAATTATTTCAATGGGTTGTAACTCTGAAAATAATGAGAATTTTTCAAAATTCATAGTTGAGCCTCTGTACAGAAATCTGAGCTATATACAGGCAACATATTATTGTAATAGAAGCACTTTTCATAAAAGGAGAACATTTTGAAAAAAGGTTATTCTAAGTTAATTTTTTGCCGAAATATTGTATTTAAATAATTTTTTTTGTCAAAATGTCGTTAAAAACAATTTTATACATGTATTCTAATGTATATAAGTGACACTAAATATCATAAAAACTATCCATTTATGCGCTTTTTTAAAATCATGGTTCCGAACGTGGTCGGATACCTTAAAATGGCTCTTCTGTAAACCTTCACTCAAACACGAACGGAATTTCACTACATCTTGGATGTCCAATGGGCTAAATTCATGATGGTCACATGATAAATGCAATCCCGTGTTTTTCATTGAATTCAAAATTAACATTGGACTTGTACTTGCTGTCCCACTTGTAAAATTTAGATAAAATTTCAAATTTGATAATTGGGCGAACATGTTCAAGTATTAAGATTCTTCAAAAAGTCTTTCAAAATTAAAAAATATTCCCTCGCATTATGTGTATACTTATAAATCAGATGCATTTTATTTATCTATGTGGGTTATTATTGTTGACAAATATGCACTCATTAAAAGAAAGTTTCTGCAAAAAGCAAAAGCGGGCAACAGCGAAGCACATGAACTGATTGGCGGGAAACACGCTGTTTTTATCATGTAACTTTACTTCGATGAATTTATGAGCTAATTGGCTGGAAATACGGAATTGTAATTATGTGACTATGACGTCATAGGAATGTAGTCCATTATCTCAAACGTACTATCATCGTACCCATGTGGCCATTTATTGAACTAAACTTTTTTTTGTTATCAATAGTCCAAATCTATTTTTTGTTTGCTATGCGTTTCTAACAGTTTTAAAACTGTTTTTCACCCCAGCACCTTAAATCTAATGCTACACCAGATGACATCCAGGTAAAAATAACAAAACTGATTTGATAAGGGCAATACATACAACTCAAACCGATCGTAAACTGACACATTTCGATCTCCCCCATATTTCATGTCAGACAAACAGAGTATCGAACATATTTCAATATTTCAATTAACGAGCGCTTGCATCACACCACGGAATGCCACCCGGAAGCCTATGAGAACAACAGACACGCAGTTGACAGGTAATGTGATAAAGTGACAGGTGCTTGCGAAATGTGCCCTGACCCATAGATAGGTGACAAGACCTTGGAGTCACCCATCCAAGCGCACCAGTTCCTCTTGTACTTGGTTGGTTACATTTTAATTCACCGGAGGGCATCATTTAAGTCACATTTGTCACTGTCTTATCACGTCAAAAGAAGCTGTGACTCAATATTTCGGAAGCAATGAAATGCAACATTTTTGGTCTTAATTTTTTTCTTTTTCGTTGTATAAGTTCTAAAGAAATATCATGGCTCTTAGTTTTTAGAATAGATGCTCAATGTTGATCGAATTATTCAGTGAAAATGCTTTAAATGCAATTTTTTCATCGCCGAGTGAAGTTCAGGAACTATTCACTGCTCATTAATTGGGTATATCGTCATATGGTATTGTACGCACAAGTAAAATATGCTTTTAAAGTAAAGTTTTTGTTAAATAAGTAAAAAACTTTTCTTAGGCTTTATAATAATGACCTTATTCTTTGGAAAAAAAATTATGATTTAAAAAAAAACCTTTTTGAGAACAGAAATAGCTAAAAACAAAATTAATTATACTTTTGTCGTATTGGTTGAATGGAAATATTTTTCGATGTTTTAATTTTTAAAATATTTCCGACTTAAACCATTTAAGAAAAATTGTAAATTTCTTATGGAATTCAGAGTGTTTTAAATTGAAATAAAATCATAAGTGATTTTTTATTCGAATTTTGCTCTTGATGCAGTGGTATTTTTTTTCGAAAAATTATTCTATTACAGCAGAAAGTTCATATTTTGCATTAACACGCATGAAAATAGTCAAGTTCTTTAATGTCTGAAAACAATTTTATGTAATGAAAATATTAGGCTTAACAGAATCAAGTAGTCAAAAGAATACTTGTTTAATGTTGAAGCTAATAAAAAAGGATTGTTAAGTTTTATGAAAACCTCAAACAATTAACTAGTTTTTAGCTGTACTCAATTTATGCAATAGGCACAACACCCATATTAAATTCGAAAATACAACAAAATCCGGAAAAATCTCTATTCTTCAATTAATAGTCCTTTCTCTATTACTACAAAATATCTAATTATAAAAAGCAAGCAATTAAAAGCAGTTGTTACCTACGAAGAACGAATAAGCATGAAATTAGAATATTGATTTACATATTATAAAGTGCGTACCAATTTTAAAATATAAAAAGCTAATTGTTAACAAAAAATGGGATTTTTTTCAAAATATCTATAATCTCATTTATACACGTTAAAGCCTACGCAGTTTTTAACTTTTTTTTTCAGTAACGAAATTATTGTTACGATACTATACATAAAGCTGAAAGAGAAAAACGGGTTTGATTACTCATGAAAACCTTCATTAAATAATTTTGATAAGAGATTTTTTTTCTCTTTTATCAACAGTAAAAAAAGCACATGCTGTTGAATAAATAATTGTTTTGAATTTTACGCCATACTTATACAAACGTATAAAAATGTAAATGAAAAAATTTAAGATACGAGTTAGTAATATAGAAAGTGGTTAGGGGCAATAATTTTAAGAGTATTTGTTTTTCATGTGTGTATAATATTCACTTTATCATTTTCATCATTAAAACTTTTAAAAAAATCGTAAGTAATGATAAATATTAGTTTATTATTGTTTAAAAGTAAATAGACGAAACAAGAGAAAATCTTAAAAAAGTTTTGAATTATTGAAAATGGGAATGAAATTATCACATTAAACGTCACTATAAAAAAAATGTATTCAATAATGCTAATTTCTAATTTACATAATGAGTACAATATAATGAAAATAAATTTTTAATTTAAATGAAAACTTTTATGGAAATTAAGTGAAAAATATATTTAAAATTGGTTACGGTTTCATTTAAACTCGAGAAAACAATTTTCAAAAAAAACGATATACGAGTAACATAAGTCGAAATTGAATCCATGAAAAAAGTTTAAATTAGTCTCATACTCTTTGTTGGTTAATTGTACTGAAAGTCTAAATGTCTTAAGAAAATTTGTTTAGTGTATAGATTTTTAAAGTTTGATATTGGGGTACCTCCCCTTGTTTATATTTGTGTATTTCCACTCTTCCTTTTTATTTTATGTTTTTGTCTTAAATGTTTTTTTCCAAATTTGTTTTAAATGATATAATTGTGTTACCACTCACGTCTGTAAGCCTTATGTTATGCAATGTGGAGCATAAGTTTTGCAAATAAATTACATAAAAAAATTAAAAAAATACTCTCAAGAAAATGCACATCTATTTTTAAAACACATTTTAAATTAATGTTTTAAAATCTATGATGATCATTTTAAGAAAGTATATGAATTGCGATAAGAATTAAAAACGAATTTCGTAGAACATTATTTTTTGTTTTACATTAGATATTTTTTCTCAAAACGATAACATTTAGATAATTACGAATTCGACCAGATGTTACCATAAATTACTCATAACGCTAATTTATTTTAAAATTCCTTTCGTAGCCGAAACCATTTTTCTTCTAAATTTCTTTCATTGGTACGCACGTAAAATGTAATGTACAAATTTATTTTTAATCCTCTTAACATTAACAGATGAGTGGCCGATATTTCAACCGGAAGTAATAGTCTCAAAAATCTATTGCTTGATTTAAAAATCTACCGGGGGTTTTTTTCCCTCTGTTTTCTACAAAACCACAAAATGTCATCTCTTGACCAAACTCTCTTGTTTCAAGACGAATGGGTCTATATTGATTGCACATATGCTAATACGTCATTTTCAAATGATGTCAAACTAAATAACGGTTAATTTGAATTTAGCATCAATTTCTTTTCTACTACTTATTAACGCGGTAACATCAGAAAATACGCCAAATTCTGGCTTATATTAGTTGCTGACATTGTGAATAATAATCGAACTTTTTATCATTGCATTTGTAATCAATTTATAATATCGGATAACATCGCTAACGTACATGCTGGTGACATATCAAAAGAGCAGTAGCCAATTCATGGTCCTTGTAACCGATAAGTATGCCAAATTGAACATCAATTACAATATTTAATAATTTTTTTCGTAGAAGATTCCCATTAATTAGAAGGTAACCGAAAGTGAAAAACTAACTTTCTGCTGGAAAAAGTCAACTGACCGTTGATAAAGGTCACGAAGTGCTGCGAAATATGTAGGTACGTTGCTTAAGGCTATTTTCACGAACCAGGAATTCAGTTGTGTCCTAGTTATCAAAATGTTCGAGATGATGATGTGAAAAAAAAGTAGAACATAAGGGCGAGGGGTTATAGTGGAAGATAGGTGAAAAAAAATGTAACCAGTTCCTGACGGTCCATAGATCTCATCAAAAACAATTTGGAACAATTATAGGCAAGAAGAAAAATTACCTCACGCTATGTGATCAAAAGAATTCAATGGATATTTCTGTTTTACTTTTATTTTCAGGTTTTGTAAAGGATGAGTTATTTTTGAACTGAACTTTTGACATTGACTCTCGAAGTTGTCCATCACAGATGACTTGATTGACACGAGATAAAATGTTTACCATTTGATCTAATCAGCAAAGGAACTCAAAACGTTACTATGGTACCCAACACTCTTTAAAAAATAGTTTTCACTTTTATATTCATTGACTTTGGGTTAACAAACTTTTAAAAAATTTTAAAAACCATGTTTAAATAAAGGGGTTGCCTGGAAAAAAAAATTTTAAATTTATTTTTTAAACACTTACCATAAATGAATTATTTTTTTTATTTGATGCATAAAATTAAAAAATTTTGGGTTTTTCGTGGGGGCCTTTTTCGTGGGGGGCCAAAACCGACTGATTTTTAACGTCCCTTGGGGTTTTGGCCACAAGCCATTGGAGACAGTCCCAATTTTTTAACCCAAATTCAGCAATTTAACGCCCCCCCTTTTAAATTTTTTCTCACCAGAAAAACGCGAACCCCTCCATAGATATAACTTTGCATCAACCCCCCCTTTTTGTTTGGACGTCAATAAAAAAAGTTGACATTTTTGGGGGGGGGGAAACTATGAGATTAAACGACTTTTTTTCTTCCGAAAAGGGTTTTTTTTAACGGGACTCTAAAAAAATTTTTTTAAAAAAACATGGTCCGGGGAACAGAAAACAAAAAGGGTTTTGGAGGGGGGGTTTTGTCCCCCCCCTTTCAAAACAAGGGCTCCCTGGGGACTGGAAAAGGGGTTCTTAGGCCAAACTACCCCTAAAAAATTTGAATGATGGATTACGCAGACTGTGTTTTGAATGACTTTGACCAGACTATGATTTGGGAACATTTAAACATTTTTGTTTTTTGGGGAGCATGAAAAATCTTTTGAAAGAGGGGCCCCTAAAGGGTTAGGCGCGTTCGGTATTTTAAAATAAATGCCGCCCCTACGTTGGGATCCTTCAGTGGCATAAAGCTTTTCCCATATCACACGGGGAGCCCAACGGTGAAATATTTTGAATTAATGCAATTGCAATGGAAACCCCCCATAACACTCGTAAAAACCTATCACCTAATTTTGAGGGTGCATTCCTTTTCATATGCTGCGGTTCACATCACAAAAAGGGGTTGAATTTAATTTGCCCACCCAACAAAAGGGCTTTTGGAGATGGCCCGTATTTTAAATAGTAAAGGGGAGGATGCCCTTTGGAGGCAGCCCCCGCCAAACCCATACCACGTCAACAGAATTGGATTAGAGGTTACAAGGGGTGGGTCCCTTTTTACTATCTTTTCCGGGGTGAAAGTGGGTCCTGTATCCAAACCTTCGGGGTTTTTTTTTCAGAAACAAAAACCCTTTTGTTGGGGGGGGCTGTTGTTCATTTGGGGGGCCCCTATGTTTGGAGGCACCGACATTGATTAAATTTACAGGGGTTTTACGCCCCTGTTCTTTTTTTCTACCAAAAATTCATTACGACGCTGCCATAAATCCCTTTTCTATTTATTAAGATCTACAGATTCTGCTTAACCGAATTGCTCAAAAGACAGGTTGTTAAAAGAGGTTTTTTTAAATTTTTTTGGTGACAAAAATATTCCAAGGGGCCCCTCCAAAATTTTACAATGCCCAGACAAAAGACCAAGTTTTATTTCACTTGTAAGAACGTTCTTTATTGCATAATAAGATCTTAGACTTAATAGAACCATTCGTAAGCCTATTGCTGTACAATCGAATTATAAAATATCAAGGTTTTACAAAAATTAAGTACTGGTTATCGATTCAACACTATTTTGTCCTAAATATTTTATATGTAATTTTATAGTTCTTCGACGGGTGAATTTAAAATTAAACGTAAAAAGGATAAACGACCCAAGGGTAAAGAAGTTTTTTAAAGAGTTAATTTTGAGTGATTGTAAAAAAAAAAGAAGCTTTTTTTTGCCCACCCCAGCCCCCCGGGAAAAAAACTATGTTGTAAATTTTTAAATCTTTAGATATTAGCAATTTTTTATTATTATTTTTTATTAATTATGACACCCGGGAACCCTTTTTTTGGGGCGATTTTTAAAAAAACCTACCCCGTTCAAAAAGTGACACATTGTTACAAATTTTTTGTAAAAAACCCAAAATAGTGTAAAAAATTTTTTATTGGGTGTACAAAATTTTTTGGGGGCCTAAAGTCACCCTTCTTGATCATGCCCATTTTTTTGATTTTTGAACAAAACAGTAAAAAAATAAAATTTTTGAATAAATAATAGCATTTTCAAAAAAACCCTTAATAACAAATACCTTTTTTTTAAATTTTTAAAAAACAATGAAATTTGAATTAAATTTTTTGGGGTTTAAAGGGCTTTTGGGGGATTAAACCCTTTGGGGCCCCCCCTTTTGTGGGCCACCGGTTTCAAAAACAAACTTTTTTTGCATGGCATTTATTTGAAAAAATTTTTTAAAACCCCAAACTTTTTTAAAAATAATTTTGGGAAAAAGCCCCCGTGGACTTTTAGTGCTTCCCCGGGTTTTTCCTTAAAATTTTGGCCCCCCTTTTTTTAAAAGTCCAAAATCTTTAAAAATTTTCCGTATTAAAGTTTTCTTACGATGCGCTTAAGAGTGAATTCAATATTTTTCTTACTATCTCATAAAATCAATATCTTCCTATAATATTAAAAATGTAATACAGTAGTTTTCCCACAACGACGTATATGATTCATAAATTTCTGCAAGATAATTGCAGAATTTGGCTGCTTAACATTTGATCACTGACAATCTCGAAATTTCGTAAGATCAGTTTCGCAGAACAATTTCTGAGCTGCTACCTCATTCTTTAAAATGTTCAAATTACTTTACATGAGGATGAGGATTTTGAGCTTAAAGTGAGCGTTTTTTTAACGCCATTTTCCAAAAAAAAAAGGTTTGGGTGGGCACCTCGTATTAAATGGTCAAATGAGGAGGACGATACCTGAGCTGCTACCTCACTCTCTAACTTGTCATGAGGACTTAAAGCCACGACAGGTTTAACGTGAACACCTCTAGACGGTGGTTTTCAGTGGGAGTGAATAAAGTCGAATTTTTCAGCGCTCGAGGGTTTTTGGCGGTGGAACCTTTTGAATCATGGTCAAGAGACAAAGACGACACCTGATGGAAACCCCCCTCCCCCCAAATTTTCCCCAACGGGGGGATGGACCCGACAGATTAAACGATTCCCCCCCACATGGCGGGTTTTCAGCGGTACTGGGGCTGAACTCTCACGGGGCCCCTCTTCTTGGGGGGCCACAGTCGCTGGCCCCGGGCGCCACGGTTTTCGTGGTACCATGATTCGAGCAAGCAGATCGTTTTTGCCCCTCCTTTGGGGGCCGGGACAACGATTTTGAGGCCAAGTTAAATTTTAATGCTCATAAACTCTCTTTATTCCAAAAGACTGTATATAAAGAGAATGTAGATTTTAACTCATGGATCTGCTTATGAATACCATCAGTTAGTGAAGATTCTCTGTTTATATATACACCATAGCGTGTTCAACATGTAACCACAAAACCCTTCTATTGTTCGAAAACCCCCTCAGTAAAAAAATACCGTTTTAGGGGACAGCCCTATTTTTTTTTTTAAAAGTTTATAATTGGTGGAAGTACAACTTCGATAAAAGTAAAAACCTTTCGTGCCTTTGAATCTTATCAGAATCGGTCCGTTTCTATTGTCCGGCAGCATTTCCGTTCAAGATTAGATACTTCTGCCTCTAGAGTATACCGGAAAAAAGTAAGAAGAAATTCAATAAAAGCTTTCTATAAAAAAAAACTAAAAGCGTTTGACCATGCTACTTTTATTTCCTAGTAAATCCACATGGGAAATCCAGTTTCTGTTCATTCATCAACTCTTGCAGCTATTTGAGATTATAGATCTTTATCAGTTGGACATGTCATTCAAGATATGAATATTGAGTATTTCACCGGCCGAAAATGAATAGTTTCAGGTTAAGCAATGGGAATATTTATATTTATATATATAGTTTTATTAAGTATCTTAAAAATGTTTTTAAGTTTATTAAAACTTTTTACTTCTTAACATTGAAGTAAAGTTTGCAAAACTCTATTCATATTTTAAAGTATAGTTTTCTTAATAAAAGACACTCGATACTTAAATAGTTAATAAAAAAAAATTAAAGATACTTTATCGTAAATAGTTCTTTTTTTCACGAGTTAAACCAGTAAATCTGAGAATTTATCAAGTGTGATCTCGAGAACACTGATTAATATGGGTGGGTCACAAATCAGGTATTTAAAATGACTTTGCGTAAAGAGCAAAGGTATTTTTATTTGTTACTGTTGGTCATCTATATAAATGTTCCTATAACTTAGAACTCTCTGATTTTGTGATTAAAATTTTCTATTTATTTATATTTTTTTAGTAGCAAATTTTAAAATTTGTTAAAAAAAGTTTTAATAAAAGTTAAAATTAAAAATTTTAAACGAGTTTTTTTTCTGAGAAAACAAGTAGATCGTTTTTACCGAACAATACACATATAACAGACTAGCTGTTACAGACAGCTTTGCTGGGTATTTCATGACGTTTTACGATTATATATTGTTTTTAAATTATTGATATAAAAGTCTTATAATATACTAGGTTTTCGATTGTATTAAAAGCATTTTTATAGCCTTCGCCTCTTAATTTAAAAGAAATAAGGACTTGAAATTCTAAAACGATAATATACTTATCATAACCTCACCCTCGGATTCAATTTCTACAAAATCTATAATTAGGGGATCTACTCAACAAAGGAAACATAATAACTTTCCTCATACAGTAATACCTCGACTTACGCTACTCATCAATTTGTCTTTTGTTTTAGGTTGAAAAATGGGTAATGGGATTGAAAAAGTTGTCGATCTTGCCCTGGCAAATAAATTTAGAAGTGGATAGTGATGGTGTTCACAAGAATTGCTGGATTCCAGCAATCAGAAGCTGACAATGGACTAACTTCATGTGACGTCATAGTCACATAACTCAGTCACGTGTTTTCAGCCAATCAGTTCATAAATTAATTTAACGTCATAATTACATCATAAATGTAATCACGCGTTTCCAGCCAATTAGTTCATGTGCTTCACTGTTGCCAACTTTTGCTTTTTGCAGAAACTTTCTTTTAAAAAGTACATGCTTGTCAACGATATAATGGACTCAATTCATGATGTCACATGACAAAGACAAACACGTGTTCTCCATTGAATTCAAAACACGCATTAAAATAAATGTACTTGTTGTTCTATTTGTAAAACTTAGATAAAATTTCAAATTTCATATTTGGGTAAAGATGTTTAAATGTTAGGAAAAAACATTTCTTCAAAAAGATTTAAAATTAAAAAAAAAATCGTGTTTTATGCTTATACTTTTAAATAAATGCATATTGTATACATAAGAGTACTTTTTAAGAGAAAGTTTCTACAAAGAGCAAAACTTTTGCAACACTGAAGCGTGAGCTGATTAGCTGGGAAAAACAAGAGTTTTACGTGTGACTATAACATCATATGAGTTTTGAATTGATTGGTTAGAATCACGGAAGATACCATCATGACCCCCGTCACATGAATTGAGCCCATAATGCATACAGTTAAACACAAAATGCACATAATTTAAAAGTATTCGTATAATCTAAAGTTTTTTTTAAATTTTGAAAACTGTTTGAAGAATTCTAACACGTGAACTCTTTACCCAATCATCAAATTTAAATTGTTATTTAAACTTT
The DNA here is from genome assembly GCA_019973955.1 of Trichonephila inaurata madagascariensis. Taxonomy (NCBI): domain Eukaryota; kingdom Metazoa; phylum Arthropoda; class Arachnida; order Araneae; family Nephilidae; genus Trichonephila; species Trichonephila inaurata. Next base: position 80,245 of record BMAV01023224.1, on the reverse strand, counting down.
ACAAGTTGTAACTTTACAAACTAGTATGTAAATATTTAATCAATGGGAAACACGTGATTGTCGTTATCATGTGACCATCATGAATTTAGTCCATTGATGAGCTCATAGAAATGCAAGAGAAAGACAAAGGAGAGCTTGGGTCTTTAGATTCATTTCAGTCAGAAGATCGAATGGCGGTTGGGAATTTGACAGGTCTCAGTTTAACTGAAAAAAGGGTACAAATTTTAGAAAATGTACTCCAAAGATCGCATTTTTTCAAAATAACAAAAAATTAGTAGCATGCTACCAGGAGATTTTGAGGGAGAAAAAAGAAATCTTTGAGCTGGCTGAACACTTTGTTAGATTTTATGAAACCTTCTACATAAAAAAAGAATTCGGTTTGCGTTTTTGTATTTATGTTATCTAACATTTTATTAAACATTCTTTTTTTAAAATTTTTCGTTCCGGTTAAAAAAAAAATTGTCATGAATTTATTCGAATTCCCCCCCTTACGGTAGGTAAACTGAGTGATAACCGCGTAAGTTAGGTCGTTTTCCAAGCGGGAAAATAGGGTAGAATTTAGAGGACCCCCGACATTTCCTCATCGCTATTTTGAAGTAACAATTACAAATTAAATAACTGAGAGTTTTCCTTACATTTATTAAGCGATATTTTTTCTAGAACCTCTTGTAACACTCTTAATGATCTGATGCAGTGCTTCTCTCTCAAACTTTCTGTACTTGCGACCCAATTTTCAATCATAATTTTCATCGCGCCTCCCTTCCATATAATAACAAATAAAATTTAAAAATTTTTTACGTAAAAACCAATTTACTTTTTTAAATCATACAAAATTACAAATTTTGTATATAATTTTATGAATGCCCATGGGTCACGGAAATTAAAATTTGTTTTTCACTTAGTACTTTTAAAATTTAAAATTAAGTAAGTGCAAAAAAACATTTATAAGTTTATCACAAAATGTGTTTTTTTTTATTTTTCATATAAAAAGGGGCCCCTTCTCCCTCCCCCCCCCTCAAAGCCCCTTTTAAATTTTTCCCCCAACTGATTATAATCCATGTATAAAACACAGCATTTAATTAAGTATTTATTATTAAATAAGGTTATTTTTATATTACGGGTTTTTTGTTCCCGAAAATACAAAATCAAAAAATGTTGGGGGGGGGGCTATGAAATGGGGATATTCGACCCGCCCCCCCCTTCCTGAAAACCTGTGGGCCCCTTTGTTGTCAGAAGTTTTTTGTTTTGCTTCCTTCAGAAAATTGATAATTTTTAAAATAATTTTTTGTTTTTTTTTGATATACTGCCTCCCCCCGGGGTTATTCACCCCTAGGGGGCCCACCCCCAGTTTGAGAAACGCGGATCAATAACTTTAAAAAAATCCACTTTTTTTTTTATAATTAGGTGTTTAAAAACGTTTACCCATAGAGTGGGGAAAATTTTTGATCCCAGGGGCCCCCCGAGCACCTGCTTTAGGCTCTGAAAAAACAAAGACAATCATTAAAGAGAGCAGGTGACAAAGACACATGCTTTCTATCAATATAAAAATTCAAAAGATTGGAAACACAGAGTTTAGTTTCATTCAATTAGGTCGATATGAATAATTAGAGGGCGTGTCACTATACGTGCATCAACGGGTAAACGCACCGAGTTCGAAGAACTTTGGATCATCAAAAGGAAGCCCGAAGCTTTCGTGTAAGTTTGATACGTTTTTATATTTTCATTTTCTTGTTGTAATATTTATTCTATTTCTTAATGTGGTAAGCATAAAGATTGCTTGTAAAATAAAAGATGTTTCAACAAATTACCAAGCCAGAATTTGTAATATTATAACCTAGTTAAAGTTGATTTGTCCTACTTATGTGGTTGAAAAAAGAAATTGGAAGATTCAATTATATGGTCTAATTATGTGTTCCTCATATTTCATTAGAATATCTTTGGTAATAAGATAATTACATGGATGATGTTTTCTTTTTTTATTAAAATTATAAGTATTAAATGGGATTTATGTAAATTAAGTAGAGGTCAGTACTTTATTGTAGTTTTCATTTTTTGCCAGTTTTATTTTTCGCTCTATGACGACAAAAAATAATTTTTTCATCTTTCTAAGAACTTAAAAAAAGAAGAAATTCAAAAAAAACCCAAAAAAAAAACTAGAATAACCTTTCCCCTTGAATTCTAAATTAATTGTTTTTTTTTTTAATATGTTAACCGTTTTTTATTTATTGCTAAATTTTAAACGCATCAATTTAATCTGGGAACCCAAATTTTAAATTTGTAATACATGATATATTTTCGCTTTTATAAAGTAAAAAAAATTTAAGTTTTTAAAAATGTTTAAAGGGATATATTTCGAATTACGTCATATTTCAAAAAATGGTTTAATAAAACTATTGGAAAATTTTGATTAAGAAAAGGGAAAAAATTTCCCAAAAGGGTTTTTTGGGTACTTGATCCATTTTGATGGCATTCATGGGCCGTTAGGCTATTCCGCCATCAATTTTGTTTTGAACGTCGAAAGGAAATGAAGGCTGGCGCGGACCTCTAATTTTGAATCGCGTCGCATGAGAACGACACTAAAACCTGAGCCCCCCCCAAAGCCGGCCCGAGTTTTCCCATCACGGGGTGAGTTTTTGTTTCAATTTTAAGTTTAATTGACAACATTTGAGTTCGAACTTTCAATTCCAAATTTACGTATCTCATCAAGTGACAATTTTGATATTTAGTTTAAGTCCAGTTTCCCATTTTTCAAAAATTAAAAAAAAAGTTTCGAAAATGGGGACCTGAACCTTCCACTTTGTCATTGTTAGTTGAAAAACCTCCCCCTTTTTTATTTAAAAACCCCCTTTGAATATTTTTAGACTAGGTCAGGTTGGGGTTCAAACAAGGGGGAAAGGGTGATCAGCCTTCACCCCTTTCCCAGTGGGTCGAAAAAATATATAAAGTTTGTTGAGAATAACTTTGGGAAGCTGGTCGATCACAACTTACCGAAACATTCACATGCACCCCAGCGGGGGTATGTAAACAAAACAAATGGCCCCTTTGGGCCCCATAAAGGGGTTCCCCCCTAATTCAGTTAAGTTCAGTTTAATTAGCTGAATGGGGGTATATTATGGGGGGAATAATTTCAAAACATAATTAGGTTTTTTGACGAAGAAGTTTTAAACAAAGTTTTTTTTACCCCGGGCGAACCATAGTCAAGTGACTCCCCATTTTAATTTTCTCCTAACTTCCGCATCACTTTAACTGGAAGACTTCAAGCCCCGGCAGATTTAATGCGCACCCTCTACATGGATCTTTATTAGAGTCTGAATTCAAACTTGAGACTCGATTCAAACATGGCCAGCTAAAATGTCAATGACGTAAGAATGTTCGTTTTGTACTGTCGAAAAGTTCCAGGAAGTTTAAATTTTACGAATAAAATTTTTGAAATGCCTCTACCCGAAGAATGGATTATTTACAGTATCATTGTATCATTCTCAACCCAAGAAGGTTTTTAGTTTGTGGTTACGTGATTTATAGTGTTATACGGAAAGTCGATTCATGGCTCGATCTCGAATCACGGTCCAATAATGAGAACGACAATCGTATTTACTCTAACTTCTACATTATACCATGCCTGGATACCATTCACCTGAATTTGAGTGCAACGGCTTATACTCTTATTATTACGCATGATGATTTTTGAGGATCAAGACCGCACAACCATAGAACTCAAAATTTATGCGTTAATTGTTGATTTATTAACGTCTTACTTAGAAGCATTAAAATGGTGACAACATCTCGTAATTTTCAATTATAGTCAAGACTGAAGAGATCACCCAAGTTGGCACCACTACAAACTTCCACACCACTACAGAGAGTTTGAAAGAGTGAGTGAGTGAATATTAACGTCGCACTGTTCAGCTACACGAGGGCTTTTGGCGACGGACCACGTAATTTTGAACCATGGTCAAGTGACGTGGACGACACCTGAGCTGGCACCCCCCTCTCCTAACTACCACACCAACGGGAGGACGTTTCAGCTTCGACAGATTTAACGTGCATCGCTGCCCTGCACGGCGGGTCTTTAGTGGTATTGGGCTCGAACTCATGACATGCCTGCCATGATCCGATACCTTGACCACTGGGCAACCGCAGCACCTAGAGAAGTTTGAGACTCAATAGGTACCCAGGGATGTCTTAAGACTCGGAGTCCCTGCACCCCTATGCAAAAGTAGGCCCTACCTGAGGTTTTTAATGTAGCATGTGTTATATCAAATACTCGTTCAAGCGGTGATTTGAAACAAATAAATGTGCACGACTCACAATCTCAAAAACCTAGGCACAAACCGGTTCGATCTATAATCGCATTTTGAATAAATGAGTTGAATGATTTTATGGTATTAGGCCTAGGCATGGGCATTGGTCATCACATAGTAGTCTTACCACTTTTACCAGTTGACATGCAGTTTAAAATTCTTTGTTTTTCGTAGAATATATAAGGAAATAATATTTGACCATTAAAATTCTGAAAATCATGATCTTATTAAGACAGATCCGAGAACATAACGAGGCCTACACCAAAGGCGAGGCCCTAGGCCCAGGCGGTCCATGCTTTAAGACATCCCTGTAGGCACCAACCTCTCTATACAACGGATATCAGGACACGAACTCATGAGTCGACAAAAACAACACTGTCAGCTTTACAGCTTCCAGACTTTTGGATTTTTTATTAACATCAAACAGTAAAGTATTAAAGTTATTGGAGTCGGACCTCATAATTTTGAACCTTTGTCAAAAGATCCACCCTCCGACATTCTCCAAACTTCCATACCTCGCTAACGTGAGAACTTTGAGCTAAGACAGATTTAATGTACATCGGTTCCTCTCACCGTTAGAAATCTTTAGTGGTTCCAATGTATCGAAATCAAGACAAGCTGAGAAGTCATGGCCACAAGTTCGTGACCATGATCATTCGGCTGCCATGGCCACTTGAGACTTGGATATCGTAATTTAGGTTTGGTCAAATGATCTAAATTGTATATTAATAGACACTTTCTATGCCATTCATTTGCATTGAGACGTTATAAAAGATACATATGTCACATTAACAAACTGTATAGTCCAATGGATTTTAAACATGCAATTAAAAATATCTCATGGATAGATGTAAATATAAAGCTATTTTGATTCCCCCCCCAAGTATTATAAGTTTAATAAAAATATATTTAATGTGTTTTCAAACTTAAAAAATTTTATAAACTTTTGGTGTGTTTATCAGTAATTCTCGAGGGGTAAAATATTCTATGTACCATGCATACCATATATGCATACATAAAAATATAGGTTTATATCTAATTTATCTTTTATACCTTAAATATATACATTTATAAAATTTTAAAAAATGTTCATTAATGAAATTTAAAAAGAATATCTGTACATCTTTAAAATTTCCACCTTATATTCTAAGAAACTGTCAATGCTTTTACAGTTGAGAGATTTTGCTGTATAAATTGAAAATCAAGTATGAAATTGTCCGATTCCATTAAAATAACAGTGAATAGGAATAATTCTTATTTCAATGTAGAAACATTATTTAAATATAAATTAACTTTGATTTCCATGACTATGAACATTATTAATTTCCTGTACAATCTATATTCTAATTTCATTCCCATATAACAGTTTTTCTAAACTAATTTTATACCAAAAGAATACATTTAGTAGAACTTCGATATAGGAGTAAATTTAATTATTTTTGTTTGTTATGGCAATGTTATTAAAGTTCCCTTTTTAATGTTATTGAACAGTAAATTAATATTCACATTTAATTCTACTGAATAGCTTAACCAATTCCGACTTTACTTTCTTAAGAATTTTTTTTACTTATTCTTTAAACATGCAAATAATTTAACGAAAATAGTTAAATACATTGGCTGTAATGTTTTTGTAATTAGTTTATATAGTTTAGTCTTATCAATACCGAAAGAAAATAAACAATAATTGACAATTCGAATATTTATTTTTATCTGTAAAGACCGCAAGATGTATAATAAGTTAAACTTAATACTCATTATTTTAAAACAATTTATTAGAATGAAAAAATATATATGCTGTCATTTTGTCATGTTTAAAGTATAATTTGTGATGTTAGTTCTAATACTCAATAAAAAGACCCAAAAATTTTGCTAAAAATTATTCGTAATTTTTGCTGTGTGCTTTCATTGGAACATTTATAAGTAATTCCAATTGTAATATAAACATAAATAAATGCAAGCAGAGTAAAACAAACATTGAAAATGAATGTCACTTATAAACTTATCAAGAAAAAAACATGTAAATAAAAGATTCTAAAGAAGAAATTTTTCTTACCTTCACGTTTTTTCACCGAGTTTGGAAGATTGACATTTAACTCTTCAATTCGAATCTAAAAGCGAACAAAATATGTAAAAATTCAAATTATCGTTTGGTTACGAACCGAGGAACATGTGAGATCTCCGAAAGGATTCCAAAGAACAGACGATTTTTAAAATTTCTCCTGTCGATGTGGAAAGGGATTCTGCGGCGGAGAAAACGTACCTGTAGATTCTGGACTGAATCCTCTGCTCTCATTGGCCGAAAGGGCTTATTAGTCAGGGAACCTGTCCTTCACAAAGTACGAAGTGAGAGGGAAGAGGGGCAGGCTGAGTTTGTGTTTACTCCAAAGGAATGCATAGCGAAAACCGGTTTTTGGTTCCTGTTTCCAGAGAGCAAAACTTTTCCACTGTCTTTTCACCTTGCCGCCGAATGCCTACCTGTTGATCGGAGGATTACTAGATTTGTTAGGAAATCTGCTATTTGGCGTTCTTTGATTCAGAGCGGATTAAAATTTAATAATGATAATAATGAAAAGAAATATAATTTCTGTATCAAATTAACCTGACTGATTGTTCTGATTTAGCAAACCTGATTATGAAAATGATTTATTTTGCATATATATGAATGTAAATTTGTTTTTATTTACTAATGACGTTTAGTTAAATCATATATCACAATAATAAAAAACAAAATAAATAAATAAAACTGTTAAGTACATTAGTAAAATTTTTTTTCTCTCCTTAGGGTGTGTCCTATTCATCATCAGTTATGGTATTAAAATGATACTAATAATATGTTAGTAATAAATTGATTATGAAACTTTAGTATTTTGGGTGGAAGAAATTGGATTTAAATTAAGCAGTTGTATTTTGTTATAAATGTAAATTTACACATGCAATAATGGCTCAAATTCATCTTTTTTTGCTTTTAAAAGTGAACTTGGATTTTTTTTAATGAACCTCTAGAGTATCATACTATTATTTATACTATTTTAATGCATTGTAAGTCAAATGAATTCATTATGAGTTATTTCTTTCAGAGGCTTTTTTTCAAAATCAAAGTGTTACGTTTAGAATTTGAATTTTATAAAGATTTTATTTTATTGCTTTTTAAAAAGAGGCAAGCATGTAAATCTGCTGATGCTCGTTAAATCAATTGACTAAATTCACGACGGTCACATGATAAATGCCATCACGTGTTATCTATCGAATTGAAAACTCACATTAGATTTGTACTTGTACTTCTACTTGAAAAATTTAGATAAAATTTTAAATTTGATAATTGGGTAAAGATATTTTCAAGTATTAATATTCGTCAAACAGTTTTTAAATAAAAAAAAACTTAATACGTGTATTTTTATATCAAGGGCATTTTGTTTACCTACGTACGTTATTATTATTGACAACCCACTGCACAAAATTACGCGGTACCTAGTTAAAATTTAACTTTAACCTCTCCTTATAATTAATAAAGAAATAGAAAATAATTAAATTGAAGCTGCATAAAAATTAATTCGATATCAAAAATATTAAAGTACGCAAAATACGCAATGAAAAAACTAACTGATCTTCACTGGCGTAGCTTGTGAGGGGCCCTGCATCAAAATTTCTTCGGGGCCCTTTTTAGATATGGGAGTCCTATTAGTGGGACTGTAGTTACACTTGTTGGGGCTCCTGTAGCTTGGGGGCCCCGTATCATTGATACGGCTGCTACGGCGGTAGCTACGCCCCTGCTGATCTTCCGTAGGGCGAGACTACAGTTGAACAGTGGTAGGGAGAGTAGTTAATTGGATAGAAAAGGAACATAAGTAATGAGTTCTGCCTTTAAGAGGGGAAACAAAGGGCTGTGAGCAGCTCTGGGTCCTTATTATCGACACATATGTACTTTTTAAAACAAAAGTTTATGTAAAAGGGTAAAGTTGGCAACGGTGAAGCGCATGAACTGATTGATTGGAATCACGTGATTGTATTTATCAGGTGATTATGAGGTCTCATAAATTATGAACTGGTTGGTTGGAAACACATGGTTGCAGTCATCGTATGACTATGGCATTTATAATTTGGCCCATTGAGGTTCAGTGTTTCAGCCTTCACTTGAAGGGATTCAGAAGTTTAGAGAGTGGGTGTCAATTCAGGTGTCGTCATTGTCACTTGCTAAATTCATGGTTCGAAATTACGAGATCATATTAATAGCCATTTCGTCTATTTTAATTGCAACATTCATAAGCATATCAAATAATCGTTATCGACAATGTTTGAGTGGAATCACCAATGTATTAGTGGAATCACCAATTCGAGTCTTGATTCCATTAAAAACCAATCTCACCACTGTAAGTCTCGTCACTTGACAAATGATTAAAAATTATGAATCCAGAGAAATTCCAAAGTGACATTCATTTAAATCAAACCATGCTTGCATTAAATACGTTTTTCGGATTTGTTAGTGTGTGAACGGATACAGAAACAGATAATTGCATTTAACAATGTATGTATACAGGGGCATCTTTTGGTGTGAGCCAACTGGACCCGGGCCCAAGGTCTCGGCCACAATAGGGGCCTCGTCTCGTTCTCGACTCATCCTTAATGAGACAATGATTCGAATAATTTCAATTGTCAAATGATTTTACGGTTGTATTCTCCCAAAAACTGGGAATTTCGGACGATATGTCAACTGGCTACATGTGATGACTATCGTCCATGTATACGCATAGGCCTAACACCATCATTACTCCTTCAGTCAAAAGGCGGCAGTCGGTTGAGCCGGTTTGTGTGATTGTAAGTTATGCACATTTATTTATAGTATTCGACAATGTATGTTATGTACTGTCTACATTTAAGGGTCATATATGGAGCCTACATTTGAGTAGGGGCCCAGGGCCTCAAGAAGTCTTAAGACGTTTCTGTATGTATACATATATATATTTAGAAAAATAAATGATTTTTTTTTGTGGATGGGATATTTACTTTATATTCCCATTCTAAAAGTGACTTTTGATTTTAAAAAAAAAATCTTTTAATAGGAGTTAATACGGGTATTACACGTTAGAAAATTATAAAGTTTTGTAATTGCTATTGTATTTGCTAGCTTCAAATTATTACTTATATTAATATATGCAAAATTATCCCTAGCTATTCCAATTTTTAATTATTTTTATTTTATTTATCATAGAATAAATTAGAAGTTTTAATCATATTTACACACCTAAAAAACTGTTGGCTTCAGTTTCTTAAATTTTTTCGTCTAATACATCTAGAACTAAAAAAAATTTATTTATTATTATTTTTTATTATTTTAAATTCTAATTAGTTGGTAGGTGTAGAATTAATATTTTTAGAAAATCTACGAATATTTAGTTACGCATGAATGAATCAATACTCGCGTTTCTTTATTCTTTAAGCAAATATTGCATTGATACTTTTATATCAAAATATGATAAAAAAAGGGTTTTTTTTTAATTCTTCAAAACAGTATATAGAAGACAAAAGGATTTATCACAGTATACAGGGCGGTTTATAAAGAAGTATACACATTCCACAGATGATGTAAAACAGTAACAATCAAAAACAAGCACTACCTCAACGAACCGTGAGGTAGACGTACTCTTAAAGCTTATGTCGCACCCCTGACAGAAGTGACGTAAGCAATAACATGCGTGTCATGTGACTAGACAGCGAAAATGGCGGCGTTTGCAGTGGAAAAAGCTTTTTGTGTTTTTGAATTTAACAAAATGTCGCGGAAGCCACTTTTTTGGATATGTTAACTCTGGTTGTGATGCTACAGTTGCAGGACAACATTGACAAATTCATTCACCATTTTGATTAGAAGGTGCACCACCATACTGGTCGGTCAACGAGCGAGATTACCTGAATGAACATCAACCTCAGAGATGGTTTGGACTAGTCATGGACAACAACACGCCACTTACCCAATGGCCACCCAGAAGCCCTGACTTAACATTTTGTGATTTCATTCAGTGGGGGTACGTAAAGGACAAGGTATTCCCTTCTTATTGATCTAGCGGAGTTGAAGCAGCGTATCATAACCGTTATCAACGGACTTGATTTGGACGAAGATGGATAACTGGCTAAATGTATGTCGTATGACTTAGGGTTTACACATAGAACATATATGACTGTTTTAAATAAATCCGTAAAATTTGTTACAGATGACATAAATATCCAGTGGCGTAACGTACAACCCGCATCGGGAGCAGGATTCTAGGCGGTCAAAGCCTGACTGACGTCAAGTATGTAACCTTTGGGGAATCCCGTTTGGGGCCCAAAACCTGACTTTGCAGGGGAGCCTTATATTCTTCATTACGCCACTGATGATATCTTAGATTGTTCTTGATTTATAGTCTATTGAAACTGTATACTTCTTTATGAATCGCCCTGTATATTCTTTACGTTTTTCACTTGTTATATTAGGTCATTATACATAAATACATTACATAATACTTGTGATATAAATACATTAGTACAAAAAAAAAAAAACCGCTGAAATTTTTTTTTTTCGTTTTTTAGTTAATTTTACAAATTCTGAATATTATTTTTTTAAAAATGTATTATTTCTAATTTTTTTTTAATTAAATACCTAAGAATATCAACCAATGAAGATCTATAAATCATTGTAATGAGTAAATTAGATAATAATGAGGAAAAACGTTGAACAGACAATAATAATCAAAATGGAAAAAAAAATATAAATTTTAATTTCAGTTAAAAAACAATTGGAAATTTTTTCAGTATCTTATTGGAAGAAAGATATTGCCATGGATATACAACTCAACTAATAAATTTTGAAACTAAAATAAAGAAAAATTATAATCAAAATTAAAAGATGTGAAGTTATTAAGTTTTACTCAAAGGGAGAAAATGCTCTCAATTTTTTTCCTACATCTTTTTTTGGGAATACAATCGGACCTCTATTTAACGAAGTCGCTAAATCCCGAAAAAAAAAGTTCGTCATGTGGAAAATTCGTTACATAGATATTCATTTTCAATATACTTTATATGTTTGGTTTTAGGAAAAAGTCGTAAAATAGAAAAATTCGCAAAATTGAGGTTCGTAATATGGGTTTTTCACTTCTAAAAAGGAAAAATCTTTATATTGTAAAAATATGTAATGAAAAATTTTGTTTAAAATTTATGATTTTTAATTAATGGACTGCTGAAAATTATCAAAAATTCTGATTTACATTGTATTTAATATCTGCGTAGAAATTTATTTCTAAATAAGGACCTTTAAACTTCTATTTCATATATTAAACACACATTTTATTTCACGAATTCACAAGTTTAATAACAATACGAATTTCAAATCTAAATATTTTCTTAAAAAATTTGTTTTTGACTGAAATGAAGTATATGAAGGTGGTATAAATATATGTGACAAAAATATATACTGCGGAATCATTGTCTGCGGAATAATGTCATCTTTACCAAAGAAGTTTTGTGAAAGAAAATATGATTCTTTTTTTACATTTATTACATTATGTGATTTGAATGATTGTTTTTTAACCTCATACTTTTAAGCAACACGAAAGCTGTTCGCGATTAATTTCATAATTTTGAATCTCGATCAAGGGACGATATCCGAGCTGAGGCCCCGCTCTCCAAACTTCCGTACTATTTTAGAGTGAGGACTTTGAGCCTCAATAGATTTAACCATACAATAACCCATCTACACGGTTGGTCTTCAGTAACATCAGGGCTCTAGCAAATGATTCGAAGAAACAAAATCAGCCATGATTTCACAAGCATGATCATTTGGCTACCGCGAAAACAATTAATTGGTCTAATTACATGATTAAATTTAAATAAATTTAATTTCTTAAGGTATCCGAACTCGTTGAATGACCAAATTTGATCAAAACACATATTTTTTGTTTTTTATTTTATTGAATAGATCTGTCTTTTGGCTTTAGAGAACGTACTTGGTTTGTTTCTACGTTTCCCAAAGGCTAAGTTAAAAAAAAAAAAAAAAACAAAAAAAAAAACACACCAAACAAAAACAACCCAAAAAAAAAACAAAAAAAAAAAAAAAAAACCCCCCCCCCCCCCAAAAAAAAAAAAAAAAAAAACCAAAAAAAAAACCCCCTGATTTGGCCCCAAAAATTTAAAATTATCAAAACACAGCTTTTTTTTACAAATTTTTTTTTGAGCCTGATATTTATATTATTTTCTAGAGAACGTAAATAAAATATTTTTTATTGCATGAATATTTTTTGAGTTACGGCCTGGTATTTAAGTAATGGTCTCATAAAGACAATTTTTATAATTTTTACTCGATCAGCTCTAAAACCTTAAAATTTTAATAAAACATTCAAATTTTAGTACATTCCTAGAGATAAATGCATCTAATTTGTTTTAGCAATACCTTACTGTGATATAAGTTTATTTCTTTTATTCTTTAATTGCTGTGAAGTTTTTCAACAATATTGCTAAAATTTCACTTATAATTGTGATTTTTGTAACATTTAGATATTTTTTTAAAAATATTATTAGTTAAATATTAGTATTTATCGATAATTACTAAAAAAAGCATTTATTATCTTTCAGTATGCTTTCTTTTAAAAAGAACGTGTTCGGATACCTCAAACTCTAAAATATTCAATGCCTAAACTTTTACTTTTTCCCTCTAATTTAATTTGAATTTACAATGATTTGAATTCATGTTATTTCTCGTAAAACAAGAGTACTCAAACCAGGACAATTAAAATGCAATGAAATATAAACAATTCTTTTCAATAAGTAAGATTTACAAATAATTTTCGATTTACATCGTCTTACAATTATACCAAATTTCTACTTATGGTTCATGTGCTTTTTTAAAAAAATTTATAAAATGGAATTAGTAGATGAATTTCCAAAAATGTCGCATTGCCGTACCCCCAAAAAAATTCTTTACGAATAAGCAGATATAGATAGAACGATTTCTTTCTTTCTAGGAAAATACAAGTTCATAGCTTTCAAAATGTAAAAACTTTTTTTTAAATTTTGACATTGATAAATTTCCTCGCTTTCCTATTTCATATTTCTAGCGCGTTTTTGGCTCCTTTTCAAGATATATCGGATGTTCACTTATCTTTTTTTAATATTTGCTCGCCATAGATATTTTATTTCAATTTAATAAATTAAAAATAAAAGGAAAAATATAAAGTAACAAATATTTTTATGAATGTCAGTAATGAAAATAAATTTTAAAGGCGATTTGAAAGTACATGAGAACACTTTAGCATACATCTCAAACACAACCTTCGAAAAATCAATCATTCGAACTAATCCGTCATTTACATGATAAAACAAGGACCCCATTTGGTAAAGAATGCAATTCATCCATGTAATATTGCGTTTGGAATTCCAAGATTAAATATTCTTTAAAACTAATTATAAGAGTAATTAATTCGTATTTAAAGCGTGAAATATCACACATAAATATTCATCTTTCATTATTTCGTAGTGGTATTTGCATTATAAGTTTGAAAAATGCTAGAGATTTGTTTCGTTCACGTATTTCTCCACGCTCTCATAACCAGCGTGCCAAACGCCCTTTGGCGAAAACTTTCACTACTCTTGGCGACCGTTCCGACCGCTGCAGTTCGAATAACCCTCAGTTTCTCCGCTCTGAGTGGACCCAATGTTTGTTGCTGTTTCGTCGGGACAGTTCAACATTAATCCGTGAGATGTGCCAACAGTCATTGATAAATATCGAAAGCGAATGATCCCTGACTACTTTTTGTGCCAATTTTTTTCGCGTGGCGTGCAGGGAAAATTGAATATTAATCGCCAATTATGAAATGCAAATCCATATATCAGCTGGAGGATTTAAAATTCAGTTCCTGACGTTGGTTTCCGAGACTTAATATTTCTTTTTTTTAAACATTCTGTTCTGGCCAGTGCTGTCCAGCAGCAGAGTAGCATTTTTGGTGGAAAACATTTTTCAACTTTGAAGTGTCCCGGTGAGTTTTTTTTTAAATGTTTTTAGTAATTTTCTTAGAGTTGTTTTTTAAAGTGATAAAAAAATTTTTATTTTTAAATTTCCCCTTTTAATGTAGCTTTTATTGAGGTAATCTTGTTTGTTTATTTTTTCGAATAATATTGTTATTTGAAATATTATTAAATTCGAAAAGTTCACTTTTCGTCTAGAGAAATTCAATTTTTTTTTCATTTTAGTATCTCATAGATGAAAAAGTGGAATTGAAATTAATTATATTTCTTCTTTTGGGATTGTTTATAGAATCTTATTAAATGTATCGAATGCTTTAATAAGAAAAGCAGCAAATTGTACTTATAATTTTCAATATAATTTTAAAAACTTATGTATTAAACACAGGAGTTTTAAAAAGTAAAATTTAATATATTTTACAGTGAATTATTCAGCCTGTTTGGATTGAATGAAGTTAAGAATAATACAAAGGTATTTTAAACATTACCTTTAAATTTTGGGTCTTTTTGTGGTACTTAACATTTCTTGCTTAATTTGTCATTTTAATGCAATGTTTTTAATATCTGAAATTTTCTAAAAATATATTGAATCAAAGTTTTGGGTCTTGTATGCTAATATATGGGATGATAGTAATGATTATATATGATGTAGATCGAAAAAGAAAAAAAAATACAGAAATCTAAATTTAAGAAATTTTAAAATTTATGGAATATTACTTTACTTGTGAAACTCCAAAAGTAACTAGGTTTGAAGAATTTATAAATGTCTTATCAAAATATATTTCATTCTATAATAGTCTCTACACCAATCTTGTTCTTTAAAATTCTTCTTTTCCACAATCGCAACTATATAATCATAGATTTTTAGAACGATTTAAATTTTTAACTTTTGGAGAATATGAGACTTATAAATCTTTGTTACATTACAAAACAAACTTTGGCAAATGTGTCTAGTTTTATAATTCCGCTGTATTACGGATTTAGCACTTTATTCTTTTCCAAAAATTGCTTGTTTCCGGTTTTCTTATAGTTTCATGTAAACAAATTAAATGCCATGAGGACAGTTTCAGGAAAAAGAAAAAGACTTAAAATAGCTGACTCACCTTAACACCTGGCTTTTTTTACTTGAGATAGAACTTTTAAGAGATGGAACAGATGTACATAAAAGATTAATTTGTACACCTGTATTTAAAAAAAAAAGAAAAAAGTTGACGAGTATGTTCTTGTATTGACAGCGATCGGAGGAAGTTGTATTCACAAATTTATTTTTAATTCATTCATTGTATCCTTATCATTTAGTTACCGCTAGTGGTAAAAACGCTGACAGTTGTATAGTTCGAAATTACTCAATTCATTTACGTGGAAGTATAATGCGATAGTTTCTACTTAGAGCTAAATTTTTTATGAATGAACTGTCATGTAATTCAATAAATTTTCAGGAAAGCTTCATTTAAGATTAAATGCTTTCAATATCAATAAGTAAAGGTTTCGAAGAAAGCTCGAAATTGAAATGTTATGCCAAATAACGAAGTAATTTATTCTAAAACTATTTTTGAAAATTTAAGAGGCAAATAATCATGTGTAATGTAGAAAATAGCGAATGCATGTTTAAAATGACAACAAAGTGTTTAATGAACTGATTAAAATTTCTTTTAATAAACTGAGAGAGAAGTAATTTTTTAGGCTTTGAAAAATTTAATGCTTTTTTTCTAAAAATAAATATTGATGATAAAACTAAGTTTTTATTTTCTGCCCAACTCTTATAAATTTTTTAAAAATTTATTTCTGTCTGCATATAAAAAGTTTTTCGCGATGTAATAAATTTATTTCGCACACGAGAACATTGATGAAAAGGCAATTCGTCCTTTCCAATATTATGGTTACAAATTAGAACTACATAATACATGCAAATTAGTTTTACAATTTGAGTAATAAGTATGAATAGAGAGTTTATATACTTTGTATACAAAATGGGGGTTGATTCACCCCCTAGTATTTGATGAATTTTTGTTGAATTGAATGCTTTTATGCTGTTTAAAACAACTCGTTTCATTTTCTGTGGTATTCTTTCCTTTTATCTGATTTAAGTTCGAAGAAATTTATAATTTTTTCTCTTTTCATAAAAGTAGGATTGCATTTTTTTTTCCAGAGATTGTAATGGTATCAAATTTTCCTCTCTATTCGAATGTTTTTTTTTTCAAAAAACAGAATTTTATTTATCCTTTTAATTAGATAATTATGTAGCTTTACTTAGATGACTGTGTCGGCTGCTAAAGAATGAGATTCTCATCATTTTTCAGATGCAATTTTCCAGTATTAAAACAATATCTGGACATTTTAGGATAGACTTTCCATTTTACTATTTCTAAAGAAATCTAGTTTTTCTCGTACAAAATACGTTCTGATTTCCTTTCATTTTGTAACGTTAAATGAGTTTCTAATTTACACATGCTAAAATTAAAAACTGCGTATTTTTAAAATATTTTTAACTTTAAGAATAGTATGGGATAAAAATTCAAATTATCTTCACTAATCAATTTTTAGATAATTTTGTATCAGAAAGCGCGCGCGCGTGTACCTAGTCTTGCCCTTCGAAGCGAGGAGCAACCTTAAGGATTAGAAAATGTTCAAACTTTTCAATACATTCCGACCTTTTAATGTATTCCTTTTAAATTTTTTGAAGTAATGAAGAATTTTGCCTTCTGGACTAAACCATGTCTTTCGATAAAATATCGCTTTGCTTTCAATAATTTAAATTCTAATCATAATCTAACTAAACACCCATAGTACAATTAACAAAAAAATTGAATTGGGAATAGGTGTGGACAGTAGCGCACACAGGAATTTTTCAAGGAGGGTGGGGTCCAGGGTCGAGAGTCCACTGTTCTATCATGCTCCAATAAGCCGCCCAACATATTTTGATTTTGTCGATTTTGAGGGACAAAACAGTAAAAAAATAGTTATTGAATGAATAATTAGCATTAATTATTAATAAATAGCGTAAAATCCGGCGTATAACGCGCACTTTTAACTCAAAATTAAGATCGAAATTTAGGGTGCGCGTTATACGCCGGTCTTAAAAATGTGAGCTTTAAAAATAAAGAAAAAGTTGAGCATAGAAAAAAATTGGACTTGTATATGTATCGAAATACTGTTTATTTGAAAGAAATTACATCCTTATATAATTAAAATTATATTATAGATATATACTTATTTTTCTAAAATATTATAATAATACGCCGAATAAAAATATTAAAACTAAGAACATTGTAGCGCGTGCAAAAAATTTCAGGTTTTCCTTCGTAAGAAATTGCGCGTTAATTACGGCCGGCAAAATATACCTAAAATTAAAAATTTCAGATTTAAAAGTATGGGTGGCGTTATACGCCGCGGATTTTTACGGTACTTAAATTGTACGTATTATATACATAGAATTATAATCGATCGGAAAAAAAGGCTTTGAGGGGGGGTTCCGAACTTGAGGACCCCCCCTCCTTGTGCGCGCCACTGGGTGTGGATCATTACAAACTTAAATATATCCTTAAACGAATTTTTGCAATGTATTTTATACTATGAAAAACATGTTTAATTCATTTAAAATTTCGTAAAATCAAAAGACTTGGTGTTGGCTGCTCGTAAATCAAAATTTCAAATGTAGCCTGAAGTCCTCGCCGAGTCCTGTCAACGTACCGCGAAAGTGCAAAACAAACACAAACCCTCGTAAATATGGCCTCTTTCCTTGGCGATCATCCATTTTGAAATATGCTAATCTACATCATTGCATTAGTTGACCTAGAAGCGATCGAACCCCGCAGGTGCGGGCACACGCCTACAGCAAGCATGGACATCCCAAACTCTGACAATGATGAGGGCGAATATCGTTGCAATGATTAGACATGCCTCGATACCGACGCATTCTGTTCCTCCTTTTGGAAAAATTCGAAATTTCCTTAAAAGAACGCGACGATGCTACTAATGTATTCCAAGGTTTTCGAGGAAGGTTAAGACATAAATTTTGACATCGGGTGATTGTGGAGTGGTCCAGAATAACAGTGTGGGAAAATCACCATTTGCAATCTTGGGAGAAGGATCAACTTAAAATAGCCACGCTTTTACTTGCATAAATTTCTTTTTATCATTTTTTTATAGTGTTATAAAGAATAGTGAGAATTTTGAATATTTATGTATTTCCCAGTTATAAGGAAACAAACTTGAATCATTTATTTCTTGGGTTTCTTAGCTTCAGAGTAGATTCGTGTCTTTTTTTTATTATTGAATTTCTGGAAATATATTTTAAGTCTTGCTTAAATTTCTTTCTATATTTGATTAAAACTAAACTTGGAGGTAAAATTCAACAAATTTCACTGTACAAATTACTATAATTGACTGAGAAAAATGATACATATATTGAATAGAGTACAAGAGTATCAGTTTCACTTATTATTCGAATTATGAATTAGTTTTACCGAACACATTTGATATTTAACTGTTGGCAGAATCGACGAAAAGCTTTATAATTAAAACTATGTAACCCGATAAGAGAGTTGGGAAAGACTTCATCGAGGTTGTATTTTCTCTCTATTGTTGCTGTTACTGTCGATCAGGTGGCAAAAGTAAAATTAGATAAAATCGCACGAAATTCATCATGGCGAGGAGCTAGTTGTTAGTCGTAGCTTTGAAGAAAATACAGGTGACAGTACGATTTGGCTTGGTTCCACCCCAATTGTGAGGGAGAACACCTTGGGGATCAAAGACCTCCCACCCCCTTCCGACCTCACGAGAAAACTTGCTGCTGGACGGCTATTTAGAGTGCCCCCATGCCACGAAGGCATTATACATTTACAAACATCCATGCCTTCGGGATTCGAACTCGGTCCCTGCGGCACCGCAGTCAGCTTTCTAACCACTATACCGGATGGGTGGCTGTTTTTCTCTGTGTTCCACCCGAGTCCTTTTTCTTTGAAACATCGGTAACGGTTGTCACAGTAGCCTAGTAGCCGACGTGTCATGAGTTCGATCCCTGTGCCCCTGGAGACCCGCCGTGTGGAGGTGCTGTACTCTCGAGGCTCATAGAACTCCCTTGACATGGTGTGGTAGTTTAGAGAGGTGGGTACGATCTTAAGTATCGTCCTCGTCACTTGATCGTGGTTCGCAGTTGACAGATTATATGCCAATAGCCTTCACGTTGCTTCAGAATGTGACATTAATAAACACTTCCTCATTCACGCAAACTGTCAACAAAATCGAAGAGTTTTCCTTTGAAGGAAATATTTTCTTCCAGGAGACGAGAATTAGTTTTATTTGAAGGTCTACATTACGTATTAGTGAAGATTATATTAATTCGTCTATAATCCAATATAGTTAAAATAAAGCGATACTAGCGGCGAGATGTGGCAATTCAGTAAGGGTATCTTCGGTATCACCCTCGTCATCTTAACGTTAATTCAAAAAGATCAATAGTCTGATTTGAAATTTCTAGAGGTGTTAATTAAAACGCCTGATTTATTTTAATGCATTACACTAATTGGCACTAATGTCATATGATAATAGTAATGTTTAAATTGTGAAATTTAATGTGTTTATTAAAGTACCCAAAAATTCTTCAATTCGATTATGATTTTAAACTTGATGATTTTGGACATAAAATACGTCTTGGGTAACAATCGGTAGAATTGGTGTACTTTATTGGGGATTTTAAGAGTTGCGATGTAATCCGAATGGTAAAGTAGTTTGGATTAGAAAACCACATCTTACAAAGGCCATCTAACGTTAAATAAGATTTGCTTTCCTGATTTCTTATACGGCTTCAAAATTTTCACTTGCCTTGATGCAGAAGTTTCAAAACCAAAAGCACCAGCTGAGTTATCTTCGCTATTTAAATAATGGCTGAAAGTTAATTCTTTATTGCATAGTATTTTATTATGAAGTGCAACTTGAGTAATTAATAAAACTTTTAATTTTGTTAACTAATTTTCTAAAATTAGTGCAATTGAAAAAGGGGTGCCTTTGTATGGCCGTGGTAGAGTAGTGATCATGGTCGGCGTGTCATGAGTTCGAGCCCTAGTATCGCTGAAGACCAGCCATGTAAGAGGGACTGATGAAAGTTAAATCTGTCCAAGCTCAAAGAGTCCTCCTGTTAGTGATGTGGTAGCTCAGAGAGAGAAGTGCCAGCCAGTGTGGCGTACACAAACCTCTCTTGTGTGTGTGGTGGGGAGTTACATTCTAACAAAAACACGTAGACGAATACGCTAACGGTATTTATGGTAAAAATTAAAAATTTGTTAGTCTATGATGGATTGAACCCAAACTCCCCCTTGTGTACGCCTACTGGTGCCAGCTCGGGTGTCGTCTTCGTCACTTGACCATGGTTCAGAATCATGAGGTTCGTCGCCTATAGATCTCGTGTTTCGTTATAGTCCTTCCTTCCTCAGTGGCTTGA
Source organism: Trichonephila inaurata madagascariensis (assembly GCA_019973955.1). NCBI lineage: Eukaryota > Metazoa > Arthropoda > Arachnida > Araneae > Nephilidae > Trichonephila > Trichonephila inaurata. Next base: position 59,521 of record BMAV01023224.1, on the reverse strand, counting down.
CAGTCCAAGGTGGGCCTTGACCTTCTCAAGGAGCCTTTTCCAAGCTAGCTTTCTTCGTGCCAGTGTTCTCCAATTATTAGTTCTCAAAACTAGGAGATATTTTTCTAGGCCATCTATCCATCTAAGATTTAGCCTGCCTTTTCTCCATGTGCCAATTGATAGGGCATTGAAGACTTAAGTGGTGCGGTCATCATTCATTCTGATAACGTGGCTTGTGCCCATTTGATTCGTTGTATTTTGATGAAGTTAACGATGTCAGAGATTCTTTATACGAGGGATAGAGCTCTAAATTTGATCTTCGCCATATGCCATTTTCCCGAATTCCTCCAAAAATAGATATTAAAATCTTCCTTTCGTAGATACTTATTGTGTTCTCATCTGTTTGAGACATGGCCCAAGTTTTGCATGCATAAGTTAATGCTGATCTTAAGACTTTTATACACTAAAACCTTTGTTTTTCTTTTGATTAAATTCGATTTCATATATTTTCGTATTCCATTAAGGTTGTCTTCGGTAAAAGTACGAGAACTTGAACTAAACACATTCAGACAGAAAAATGCCTCAATTTCCATGGAAATTGGCAACATTACAACTCATACCTCTTTTAACAATGTAGTGTTTTTAAAAATTTCAAAATGTTTCATGAATACTTTCTTTTTCATTTTAATACGTGAAGGCATAGCCCATTTAACATTACGATATAGGAGAAAAATCGCGGAACACATTTTATACCAGAAAAAATGAATCAACTCAGTTAAAAATGGAATATAATAATAAAAATAGATCTCTAAAGGATAGTGAAGCTAGAATATCATTAATTTTCATTTCTTTTACATCTTAAAAAATGTTCCGAATTCGGGTCCTATGCTTTAACATTAACCGAAAACAGCCTTAAGACATCTATTAGCCATAGCGTTTCGTTACAGTGCGACGTTTATAAACACTCATGCTGCCTTTGATTGCAACACTCCATTCAACGTTTTAACTGATAATAAATTTATATGTTGCAATATATAGATTACAAACCCCAATTACCCTTTTGAACCCCATTCCGACAAGAAGAAATCGATTTCAGAGAATCGATGAACTAATGTACTTGGTAAGTAATAGTTAAATAAGCTATATCCTTAAGATATAATAACTTCATGTCCGGAAGTATAACGGAATTGAGGTTGTTCGGTAGAAACGTTAATTTAAATACTTCGCCAGTGTGTAATATACGTTCGCGATAAAAATCCTTCGATTAACTTCTCTTCCGAGAGTCCATTTAACCCGGGAAATTGAGGGCTCTTTTTGAAAAGTATTACTTTCAGTTCTTCAGACTGGTTGAATAAATGAACAAATAAAAAATGATAATCACGTTCACACCCGCACGAGGTCTTATTACGCCCTAAGATATAGGATGGCCTAGAAAAGATCGGTGCTAGAAAGTATACATACAGCCAAACGCCGTGGAATGTGTAGTCATCGGTGTTCAAGCTACTGACACTGCGTGCAGTTGGTCACTTCGTTAAATTAATGTTTTTGTTCCACTATCCCGTCACAATGAATTAAGGGAAAAAACTGATAATGTGAACTGTTAAATCATTATTTACGTAAAAAGGGAACTTGTTTTTCAGTGAGCTAACATTTAGATTCTTAACGCTTGTCCAGTTGACACGTGAGAGTTGTAGACAAATTGTTTAGTTTCAGCGTTTGTTCCGAGACAAACTATTTTTTGTTTTGTTTTTGTATGTGACTCAATCACGAAATGTAAACTAGGTTTTGAAATTAAGAATTAGAAGAAAAATGAAATTCGTGTCCCGCTTATTAAGGCCATTTTTCTAAATTTGCAGACAATAAAATTATGAGGCACAGAATCAATTTCTAAAAATGAGGCCATAATCAGTGTTTTAACGATGCTCGTAAAACTCAATTATGCTGAAGTTATTGTGTGAGTACAATAAATTGAATGTTTCATCTACTGAAACATTTTAAACTTTCTAACATTTTTAATTGTATTTAATTTAACTTTTTAATTGTACTTAAGGACGAGACTTTTTCCAATGGGGAAAAATTTGTTCATTATGTGTAACATATTTGATTGTTATTAGAAGATAGAGCTTCAAAATCATTGTACTTTTCCGAAAAGCAAAATTTAATCTTATCAAAATTATTTTGAAAATAACTTTCATAGCGATATTCAACGCGTATATTTCTGTAATTACTTCATATACTTAAAAATTATTTAAATTCTTCCTCCTTGCAAAACGACTTTGAAAAACAAGTTATAGGGTCTTAGTAAAATTTGATAAAGTATAGTTTTGTCCGTAACTCTATTCTAATTTATTTATGAAAAGTCATTAGAATGTTTAATAAATAGTTTTGACTTAATACCCGGAATAAAAATTGCTGTAAATTTTAATGCGACAGCGGTAGTCTACTCATCGTATCACGAACTCGTGGTCGGCGCACCACGAGTTAGATCCCTAGGGCCATTAAAGATCCATGGTGTAAAGGAGTTGATGAGCTTTAAATCTGTCGTAGCCTTTTGGCCCTAGTGTGGTAGTTTGGAGAGTGTGGTGGCAGCTCAGGTGTTATCATTTGACCCTGATTCAAAATAACGAGGTCCGTCGTCTATACCCTTCGTGTTTTATAATCTAAACTCAGTGGCACAACCAACCCATGAAGATCAAGACCTACTGTACCTATCTCGGTTTAAGTGACCTTGGGAAATGAGGTGCATGAGCAGGTGTTTCGGTCAGGTGGTCAGTCTGACGTGAACCCCCCTTGTTTTTAGCTCCCAAGCAAGCTTGGTACTAATTTATCCACCCACCGGAGGAATGAAAGGCTGAGTCGACCTTACCCAGCCCGAGTTTTGAACCCTATACCTGTGGCGTGGAAGCCCGATGCACTTCCACTCAGCCACTGAGCTTCCATTGCTTAATAATACAACGTCAAAAACTTTTTCATTCACGCTGCTAATATAATGGATTGAGGTATCAAAATCTTCAATATTTAAAGTGTGAAATGGTATACATATTCAAATATAATGCAAAATTACAAGGAATATAATATAATTATAAGGTATGACAGAGAAGTATCTATAAATTATATTTCACTCTAAAAATAAAATCCAGAAATTTTGATATGTAAATCCTGGATAAACTTTAATCTATTTAGGGGGGGAGGGAGGATTTGTTAGAATGAGAGAGAAAAGATGGATCTCTCGTGTCTTTTCCAATTCCAAGGACGAGAGAAATTTTTTAGGACAAATATTTCTTTTTATTTTGTATTGTTATACAGAAACAAGCTATAGAAACACATTTTAATTTTCTTTATTCTCTGACAAAATTACATTTACTAATATTTATAAGTAGTCCACCAATTCTTTTATAAACAAGAAAACTAAACTTAAAAGTTGATTAATCTAAGAAGAGCTATTAGCTGCCATATTTATAAATGAACTATTCTTGGATAATTTTTCGACTGCTTTTTAATTCCTTTACATTGATATTGGCAGAAATAAACTATGACTGTAAAGTGAAGAATTCCTTTGACTGGCTTAAACAAAAGGATCCATAAATTGTGTGATGCGATTGTATAGTAAATGAGCTAGTCAAGGACAATTGGCCGGTTTTTATGAAATGGATATCCGTGTGTGACATGAAGTAATAGCCTTTGTGCACGTGAGAATAGGCTAGTTTGGAATATTTTCTATTCGTATTCACAAACTTTCGGTTGAATATTATTCAACAGGGTTTTTATATAGTCTACCATTATTAAATTCCCTTTGTTCTAAAATGGTTAAAACTTCAAAAGCTCCGAAGAGTGTTTCAAATGTTTAAAATTTTACTGTGCAAAACATAGTTATAAAGTTGATGTTTTTCATTGCTTAAATTTGGTCTTTGAGTTCGGTAAAATTTTGAAATTTGACAGTAATGTGCTATAAAATTAATATTGCTAATGTCTTGTGGTACCTGTTTGATTATTGATAAAACTCTGCACACACACACACATGTTTGATTTTCAATGCTGTCAGATTGTTATACGAAATTATGACAGCTATTGCACACTTAACTTCGATGTGCAATGTCTCAGACTCCTGTACCTCAATGTCCTGGTATATTAGGATAAATTCTCATTATTTGATTGTAGCTCCAAAATGCAGAATCTATTCCAAGTAGGCATTGTATAGTTGTAAGAAACGTTAAGAAATACGGGGATAGAAATGTTTCATTTTTGCATCAGTTTACACTGAAATATTTTAATTTCATTAGGTTAAAGATCGTATAAATAGAAGGTAAAATCTCAATCAAGTACAGAATGTTGTGATACGGATTAAATTATTTTGTATTTCGCATTACACGAGGATAAAACAGAAAGGACTTAAATTAACTTTCCTTCTAAGCTTTATATCACACAAAACTGTTTTCCTTACTTAAAATTAATTTTATGCCCTTTGTGAATACAAAATGATCATGTTGTAAGCCTGGCAATATTTAAACTCATGACAGGAGTTCGATTCCACTAAAGCTTTAACCTGTAGAATTATCCTACAGATTAAGCTTTAGTAATATTATTTAATTAGTGATAATTTAGCAATATATATATATATATATATATATATATATATATAAAGCTAATGTAAATATCCTACAAAATAGAACTAAGCCTAGTTTTAAAACAATTTTCTGCCATGATGTTGAAGTTAAAGTGAATGTCAATATCACTTAAATGATTGTGCAACAAAGTTATGGATTTCCTTCACCAGAAGTACTAATGAGCCTCACAGTGAGAAACTTATGTGTACTAAACAATATAATTAAAATATTACTTATAAGCGATTTCTACTCTCGGATGTTTATCAACGAGTAGGAGCTGGCATAGATCTAGACCAGAAGAGGAGAACCCAAATGTCCTCGCGGGCCACTTCAGAAAAATATTGTCCCGCGGGTCGCATATAAACAATTAATCCATCACAAACATTTATTTGAGAGAAAACTTAAAACATAATGAATTATTATTTTCATTATTTTTCATGTATGCAAACATTGGTAATTTAATAATAATGCAATGATCAAATATGCTTAACTCTAGCAATAAGCAGCCAGATTAACCCTTTATCTACCGCCTTATGATATACTGCAATTTTTTTCCATGCAATATTAATTTTTTTTGAATCGCTACATTGGAAATTAAGGGATATGCATAAACAAAATACTCAACTTTGGGAAATTTAATTAGTTACAGCTAATTAATTAAATATATTCAACTATAAAATATTAATTACACACACTGTTTACTTAAAATAAATAATCAAATCGTTTTCTAAGGTCTTCATTAGCATAAAAAAAATAACACCTTTTGACATTAACTATTTTTTCAGAACAAAAATGAAAATCTTCGCTTGCCGCTGAAAACGCCGTCAGCAGAAAACGCCATTTCTGCTATAAAACTAATCACCTTCCCCTCTAAAATACTTATCATAGAATCCGTGCTGCCATATATCTTGGAAGAGTGGACTTAAAAGAATATCCCTGCTAAGTATCGTCAGAGTATTCGTAAAAATGGTTATTCTATGTAATTTTAAAGTGACTGGTACTTATAAGTACCATCGGTAGGTAAAGGGTTAAGCTATAGGGATCAAATGTAATGCTGCTAGGGGTAGCTTCAATGCAATACTGCTCACTTCTAAGCATGTATAAAAACAGAAGTAACGTAATAGAGTATTAAAGTTTATGGGATATATTTGTAACAAAACACTACACTAAAAACAAAAATATTATACAAGATAATCAAATTTTGTAAATTTACAATGGCCGCTGATTGGCCATTCCTGATCTAGACATTACTGCAACAACGATGATCTAGATAATGGAATTTTTCAAATTACATTTGAAAGGTGAGCAATTTTTTTCAAAAATTAAAATAAGGTTTATAAAAGAAATGAGTTATGATTAATGTAAATGAAGAAAGTTACAAGCCTTATTTTATAGATATGTTACCTTAATATATTTATAATGTGTTGACTATATGTTAAACTATTTTTCTAAGAATAAGTCCAGAAAGAGTTAATTTAATAAAATATTAAACTTTTTTTACTATCGCCCTTTCTTCAAGTTAAATAACGTTATAGCCAGACATACAAGAAGAAAATACTTCCAAAACACCACTCATTCTTTACTCTTGGTGCAACTAAAGAATTTAAGCGTCTTTTTTTTTAAACAAAGCTTCCGCTTTTCTTAATCCCATGGAAAAGAAACTTGAACTACAATCGCAATGTTTCGTGACATTCATTTTTAAATCCATAAAACAATTATCTGATGTTAGTATTTGGCAGTCGTAGCGTTTCCCCCAGAATCCAGGAACTTATCCCAACCCGTCCATTGTCTCGCAAGACCAACTCTCCTCTGTGGCGGACAATTGATCCTAAGGATGGTCGGTAGAGGGTGGCAGGAACTTTCTCTCCAGAGGGCTCTGACCCTTTCCAAAGACTCATCTTCATCTCTTTGTGTTGGTTTTTCCTTTTCGCTGAATAAAAATAGTCTCTTCCACGGGAGAGGACTGTTTCGAATGCGTCGGTATAACTTTTTTAATCTTTTATGAATCACTTGAATTTTTAAAACCGGTGGATGGATATTTGAATTTTTAAGTAAAGGTGCGTGCCTGACTTCGAAAGAAGAGACTATACTGAAAAATAAGTTTGATAGCAAGACGTTTTTTATTCACTCATTGAGCAATGATCCCGGAATTTTCCTCCTCTTTTCCCCAAATCCTTTTATTTGTTCGAGATAAGCAGAACTTGGTTTACAGCAGGGACGCCTTAAGGTATCCGAAGACGTTCGGAACCGTGATTTTGCAAAAGCTCATAAATGGATAATTTTCATGATATTTAGTGTCACTTAGATTAGAATACATGTATAAAATTGTTTTAAGCACATTTTTTGACAAAAAAATTTATTTAAATACAATATTTTGGCAAAAAATTAACTTGAAATAATTTTTTTTCCAAATGTTCTCCTTTTGTGAAAAATGCTTCTATTATAATATTTTTGCCTGTATACAGCTCAGACCTCTCTATAGAAGCTCAACTAGAATTTTTGAAATATATGACTTAGAAGAGGGTTTATCCATATTTTACGACAACAGAGGGGAGCAATTTTAAGAAAAAAACGCCGGTAATTATATATATATATATTTCAATGGGTTGTAACTCTGAAAATGTGAATTTTTCAAAAATCATAGTTGAGCCTCTGTAAAGCGGTCCGAGCTATATACAGGCTAAATATTATAATAGAAGCATTTTTCACAAAAGGAGAACATTTTGAAAAAATATTATTCTAAGTTAATTTTTTGCCAAAATATTGTATTTAAGTAATTTTTTTTTGTCAAAATGTCCTTAAAACAATTTTATACATGTAGTCTAATCTAAGTGACACGAAATATCATGAAAATGATCCCTTTATGTGCTTTTTTAAAATCACGGTTCCGAACGTAGTCGGATACCTTAAGGCTGTTTTCGGTTAATGTTAAAGAATAGGATCCGAATTTGGAACATTTCTTAAGATGTAAAAGAAATGAAAAATTAATATATTATGGCTTCACTATCCTTTAAAGAGCAGTATTTTTTTTTTCATCATACTTACCATTTTTAACCGAGTCGACTCATTTTTTTTGTATAAAATGTGTTTCGCGTTTTTTGTCCTATATCGTAATGTTAAATGGGCTACGCCTTCACGTATTAAAACAAAAAAAAAAAAAGAAAATATTCATGGAATATTTTGAAAATTTTTTAAAAACACTATTGTTAACAGAGGTGCGAGTTAAGATATTGGAGATTTCCATGGAAATTGAGGCATTTTTCGGTCTGAAAATGTGCTTCGCGTTTAGTTCAAGCTCTCGTACTTTTATCGAAGACAGCCTTAAGGCATGAACCAACTGGGCCTAGGGCCTCGCCCTCGGGGCTCGTTTCGTTCTCTAATGTCTTAAGTCATTATCCGGATAATTTAAATGTGATCAAATATTATCCTTTACATATTCTCCAAAAACAGGGAATTTCAAACTACATATCTACTGGAAAGAGTGTGATGGCTGTTGTCATGCCTAGGCCTAATGCAATAAACAATCATTCAACTCGTGTAGTCGAAGGTTTGTGACTAGGTTTTTGAGAGTGTGAGTCGTGCACATTTATTTGTTTCAATGCTGTTGACTGTCGACTTTTAAAGATCTCGGGGTAGGATCTACTTATGCAGGAGCCCAGGACCTCAAAAGTTAAGACGTCCCTGGTCAACAATTCAGTGGTTTGGTAAAAGAAACGGTTGTGAATTAAAAATTCAGTTTAAAATGCTTTCAGGTTCAGGAATCTATCAAGATGCTGGAGTTTGATATTAGATTCCACAAAAATAAAACCAGGCGGAATAATCGAGAATGTTGTACATCAAATTGAATTTAAGAATTATTAAAACAGAATTTCGGCGAGAGACAGTGACGTACTCGTCGTTTGATCATGATTTGAAATTATGAGATCCATCGTTTCCAATTCGTTCGATATTAATTAAATAATTGAACTTTCTAGTAGAATAATGAAGGTTGTTAACCTAATGCGCCTGGACTTATTTTGATAAGTCAAAGGATAGATTCCCCCATCTTGAGTAACATCATTATCTATCCATGTTTTACAAGTTAAATAATAGCAACCACAACCACACCGCGAGTTTGATTTGGTGTATACCGAAACACTTTCGGAAGAATGGTGGCAGACTGAAGGTTGGAAACGTGAAGAATACAATCGTTTGTTGACTCCAACCCGTAACAGAAAAAGTCGGAATTGAAAAAAACATCTTGCAATATACTCAATTGAATTTTAATACAAAATTTTACATTTCTGTCGTGCATCAATTTAATTTTTACTTTATGCCTTTCTTTAAGATCTTGCTTGACATGGTGGGGATAACACCCCACCACAATGTATTTCTAACTTTTGCCTTTTAATAAAATGTAACAATTAAATATGAATTTTTAAAAACTTTTTTAATGAATTTTTATGCTTAAATATATATAAATTATATCTTTAATTTAAATCTTTAACTTTTGTTTTAATTTCCATAAAAATTTTTTAAAAATGTTTGGCGCAGTATAGCCGAAATCGGCTCTTGCGCCAATAAAACCAAAAAACACTCACTCACTGGCGTAAACCGAATACTACCGTATAAAACAAAACAAGAGGGAAATTATTCCTTTTCAATTCTAGGATAATCCTCGTCGAGTAGAGTTCTCATGTCACTACAGACCCGTCGTGTAGGAAAAAACTGGTGTTCGTTAAATTGTCCACGGTCGAAGTTCTTGCATTAAAGCAGAGCTGGGAGATTGGAGGCCAGCGACCAATGATGACGATGTCTTTTGACCGTGGTTCAAATTTCCGAGATCCGTCGCCAATAGCTCTCGAGGAGTTTCGAAATGCGACATTAATAAAACCGACATTGCGCACTTAACATGACTGTAGCTCAAATTATGAAGTGCATTCAGTCAATGGAATAGATCTAGCGCAGTGATTCCCAAAGTGGTCTATATAGACCCCCAGGGGTCTATGATGTCTGCAAGGGGTCCACGTCAGCGAAAAAAGGGGTTCATGAGGGGGTAAATGGGGTCTATCATGGTGGCTCTCATTAAACCAAATCGTAATTTTAAGTTTAAAAGAAAATTTAGTCAAGTGGAGATCAGATTTTATATATTTAATAGATTTATTTACTAATTTTAATAAGCTTAATTTGCAATTACAAGGTGACAGCATAAATTTTATTAAAATAAGGACCATGCCCGTAATTTCGGCTTTAAAAGGACATACCCGTTATTTATCACGAATTATGGAATATCGTGAGAAAATTTTAATTACTTTTCCAAGGGAGAAGGTGTTTCAGTGTGGTTGCCAATCTCAAAACAAAAAGGGAGGGGGGAATAAGGTCTGGACACTACTGAGGAGATTTAGGGTTAAACCTGACACGATTGATTCCAAATGTTGAAAAATTGTTATTGAAGCACCAGATTTATTTCTCCCTGTAAAAGCATTTGTTTGTAGCTCAGTTACTTTATTTAATAATTGAATTGTAATTAACTTTTTTTCTTATTTTTTAACACTATACTTCACTTCAGTTACAAATTTAAATCGTTTAAAGTAAGATCTATACCATCTGTGTGTCAAAAAAGACATTTAAATTGGTAAATTTGCAAAAATTTATTAGGTACGCAAGGGTTTACTTCAAGCCGAAAAACAGGGCAAGGGGTCTATGAGACAAAAAAGTTTGGGAACCTCTGATCTAACGCATTATTGATTCGATTGGAAATGGATGCTAGTATTCATTTTGATTCGATCCTAGTTAGACAAATGCTCATGTTGAATAGCGAATACTATCTGCGTTAAAAATCTAAACTACATAAGTGAATTCTTACATCGACTACAAAATTTAAAATCATTCCAGGGATTTTCAATTTCGAAAGCAAAATAAAGCCTGGCCATGTCCAAAAAAGCTCATTTTATGCTCTTGAATATTTGCGAAATATTAAGGCTTTGAAGATCACACAAATTAAGATTTCCTTTCTGTTAATTTACTTCAGCATCTTTGTGTGCGAAAGCTTTGTGTAAAACTTTGCAGTAAATCAAGTTCAACATAAAAACAATAAATTATCGAATATTTTGTTTAACATTTTTGTGGAACATTAGATTAAATTATACGATATCGAGTGGCAATTTTTCCAAATATCGGTTTCTTTTATCCGAATACTAATTTGATCCGCCAGGAAATGACAGAAACATAAAACGAAATTAATAATTATTACACTCGTCACAGTATCTAATTGAATAAGTAGCCGTTTTGAGTTCCATAGAAATTAATTATAATTCTGTTAGTAACAATATAAAAAAAAATTCCTCTTTTGCATAATGCCCAATGTAGAACATAAACGACACCGTGCCTTGTTCCTCATGTCTCACGATTATCTTTTTATTATGACCTCCTTTCCCCCCTATATGTCTCCCTTGACGTTTTAGCATTCTTTTGTTCGAATAAATCTGAAAAAAGAAACCTTAAAGAGGACTCTATGCTTTAGGACATCTTGCATCACATTATCTTGATGTTTGAAAGAACTTGTTATCGGACATATTACGGATTTTTTGTTAAATGAATAGTTTTTTCTTTCGCCAAATATCACTGGAAATATGCTGATTGTAAATGCCTTTTCTTTTGAAAATATTATTCGAAACGTAAATTCATAGAACTATAATTTTGGTGAATTACGAAGGTATTCTCCATTGAATTCAAAACAGACACCAAACTAATTGTATTTGTTTTATTTGTAAAACTTAGATAAAATTTCATAATTGGGTAATTATGTTCAAATTATATATATAAATTCTTTAAAATATTTTTTTAAATTAAAAAAAAATTCTATTTTATGCCTGTAATTTTAAATAAAATGCATTTTGTCTACCTTTGTGCGTTAATGTTGTTGAAAAATTTATACTTTTTAAGAGAAAGTTGCCACTCAACGAAGCGCATGAACTGATTAGAGCTGGAAGCACATGATTGCTTTTATCGTGTGACTAGGATGTCACGTGAGTTTTTGAGCTGATTGGCTAAAAACAAGTGGTTTATCATTGTCATGTGACTATTGATGTCACATGACTTGAGCCCATTGTGTATGACGGGAGCATGTAATTGTGTATAAAATTAGAGTATGATAATTGTGAACCATTTTTCTGTCGATGTCTAAAGCCCTCCAATGCACTTCAACTTTCGTTATTTAAAACGTGTAGTTTTTTTTAAGTTTTTTTTTTAAAAGTAGAAGCATGCATGCTATTTCTAAATTCCTCATATTATATATTTGATTTCGAAGCTAGTTCTTATTTCAAACTTTGATATAATTCAACAGGGTAATGTACTTGTTTGACAGTTCATTACTGGTTTTGGGAGGATCACATTTCATGTAGCCTTTTTCTATTTCTATAAAGTTAAAAAACTAAATTTAAGGGACATTTTTTTTTAAAAATTGACTGGTCATGCAGTCACCAATTTTTGTGTGTATTATTTTTAATATGAGTATTTTTAAAAAATTTTTAGTTATATTTTTTGTTCAGATTCATATGAGGAGTTACATGGGAGAAGCTTTCCAACTGATAAAAATTCGTGTACTTTTTAACCTGTAACTTTGATGAAAACATTCACTAAAATATTTATATTGTTTTTATGTGTGCAAAGTTTGAAAGTTATTAAGATGAGTAGAACTTTAAAAAATGTGTTCCTTTTTTGTTCTATTTTGCGTTCACTTTTGAGAAATTGCAATTTAAGTAATGCATACTAACAGTATAAGTTGGATTATTAAAACAAATTTAGAGTAAAGATTTAAATTGCATTAGAAAAAAAGATTCATTTTGTTTTGCAATGATTTTTTTAAAAAATTTTCTGATTTTTGTGAAATAACCTTACAGTGTCACATACAGGAATTTTTCAGGAGGAGTGACTGTCGCGAAGTCCACCATTCTTGTAACATACCCCGATACACTGCCAAACATATTCTTGAATTATTTTTATTTTATCGATAGTCCGGAATAAAAACAGTAAAAAATAAATTATTGAAAAGTAATTAGCATTATTTAATAAAATAAATTATTATAAACACACAAATGCGTAATGCCTAAATAAATTACCAGAATTACCACACATTATTTTACGTACTATATACATAAAATTATAATCAATCGAAAAAAAGGCGATGGAGGGTACGGTCCCCTTTGATCTTCCCTCCCCTTGTGTGTGCCACTGTAGCCTTAATATAATTTCATGGAAGTCTATGAAAGAATATAGCTGAATAAAATATTAATCTTATACAAAATTCTGTCAGTGAACTGAAAAAAGTAGCTGTACTCCATGTGGCACGTCGTCCTGAGGTTGAGGCCTTATTAAATGTGCGGAAGACAAGAGATGGCCTTCTATCGTCGTCAAAGCGGGACGAATTCTACATGCACATAAATTTTCTTCCTGTCTTTGAACGCGCCACAGACTGAGATCTTTTGAATATCAGGAAATGTTGGTGCACCGAAACGGCCGTGTCGAGAGATGCAGCGTACCGTTGTAGCATTACGTCAACCGTCCTTCGCTTTGCGTCGGCGGGAAGTATGTCCTTTGTCTTTCCTAACTTTTCAATGCAACACTTTCGGAAACGGACGATTTTTTTTAGAACTTTCATGCGAATTTTATGGGGCATAAATAATTTTAGATGGCGAGCATCACCTTGTTCTTGAGATTCTTTGTTTTCCTTAGATGTGCACAGGAATTTCTTGTTCATATATCTTCTATCTTCAATTCTAAGGAGGATTATACATCTGAATTTCCTCTATTTTCTTTTTTCATAAACATCTGATCACTTTTCTTACATTGCTTAATATATAATGTTCCTCTTAAACTGAAAAATTTGTACTTAAAATTTAACGTAAAAACGTAAAATTTGTTTATAAACAATGTTGAAGTTATGATCCTATATCAAGGGTGTCAAACTCAAAGGCTAACTTGGGCCTAACAAACAAAATTTAACCTTAGGTGGCCTCAAATCACTATTCATAGAAACAAAGGTTTATTTCCAATAATACATTATGATAGTTTAATGTTAAAAAATTTAATGTTTGCGTCCTGACACTCGCGCGCGACATCTCTTCTCCACTACTATCTTTCCTGTTTTTTTATTATATATTTTTGTGTGCCTATATATTGGCCGGGCCGCAGGGATGTCTTAAGGCATGGGCCAACTGTGCCCGGGCCCTGGGTCTCGCCCTCGGGGTGGGGGCCTCGTTCTTTCGCGACTAAATCTTAGTAAGATTATGGTAAGGATAATTTTAATGGTCGAATACTGTTCCCGTACATATTCTCCGATAAACAGGGAATTTCAAAGTGCGCATGCCAACTGGCAAAAGCGGCCAGACTGTATAATGTGAAGACCATTGTCCATATCTAGGCCTAGTACCATAAACAATCATTCAACTCATTTAGTCAAAATGCGACCATCGGTGGAGCCGATTTGTGAGATTGTAAGTCGTATACAATTGTTTCAAATTACTATATGTATGAGTATTTGACATTGCATGTATTGTCTACTTTTATTAAAGATCACAAGATTTTGCATAGGGGCCCAGGGCCTTAAAAATTCTTAAGATTTCTCTGTGCCGAGGGTCTCAAGAAATCTTAAGACGTCCCTGTAGGGCGCAAAAATGTCCATTGTGGGTCGCGAGTTTGATACCCCTTCCCTACATGTTTCTGCAAGTAATTTCATGATGTAAACTTTGCGGGGGCCTTGGTAGCCTAGTGGTTATGGTCACGAACTCGTAGCCGGCGGGTCGCGTGTTCCAGTCCTGGTGCCACTGAACATCCGCCTTCTAGAAGGGTCTTGAAAACGGACATAGTAAATCTGTCGCGGCTCGATGTCCTCCTCCCGTTGGTGTTGTAGTTAAGAGAGGGGATGCCAGCTCATATGTTGTCCTCATTACTTGACAGAAGTTCAAAATTGCGATGTCCGTCTCCAGTAGCCCCTCGTGTTGCTTTATATTGTGACGTAAACATAACTCTCACTCGCTTCATTTAAACTTTACTTCATTATTTTCTTTGGATGCAAAGTATATAGAGGTATTTTGTGGTATAAATTTGCTGTGAAGATATAGTTTTCATAAGCTTTTAGTTTATCCAATTAAAGCTCGGGAAATTTTTCAAAATCGTGAATAGGTTAGTAATTGACTTGATACAGATTTTCCATTAATTAAATTAGAAGCAAATTCCGAGATAAAAAATTTAATTTGGAATAAAAATGTATTTATTTAACTTTAAAATTATAAATTTGTTCTCTATAAAATTCGGAATGAAAACCTTTGTTTATCGATCGTTAGTTATATACGTATAAAAAAAATGCAGAGGCTGGTATGTCAAGCTTTTGTATATAACATTTTCAAGTAAATTATTACGAGAGGGCGTGGGTACTACAAGGAAATCAGTTGCAAAATTTATCTTCCAATTTTCATTATAGCGTAAGTTATGACTTCTTTTCTGCTTCTAAAAATATAAATGTTTACTCTAATTGGAATTATTTTAGCAATCCAAAGTATATTGCTAATTTCCATTTCTTAAAGATAAAAGTATTTATACTTTAAATTGCAATTTTTCAAATCTAAATTACAACACAAAGGAACTCATTTTTAAAATTCTACTCGTCTTATAATTTTATGTGCGTATACTATATCAATAAATATTTCAATGAGAGATTTTGTCAAAGAAGTTATTCAAATTATTGGGCTATAAAATGTACATGGTTTCTTATTGTTTGGAAGCTTTTCCCATATTATTTCACACAAATTTTAAAAAGTATTCGAAATTCTTAATGTTCTAAAATAATGCAATAAATTTACGGGGAAAAAATTTGGTCACAGTATGACGAGTTAATTCTTTAAAAAAGTTTTTCAAATTTAGTCCTTTTTAACATTCTAAAGAGATAGAGAAAATGCTACGTGTGTGAAGTGACCCCCCCCCCCCGTTAAAACAAATTTATCTTGAAGTAAAGGGCAAATTGTAAAATACAGAATTTTACTGAAATTCGTATTCGGCAAAAGAACTATTGAAATTCCAATAAAAAAAAGACACCCAACTTGTATTTTGTTTGAATCAACACGCGCTCTTAACCATAACAAATAAAAGACATAAACATTTGATTTTCAAATCCATTTAACTATTTGATTTTTCGCTCAAAATCGAGGAAATTTGAAGATTTTATACAACTTTAACAAAAAATTGATAAGCATTTTCGACTAAAATACCAAGAATGAATACAGCTGTTGAATTTAATGGTTTTAATTTTGAATTCATTCGGAAATATTTCCCAGCCAGAATCCATTAAAATAAGATAAAAAGAAAGCAAAAATTTTCATGCCATACAATTTTCGTCATCAAGCGTTAAACCATTCCAAGAACTTCGTCGGACTATTGGTGCAGGTCATTTTTAAGAATATTTAAAGAACCGTAGGTTATATTTCTTTTGCTTGGAAAGAATTTTATCCACCATGGTTGAAAAGTTTGGGAATTTTGGGATCCTCCCATATTCAGTGAAGGCTGGCGGGAATGTAGAGAATGTATACAATATAAGATAGGAATATGTATTTTCTACATTTGATAATCCTTGTCAAGGAATTTGTAGGAAACATCATTTTGCGAAACCGATTGTTCACCAAGGTCTAATATTGACAAAAGGTATTTCCATTTCTATGGTGCAATTGTTTTGTTTCAATGAACGTTTACGTGAGTGTGGAGGTCATAACTCAAGTTCGTTGTTTTGGGATTACGCAATAAAAATGTTCAAATGAATATCACATTTGATTCTAAGATTAATATATTCTTCTTACAATTATATTTTTGTAATCATTCTCTTCTGAGAAACGTAAAGTTATATCAATTCTTTTTGTAAGAATAAAAAGCTGAAATATATAATTGAAGGAAAGTTTTGACGATGACTGTTGAAAGTTTTAAGATTTTTTGAAATTTATTACTAGCGTTGTAAATTTAGTTTTTAGTTTCCAAGAGTTTCTTGGAAGACAGGAATTTTTAATGCAGTTATTAAAAGTATTTCTTGAAATTAAATAAAAGATCTATGAATAATATATTTACTTACATTCACAGAGTAAGACGGCTTTTTAAGACATGCGATCAACGTAAGTCACCTCATCTATGATATACACGTTCAGCTTATTAATGTAGTAATCAACTTCAGTTCCATGGAAAGACACGGATATCTATCATAACTTAAATGGTTTCTTCTATAATTTACCCGATTTACAATCAAAACACGAGGTCGCGGTAACCTCATAGTCACGGACTTGTGACCGGCATGTCGGGATTTTGTGTCTAGTACCACTGAAGATCTGCCATGTGATGGGGGTAATGCAAGTTAAATCTTTCGAGATTCAAAGTCCTCCCGTTGGGGTGGTGTGGAAGTTCGGATAGGGGAGTGTCCGATCAAATGTCGTCCTTGTCACTTGAACCTTGTTCAAAATCACCAATAGACTTCGTATTTTTTGTGCTACTTTAGAAAAACATTCAAACTAATTAAAACATATATCCTTTGCCCCCACATATATAACATATCGCCATGTTCATAATTTTTGTTAAACAGTAAAGTTGACATGAACATTTGTGGGCATACTTGCCGAAGAGTTTGACGCAATCTATCTACAACAAGCAGACTACGCATATCGCGTCTGCCGATCGAATCTTTACTCAGAATGCTTGCTATGCCAGCATGCCTTAAAATTTTATTCAAGCTATTAATTCTGTTATTTCTAATTTTTTTTATTGTGAATATGTCACATGAGGTCGCATTACGCAACTCTTTAAAATTGTCTCTCTTATATAACTGCTCATTTTAGTACAAATACTTATTTATTTGGTTGACGTAAGCAGTTAACCAAAGACGGGTAAACATGTATTACCTGTCTTGACACCAAGGAAGTTCTGAAGATTGTAGGGTAGATCACACAGTTCTCTTACCAGAAAGCATCCTTGCCGTTCCTACCCCAATAAAATAACTTTTTTAGACAGAACGGGATTGGGAGATTAATGTGTGTGTGTCAGCACATGGTTCTAACATCAAACGGCTCAATTCATGAAGTAACATGATAAAAACTAACACATGTTTTCCATTGAATTCGAAAGAAACGGTAAACTAATTGTACTTGTTGTTCTATTTGTAAAACTCGGATAAAATTTCAAATTTCATATTTGGGTAAAGATGTTTAAATGTTAGGGAAAAAAAATTCTTCAAAACATTTTCTTTAAATTAAAAACATATTTTATGTTAATACTTTTAAATATATAAAAATGCATTTTGTATACATGTGTACTTTTTAAGAGAATGTTTCTGCAAAGAGCAAAACTTGGCAACAACGGAGCGCGTGAACTTATTAGCTGGAAACACTAGATAGTTTTTATCGTGTGACTATGACGTCGCATGAGTTTTTGAATTGATTGGCTAGAATCACGTGGCTTTCACTATCATGTGACTATGACGTCACATGAATTGAGCCATTGGTGTTAAAACCACTCGTTAACTAGGCAACTATGGGATCAACGTCTGGTCGTCATCAGGCATTTGTCCCATGGCTGACCATACCTGAAGAGCCCTGTTATAAATCAACGTTTTGCCTTTGCCCCTTTTAGGCTAACGTCTAAGAAACATTATCGAACATAAATAATTTTGTTAGAACTTATACGCTGTTTCAGCCGGTGGATGCGGGAACGCATGAGTTCTTCATAAATTGTTCACATTTCTTTTATTTCTTTGTTTTACTCCGGCCTACCTCGCAATATTCTAAACATCTTGAAATTTGAGAATATATGTTTTGTTTTTCAATAATTAAAATTTAAATAGCCAATGGTCACTACCTTTTACACATGACGAGTATACTCATCATGACACAATCCTTCAACTTCTCCATGACGAGTATTTCGCCAATTCCAGTTAATTGGTTAACAGAGCAGCGGACAAGGAACCTCGTAATTTTGCTCTATGTTCAAATCACGAGGATTACACCCAACCTGAAACCTTGCTCTTTAAATCCCGCTAATGTGAGGACATTGAATCTCTTTGGTTTTAACGTATATCGGCTTCATCTATGGAAATATTACTTGCATCAGAGAGGACTCGAACTTGCTGTTGTAACAGTACTGGTCATAAGTTCACGACCATTCGTATACCGAGTCCACGATATTAAAATGTGATCTAAAGCTTTTAAATTAATGTACAAAAGTATTTAAACTAAATTACAACCATTAGAAATATTTCAAATGTCAGCTTTTAATTAAAAATTATGAATATTCCAATTTTTTTTTAAATATAATTATTCTTATCTTATTTGCAAGTATGCTTGTATTTGGCATTTTAGAGCAAATACGACATTTAAAGGTTTGATGATTTTAAGCCTAAAATCTTTTCTTGCGTGAATACTTAGAAATACTTTCAAATATTTTAAAAAAATAATTGAAACGTTGAAAAACTTGATTTTATTTGATTTAAAAATAAGGTACCACAAGGTTGTTTAGAGACTGCAACTAAAACAGAGCTCCTTATTAGAAATAAACTGCTTATGTCTTTGATTCCCTGAATTGCCTGGAGAAATCGCATACTGTCTGTAGTTGTATCACTAAACACATCTCAGAAAAACCCATAGTGTCCACTCTGGCTGTCAAGAGAGTAGCTGTGCGTGTAAACAGCTATATTTGAATAGCAGGTAGTCTCTTGAATTCTCCTGCTTAAGTAAAGGTATTTTTAAAAAGCATTGAAGCGAGACATCATGAAGGTCACCTTCTGTTATGAATTGCTTATCAAGTAATATTGGACGCTGTATGCCTTTGGTCAATACTGTTCAACTCGCCATGATTGCCTTCTGTTTTAACGACTGAATGATTCTTCACTCCTTCGAATACTAAGTGGTTACATTCTTGTTCCCTGATGTCATTGTCTGCTGTTGCAAGAGTTCGTTGGGCTGGTGAATGGAATTTCCAATAGTTGGTGCATTTTGTTAGATTCGGATTCAAGAATTTCGTACTGATTGTTGTGAATGGACTTTTGTTAAGATTTGAACTTGAACGCAGTCCTTCACTAGGAGTTTTTTTCCCTCGATAGAGAAACAATGGAAGTCATTAGTATCAATACCCTTATAATAAATACGATGGAAGATTGAAGGATACTCGAGAACTTCCCTTCGAACATATGAAAAAGCAAAGGTGTATGTAAATAAACTACCCTTATGTAAAAGAAAAAAAGCGTCATGCATTGTCTCCTGCATTTATAATTTAAAAATTTGTACATTTAAGCTAATTGATTCTGTCTTGATCTTTGTTTAGCTCCCGCATACTTGCCATTTTGAGGCCATGGTAGCCTAGTGGTCATGGTCACGGACTCTCTTTCGGTATTGTCGAGTCGACAGTTCGAGTCCTAATGTCGTCAATGAAGATCCGTTGTCTAGAGTGATTAATGCATGTTAAATCTATCGTCTCAAAGTTCGTACGATGGCCTGGTGTGGAAGTTAAGAGAGTGGGATGCCAATTTAAGTGTCATTATCGTCACTTGACAGTGTTTTAAATTACCAGTTCCGTTGCCAGTAGTCCACGGTATAGTTTAAAGTGCACCGTTAATAAACACTTGCATTTCGACTTCAAAGTCTTCATGTAAAAACATTTTAAAGAATGATGCAGCCGTTCAGATTGTTATTTGAATAAAATGCTTTTAAAAATTTTTTTAATTTTTTTTAAAATGAATTTTTTTTTCGTTAACTTTTTATTATATATTGATTTTGATCTACGTTCAGCGGTTTCAATGTATATTGGCTTAAAACAGCTTTTTATTTTAAAATTATAACACGTTAAAATCTTCGTTAAAAAAAAAACATTGTTGCTGCAGTATCTCAATTTTATAACTTTTTCTAAAATATTCAAAGTTAAACTAAATCAATGTCAGTGGGGGTTACTCCATTAAATAAATTCCACATTGAAACGACATTTATTTTCTTTTTTAAAAAAACTTTGAAGTTAAAAAAATTATTTGTTCATTGCAATTTCCAAAATCAAAATGGCATGTGGGCCTTATTTCGTTTTAAATTTTTCGAAGACAATTCTCGCTGTGTTTCAGATTCCTCCATCGAACGACTACGAAGTGGGGCAATCTTTTAAATTTAACACAAGACCGATACTGCTCGTTTAGAATTCAACTAGAGTTTTCCAAACAACAACTAAACGCAACTCACAATTTTGTGTATATAAATTATTACAAACAATATAAAAATATATTTAAGGTTTGGTAAAAAGGGGGCTTTGGGGGAAACCAAAATGGGAAAAAAAAGATGTACTATTCCCAATCCAAGTGAAAAAAATAACTGTTCTTAAAAATTTTTTTTAAAAAAGTATTTAAAATTTATGTTGACAGAACTGTCAGCGTTTATTAAAAAAATAAAAAAATATTTTAAAAAAGTTCTTTTTAGATAAAGGCTCTTATTCTTTTGAAATGCAACTTTTAGTTTCTGCAACCATCTTCCCATGACGGTTAAAGATGACAGAGAATTGAACAGTTTTCTTTGAAAGTGGTGCAAGTCTATTTTTGAAAAAGTTAGTAGATTGCATTCAATGTTATAATTAACTATGAACTCTCTCTTTTTATCTATTAACAGTTCCCCCGAAAAATTCTTAAAATTTTTATTTTTGTCAATATAAATTTGCGTAACTTATAAATTACAAATATAATTACTTTGAAAGTGGTAAATATCTCCATATAGTATAAAATGGACTTACCACTTTCAAAGAAAACAGCTCAATTATTAAAACATCTTAACATAATAAACATCTTAATGAGGATTTCCTAGGATAATTTTTTTTTGATAATGTCAAAGTGAAAAGCGAGATATTGCAGACTGGAGAATGATTTAAAATTACAGCGATTTTTAATCTTTAAATAAAACTATAATGAGATCACAGCGTGCGAGTTCAGTTATAATGAAGATGAAGCGTGGATTTTTTAACAAAAGGTTTTTGCGTAGTTACATACGTCTAGCGGAATTTTTTGTTTTCCATTTAAAAATTATAACGAACTATCTTTATCTTTCTATTTGAAGTTACAATCGCTTCATAATGGATGATTTGATGAATAAGCATCTAAAACAGCGTTTCTGAAACTGGTACTCGCCCTCCTAGGGGGCCTAATAACTCTACGAGGAGTGCGCGAGCAAATTGAAAAGTTGAAAATAAAAGATTTAAAAAAAATAATTTTCTGAAAGTAAACAAACAAAATACATAATTAAAAAAACTACGTATTTACTCATACACTTATAATGTATCATTTATGCGCAATGTATTTTATAGTTAATTTAACAAGCTAAGAACACAAGTTTAATGATTACCAGTGACCCCATGGGATTGTCATATATAAAATTATGTACAAAAATTGTGTAACACCATAATTTGTACTGTTTATAATTAATCCCTTAACTGCTGATTAAAAGGTATGCAATTCGCTCCCCAATACCACCATTTTCCACGTAGGTACGCGTATGTGATATATTGGGGAGGGGAGAAAAGGTATAAATAAGCAAATCCTCTGAAAGAAATAAATCCTTCCAAACACTGTCAAGGTCCTTTTATTGCATTCCAAAGCCTTCGGAATAATTTTATGGATAGCAATGCACAGAAAAGATCGTATTTCGAAAAGACGTATATATATTCTCGGGCACTGGCGTAGCTAGTTCTGAGTGGGCCCGTATCAAAACTTCTTCGGGGCCCTTTTAGTGGAAAAACTTGTTAGTGGTGCTATAGTCACACATGATGGGGACCTTTTAGCTTGGGGCCCGTATCACTGATACGGCGGTAGCTACGCCCCTGCTCACGGGTTAATCAACTATTTGGCTGGGCGAAACGTTATATACTCCAATGGCACTTAAAAGATTAAAGTCGTATTGTAGCTTTAGCGTCAAAGTATAGTATTATTGAATTCAATACATTGTTAATGTATGGAGGGGGAAGACGCGATGAAAATTATGATTCAATATTCGCGACCCAATATTCAAAGTTTGAGAAGTACTGGTCTAATACTAACTGAACTTTTCCCTTATGCTGTCAAATGTTCTCCCCTCCCAACTTAAGTACTTATTCCACGGATGAAATTGCCTGCTCTGTGATCAGTAGAAGTACTAACATCACAAAAACTACCTACCTGGTCCAGGAATAAGAACGGATAAAGATCTTGCATTTATTACTCTTAATATGCAATTTTTCTCTTCCGCCTGGATGTAAACGAGAATCGTGAATCAATTTAATGAGCTTTTGTATAATTTCCTTTCGTGCTAAAATAAATTTTCTAAATACATAGTCGTGATTTAAGTTGAATGTGTGCACCTCATTCTTAACACTCACAACTGAGTTTCGCAATTAGATCTATCGTCAGAATTTCGTAGAAGTGTGAGGTCAAATTCCTGCAAACAGCAGTCACTACTGAAACCGGTATACCTGCTGAACTTAGGTGATATGTCAGCTGGAGGAAAGTCTTGATCGCCCTTAGCTACCACCTCTTGGGGGAGCCCCATTACTAATGCTTCTCTGCATGTAGTCATTTCACTGTGAACTTGCCGAAATGCTTGCTCTGTTTTTTTCTTTAAAAAAAAACGGAAAGTCTGCCTACTTTTTCTCCACCTTTTCATAATTCCGATGCGCTTCCATTATTCATGGTTCATTAAAATGTTGAGCAACCATTTTTTGATTCTGGAAATTTTACAGTCGGAAACTATGTAGCTCTCTGTATTTTAATTCTTAAAAAAAATGGAGTTCGCTTATAATGATTTCGTAGTTTAGATGTGAAATTCGGCAGCGTGCGCTTGAATCCATATTCTATTGGCGAGTTTCATGCAAAATAATGGTAAATACTAAATTGAATCTTGTCTCAAGTTCACGTGTCGCGGAAGTTTGGGAAAACTATATATAGGTACTTGATAGCTCAAGTTTAGTTAAGGTAACTCCTCTTTAAACTATTTATAGTTCGAAATTATGAAGATTATCTAACAGTAATAGCCAAGTAATCTATTGACCATGTTGAATTTGACCTTAATATTTTAATCTTACAATCGACACAAAAATTGAGGGCACAATAACTTTAGCAATATAAGATTACACTTTGATAGGGAAAAAATGTCTGAAATACATTCAAGTTTAGGAATATTAATAAAGTTTAAGATATTACATTTTTATCACTACTGATGAAAAGTAAAAATTGATTATATGATGAAATAGAATAGAAAATGAGTAACCTTGAATCGTTCAAAATTAAATGTACAAGCAATTGTATTCTTCCATAGAAAATTTTAAAAAAGGTTGAAAATTAATGCTTTTCAGCCATCTTATTTTGTTTCAATTACTGCTTCCAAATGACAGCGCATTGAATCTACAAGATTTATAATTGTTTTAAAAGTAGCCATAAATAGCTAATAGCCGAGCACTTTATAGTCAGAGAATTGTGGAGGTGTTTTCATTTGTGACGGCTGTATATTCAGTCACTCTTTCAAAAGTGTTTATTTCACGTAGACGGTTGTATGGTAGTCACTTTTATGGTAAAATAATTTAATATGCCGAAAAGTAAAGTTTGATTCTAATTTTTTTACACTCCTACACAGCAGTTCTGTCCATTCTTTCCTCTAGAAGTGCAAGCTTTACAGCTCTTGTAGCTGATATACACCTCCAGACCTTTACTAATCCTCCTCCGTATTTTGGAGTTAGATTGTATTCTTTGGATTGTACTGTATTTTTTACATCACGCCCTTTGACCTTCAACATTGATAAAAATATTAAAATTTGCATTTGTAACTAAGATACTTCACTGAAACTGTCCTGACCTTCAAAATGTGTTCTTTTACAAATTTTAGTCTGTTATTAATACATGGCATTTTTAAGTGGATTTTTGCCATCGGATCAATTTTTTCTGAGAAGTCTCTCATTAGTTTCAAAAGAAACGGACTTTTCCAAAGTCTTCTTCATTGTTGTCTCCCGATTATTCGCTCTCCCTCTCCAATGAATATTGAAATAATACGAATTTGAAATCGAAAAGACTGTTGGTACTTCGTCTGATACTGTGTAATATATACATTCGGATGTCTGCTTGTTTTAAAAATTTCTTTTAATTATACTCTTAATTTTGGAAGAGCTACTTTCGCGCACATTTTACTCATATGTAACTTTTTTTATTATTCATCAGTAAAGTAAGAATTTGTGATAGAAGTTGTTATATATGGATGAAATAATATGTATATTAAGATGCGTAGGAAAGTCTAGAACATTCTAATATTTAATGTTTTTTTAATATCGAAACAATTTTTCATTACAAAAGTAAGATCTCAATTTTTGAAGTAATTGTAATTTCCTTTTTGAACTTCTCTTAACTATCTACTATATCCATTTGAATCAAATAAAATATTTACGAAAGAGTAAGAAAATGATGCAAATTTATGTAAAATTGCATATTTTCTCTTAATATAAATATTTTCTTATAGATCTGAAAACTGAAGAATATAATTAAAATAAGCAAATATCTTTGTAGAATATCGGAAGGAAAAATGCAGGTTTCAGAAAGAGTCCGTATTTTTTTTTTTTTTCGGATGCAGTATACGAGTGGTTTTGGTTATGAACTTATGACCAGAGTTTTAGCATTAAAGTCTTAGGCTAGAAACTTAGTTACTCTAAAGACCCTTCATTTATGACTCCTATGTACGCTTATCGCTGTCCAAAAGTATAAAATTTGTCGCCAATAGACCTTTTGTTACTTATAAACCAGTCATTAATAAACTATCAATATTTCAGATACATTTTGCTTTTTTCCAATAAATGCAAAAAGGGATGTTATAAATTCCATAAAAATAGCATTACGAATTTCAAATAGCTGGCAGATGGAATCCTTATGATATCGAGTTTCAAGAACAGCGGTGCTTAAGTCCAATGTTGGGTTCAAGTCCCGATCTTGCCAAAAACTAAGTTGGAATTGCCATTAAAATAGTTTGGTCTTGAAGTTATCTGGAAGAGAACAGTGAGCCTCAAATATTGAGGAATACTAACTTCAGTGTCGTCTTGGTGAATTGATCATAGATGAAAATTAAAGGTCCAACATATTAAGTCTTTGTGCAACTCTAGAGAGATGTTTTGATTTGTGGTTTTCAATTAACGAGATTACCACAAAATTTTTGTAGTTTTAATGCAAAAGTTAACTAAAACATTCCTGTAAAAATCGTATTCTTCCCTGCAGTCGAAAAATTCAAAATGATTTTAAGTATTCCATAAGTTTGCAAATTATATCGTGAATATTCTACCAAACGAAAAAGTAAATTTTCTGTGGTTCAAATACCCTTAGTTCTTAAAGTGGAAATAAATAATATTTCAATTCGAAACATTTTACCTTCAAAAACGGTCTATATTCATTTCTTGTTTTTATATATTTATGAATTCAAAGGTCTTAATTTTGACCTATTTTAACCGATTAAATTTAAATGATTGTTATCAAATGAGCCCAAAAAATTTTTTTATCCCCAAATTTTCCCTTTTTTGTACTATGAGTCACATTTGTTTTGCCAAAAATGGTCCTTGTGTATTTAGCACAAACCTACACAAATGTTCCGCCCTGTCTGAAAATGTTTTAAAATTTTATACTTTTGACAAATATCGGGTTTAAAAACATTTTTTAACGCTCTTCAAATTCCCCCCCACACGAAATTCATAAGAAAAATTTCAATCGTTTATTTTTGTCTATTTCATGAGAATTAAAGCTGGTTGTGTTTCCGGTTGGCCAAATTTATTTATAAATATAGGTAAATATAATTTGTTTCTGAATAAAAACGGAACCTTTTTGTTTTGCAACGGTTGAAATACGCGCGACCTTATTGATTACTCAAATAACCAGCCCTTCGAAAGCGCATTCACATCAGTTTCACTTACAGGGTACCCGATTGCATCTCTCATCGTCCTATTACATCATAAAAATAAAAATATGCTTTTCAGTCAAAGGGTTTAAAATCAACTGATCATAAAGGGAATTTTAACTTTTTTTTTTTTTATCCCCTTTTTTTAGTTCCTAATTATTTTTTTAACTTTGGACACCAAGTGTATATTGCAACTCGAATAATATGTGAAACGAAAGTAATTCTGTGAAACAGTAGGACGAAATTTTGATCGGAGATTAATCTTGTATCCAGTGTGTAGGTGGGGAACGCGCGGTGTAGAGATCGCATGTGGTCTTCATCAGTAACTTGTGCGGCCTTCACAGAAGATAGATCTTGTATTAATTGATGCCCCCTTGTTTTTGAAAAAATAATTTGAAAAAAATAATTTTTTTTATGAAAGTGTAAAAATCGTTTTTTGTCCGATTGCATTTAAAATTACGTTAGTCTAAAAATCCTTTTTTTTGGGCAATTTATTTTAAAAAAATTTTTTCTTTTTTTGTTAAAAGCAACTGTGAGGTATATAAAAAAACGCGCGGGAACTGTTAAATTTATATAAGATTAAATTGAATCAAAGTTCTTACCACTATGGTGTAGATCAGTGATGGGGGTAATTTTTTTAGGAATGGGTCAGAAAAAAGTTTGGTAAACCGATATAATTTATAATTAAAAAATGACGAACAGTTTATCTTGAAAATTATCTAAAGCTAATATATTGAAGGAAACTGTACGTCAGTATTTATTTTCCAATTCAGTTAAAATACGCAAAATAAATGCTTTACTTATTTGTTATTTAAATTTTACGAATTGTTTTGTTTGTCAAAGAGAGTCTCTCTGTTTTTACACTTGTAGAAATTTTTAAAATCTTACAATAAATACTTACAATTTTGTATTGCACATGAAAAAATAAATCTTTTTTTATTTAAAAAACATTGGTACTGAGCATTGGTATATTGTTTAAAAACCTGTACTGGATCATAAATATTCCATTCCTGATATAAGATGAGTGACATGATCAAATGCCATAGATGGTATTGTGGACAATGGTTCTAAATTGAAAAATTTTCCCCAAATAGTAGTAACCTCTGAGTAAAGAGGTTGAGGAACACATCTAATATGTAGAAGCTTGAAGTCCTTTTGGATGCTTGGTGTGGAAATTTGGAGAGTTGAGTGTCATCTTGGGTACGTCATCCTCGTCATTTGACAGTCTCAAAATTATGAAGTCCATCATCAACCAATGTTGCTTCGAAATGCGGCGTTATTAAATCAGCTTTCACCAATAGTCTTAATGAATTTCTCTTTCCACGTTAAATCATACCAAAAAAAAAATAAAAAGTAGCCTTAATATAATCGATCTTGAGGATAATTCTAGAACTAGATATCAAATGAAATAAATTTTAGAAATTGAAGAGTTCCCACGAATATAACTCTCAAAAATAAACGCATAGATTTTCCATTCTCCCTTAGTGTTTAACTTGAGGCTAATTTCTAAAAAAAAACAATTCTCAGTCTCTTTATTTCGAATCACGCATTCAAATCTTCTAGTTGCCAAGATCTAAATGAGCAATACATGTGAGTGTTATTTTTGGAAAAGTGAAAATGTGTTTTAAAAGCAAATAATACATCATCCGATCTTATTTCCGAAAATAAACTTCCCGTTACCGAAACCAGTTACCTCAAAATACCAATTACACAATTCACTTCTTGTTACAACTCATTCAATCTCCTTGAATCACGATATTTCTGGATTGTATCATCGGCGAGGTTGCATTTCTTAACTCGCTCATCCGTTTCTCTCTCGGAACCAGTTTTACTCTTGGCCATGCTTCATTTCCTGTCTGTCCCGTCCACTCATGCGGCTCGCCCGGCCATCTTTTTCCCTGCTTTCTCCAGACTGGACATTCAGCAGTGAACTAGGTCCTGGCGAAAAGCCTCCAGGGAGGATTTTTTATCGAACGTTAATTTCATTCACACAGCAATCGTACATGATCATTCGAGTGAAGAGGATTTTGTTCCAAGTTCGTTCTCTGAAGATTAGTGGATCTGGAGCATTGACTGGTTGATGTCAAATATAATAACAAAATGTATGTGGTTTTCCGCAATTGAAAAGTACTTGGTAATGAGACTCGGTGAATATTTCATACTTATTAGCTTGATTATCTTGAGTTGATTGTCCTAGTTATTTAACTCCAAGACTCTTTCTTGAGATGCTTATCTCAACAGCAACTGCGATTTTGGAAGTGAAATTTGAAACAAATACTTTTATCGCTATCAATGAATACTGTAAGCAAGACTCTTCATGTGCAACTAGCTGGTATACCCATTCTTCGCATGGGTGGATTGGAAAAATTAAACAATACAGATTGAAGGATAAAGAGGTTTTTAATAAGTTGATTTTACGTGAATTGCAAATTACACAAAGAAAAAAAAAAGCTTTTTGCACATCTCAGCTGAACAAAAAATAACATTTGCTAAATCTTAAGTCTGTAGGTCTAATAGCGATAAAAAGAATTTTATTTATAACGCCCCCGTAAATCCCTTGTGAGTCGATTTTTAAAAACATTTTCTTAAGCTGATCTCTGCTTGGCAAAAGTAACATATGTTACAAATTTTGTGTAATGAATGCATAAAATAGTGTAAATTTATATCTGGATGTGTGTAACACGTTAATATTAATTTTGTTATACTTATTTTTTATTAAAATTGTAATATTCGTAAGCAACGTCGTTCCTTGCATTATAATGGCGATTAAATGGAAACATAGCGAAATGCTGGCGATAGAGCCAAGTTGGTCATTTCTGGCGACCATGTTGGCAACTTGGCGATTGATTGAACGGTGCAGAAGTTGATATGCTGTAGCGTCACCTGGTGGGGAGCTGCATCAAAGAGGATAGCACAAAAACCTACTCCACAAAAAATATACATACACACATGTCTTCATAGTGATTGATTGGACGGTGTTAGAGTGAAGCGAGACCCTATATACAAAATCATATATATAACAGATGATTAGTGTTGCTCAATATTCTAAATAATTGAATTAGTCAATCAATGAAGACTTATTACCTTTATCCGTCATTAGAAAATGTGACCAAAACTTTTTTAAAACTTTTCTGTATAACCGTGGCAGAGGCAGCTTAGTGGTCATCGTCACAAGCTCGTGGTTGATGTATTACAAATTCGAGTCCTAGTGCCACTGAAGACCCTTCGTGCAGAGGGATTGATGCATATTAAATCAAATCGGTTATAATTGATATATACTCAAAGTGGTGGGATAGTTTAAGGAGGGGTGACAGCTTGTAGTGCAACGTGAATAAGCACTCACTCGAATGGTGATGGTCGAATGGGTATGATCCCAATCTTGTAGCGGCATTGTTTCTATTGAGTCTTTGTTTCGAGTAATGATGCCATTCAAAACTTTTGATGTAGAGAGCTGATGCCCGTTAAATGCGTCAAAGCTCAAAATATCCTTACGTTGGTGGGTAGGGGAAGTTTGAACAGAGGAGTACCAGAGAGCTCGGGTTCTATCCTTGTCATTTAATTTTAGTTCAGAATTGAGATCTATCATGAATAGTCTTTATACAGCTTCGAAATGCAAAGTTATTAAACAATCAATCAATTACTTTCTACTTGAAATACGTGCGTTCAGTCTTAGTTAGTAGTGGTCCTAATGTCCGAAGAAAATGGTTGGCCGTGATAGTCTAGTGGGCATGGTCGCTGACTCATGGTTGGCGTGTAAGGAGTTCGATTCTTAGTGCCACTAAAGATCCGCTATGTAGAGGGGTTGATGCACACTAGATCTGTCGAGGATCAAAGTCCTTCCTTTGGCGTGGCGTGGTGTGGTTCGGAGAGAAGTTGCCAGATCAGGTGTCGGGCTCTCGTCCCGTGACCATAATTCAAAATTACGAGGTCCCTCACCAATTTACCTTCATGTTGCTTTATAGTAGTAAACACTCACTCCAGCAGCAATTAGTCGAATGGGATATGATTACAAAATCATGTTCGGCCTTATTTCTATTGAATCTTGGGTTCAAGTCTCAATTCCCTTCAAAAGTTTTTGTGTAGAGGGGCTTGTGCCCACTAAATCCATCAAGATTAAAAATCCTCACGTTGGTGGGGAGTAAAAATTCGGAAAGAGGAGTGCCAGCTCCAGTACCATCTTTGTCTCTTAACTATAGCTCATAATTAGGAGATTCGCAATGAATAGTTCTCGTGTAGCTTCGAAAAGCGACTTTACTAACAATCAATTTGTAGCGGTGGTTAGCGGTATCTACATAAGCCAATAGCAGCCTCCGGACAGAGGTAATCACTTTTGTCTAGTGATATGTTACGCGGCTACGGATACATAGTTCGCAGGTTCTATCCTCTGGATCTGCGCCACCACAAATTTTTACATAAATCGTTCGCGATGAGTGGGGAGGTTGTAATGATGCTTATGTCCTAAAAGAAAATGAAATGCCAACTCTGGGGCTATTGGGGTTAACTAGAACAGTTTGAGATTTATCAGCTTGAACCAAAAAAGATCATCGGCAAATCTTTTTATAAATATGACGTATCGTTATACATTTTTCTTAAACCACAGCTTTGTTACTAAGACCGCAAGAATGCAAGACCGTCTCCCTAAGGCTTAATGACGTTCGGATTACCTATTCAAAGTTCTTTAGTCATCTGAATATTCTAAGTAGAAAAAGTACCCGGGCGTTTCAAAAACTTTAAAAAATAAAAAAAGGGGCTGTTTTGAGGAAATAAATCGCACTTTTTACCCACATTTTTGAAAATGACTGCGCAATTAAATGTCGTTTACCTTTCGTCTTGTTAAGGTCAAGACAAACTAAAATTTTTTTCATCACAACTATGAATATTTTTAATTTAATAAATTAAAAAACCCCCGGAAAAAAAATTTTAAATTTCGTTTGTAAATCGTTGAAAATCTATAAATCTTTATAAATTGAAGTTTCGCTTGGAAAAATAATCGGAATACATTGAAAATATGTTAATTTCATGCATTTAAAAATCGAGTGGTCTGAAGGTAAACAGCGAACATTCCATCACGTTTTTCCTGTGGTCTCCCCCCTTTTGGGGGGCGAGAACTAGGGGGGCGCAGTAATTTAAAAATCGAAAACAGAAGATTATTTAAAAAAATTAATTTACTGAAAGTAAACAAGTAAAATATATTCTGACATAATAAAAAATTCACATTTACACTGATATATTACCCTTATAAATGTATCAGTGCTACACAATGTATTTTATAATTAATTTAACAATGCTAAGTTAAGAGCAATTTTAATAATTACCATTGGTATTGTCATACATAAAATTATATTCAAGAAGTAGCACTCTCTTGTCTTAATAATTTGTACGGTTTATAATAAATCCCTTAACTGCCAAATAAAAATTACGCTATTAACTTTCCAAAGTCATATAAAAAGCGCATATAAGACATATTAGGGGGGGATGGAATAAAGAAGGAAATAATCTGAAATAAGTAAATCCTTCGCAAACATTGTCCAGATCCTTTTATTGCATTCCAAAACCTTTGGAAAAATTTTATGAATAATAGTGCACAAAAAAGATTGTACTTCGGAAAAACGTATATTTACGTCAAAGGAAATTAATGCTTTGACTGAGCGAGACGTTTATATAGGCCGGTGGCACTTGAGAGGTTAAAGTCGTATCGTAGTTTTAGCATCAAAGTATAGTGTATTATTGAATTACAATACATTGTTATTATTGTACAAGGGGGGCGCGATGAAAATTATGATTGAATATTGGGTCGCGAATATTGAAACTTTGAGAAGCACTGTTCTACACGGTATACTCTGGCCACATATTTAATCATTTACGTATATCACGTAATTTTTAATTCATTACGTTTCTTTGTTTCACCTTATGTCAAGATCAGATAACACATTGGTACTATTTTACGCTTGGTTTCTAGTATATTGATAAGTGCCAAACATGCGACTTTTACGCCAATAAAGTAAGCCTATTCTTACGTCAAAAATTATTGAAATTCTTTTTTATTGAAAGATGGTTTCTTTTCTAAGCAAAGAAAGGAAAGTGATGCATAAAATTGAATAAAACGTGATTCACACCTACTTCCGTGACAATAAACTCTTACCAGTTGTCATATTTTTGCATGACTTCAACGGTTGCCATAGTTATACCTGCGGTTTTTATACAAATTCTTTAGGATTACACAAAAGAATGTTGCTTTCGTGCCTCATTTGGTCACGTCCTTAGAAGTTCCAAAGAATACAAATCGCTCTGTTATGGGCATTGCCTCGAAGGATGTGGTAGAGTGAGTTGCGCAAATATTTGATCGTTACCGCATCTAAAATTATGCATAAAAACTGTCTTTGCCAATATTTTGAATAGGATTCTAAACTCGAGAAACATTTTGAGGTGGGGAAAAATGACTCAATATTTAGAATAAGTTAGTACTGTTATAAAACGCATATTTGTTTAGTATGCCTCCTTAAATTTTGCAATGTCTTTAAAAAAGTATGCTGTTTTTTATTTTATCCGGTAAAAATGAACATAAATTTAAATACAGAAGTTAGAACAAGTGCGTAGCTACTGCCGTATCAGTCTTATAAATGATAAGGGGTCCTCAAACTCTGGGGGCCCCAAAACGCATAAGCAAAAAGTCGCAAAATGTTAAAGGACCTCTTGTAAGGGCCCCCAAAGGGTCTTCGACACAGGGTCCTCTCAAGACTAGCTAATCCACTGAATGAGAAATATATTTTTTAGGTGAAAATGGGTAAATTTCGATCAGAATGCATTATCAATGTTCGATAATTTTTCAATCTGAAAAATATGCGGAATTTGAATCTTATCGAACATTAGTTTATCATATTTTGCAATAAGTGAAGGCAGCGAGGAAATAATGGAACTGAAATTATTTATAAAAGGGGGAAATATTATAGAGCTTTATAAATCCGGAATAATTGAGACTCTAAATCTCTGAATTAAACAATCTATAACATGGGTCAAAGTATATAGCTAAATACTATTTACAGTTAAAAGAAAACACATGCTTTGAAATAAGGCAAAGCAAAATGATAAACATTGATTTGTATTTTTTATGCATTTAAAATGCTTACGTGATATACATAGGCTCGAAAAAAAGTACTTGGAGGATGATGGTTCAGGTAAAAAATCTTCGTTGTCCACACACGACACACTCACTGTTTTAAGGAGACTACTGATCCTTTGTTATCTTCCTTTAGCGTAAATCTCTCTAACAATGAATTGATGCAAATGCGTGAAGTATTTGTAATAACTCAAATGACGTACATGTATATGCATCTCATTCTTTATAAACATAGCCAAATATCCTTATTAACCATTTTGAGGAAAGGAATTCTAGAAAATAAAGATCATTGCTACACAGAAATTATTTTTTTTAAATTCCTTGAAGTCGATTTATTTTTATTAAACAAAAAAATTTAATTTTTTTAATGTTTATGTTAAATTTTTTGTTAAAGGGTGAAGCTCAAATTAATTTCAAGCTTCATTACCTAATTATTAAAACACATTTACATGTGGTTTAAAAACTGTCCTCCCCCCATGCATATTTACAAATAAAAATAAAAAGTGGGATACTTTTCATACCGCCGTGCCTCAAAGAATTAATGAGGAAGCTGTGCCCGTTGTCTAAAACATGAAAAATAAAACCTTGGATGAATATTTGACACCAGAATTTCTCGAATTTGTTAAAACTTCTACTTGCGCAACATTTAATTATGTTGACTCCAAATGAGTCCGAGAAGCTCAGCCTGTATATATCGCATCTTTCTTATCATCTGAGAGCAGCAATTTCACTTGATTGCAGTATCTAATTTGCTGAAGCTGAAGGCAAACGTCAAAAAAACGACCTTCATGAATCGGTTGCGATTGTAACTTGCTTGCAATTGGAAACAAATTTATCGCTCCCGTCAAGCAAAACAGCATTTTGTTGATTGAAAGTCATCCACTGTAAAGGGCGGTTGCTGACTTCAGTCGTTCAGTGAATATGAAATTCAAACAGTAAGCGAAAAGGCGCCTTGGAGAACTTCCTATTCAAGAGAAGCTTCAGGCAAATAAGAAAAGTATTTTGTTTACTTCAGCAACAATTAACTTCTCCGTAAGATCGTTATAAATGACATAGGGCAATAGTAGCTGAAGGTCTTTTTATGCTAGATGCTTTTTTGTATTAGAAATTGGAGCTTCTTTTAATGTTATGTATTAAATTCAAATACTGTTGTAGAGTTCATTTTTTTAATATAGATGACGGGTTCCTCTTCATTTATCCGCAATAATAAAGTTTTAAATATATACAACTACAGCAGACATTTTCAATTGGTAATTTGTATTAATATCCAGTGACAGCAGAATGACCAGTGACAATAGCGGTTTATTGTCATGAGCTCGTGGTCGGCATGTCAGGAGTTAGGGCCTAGTACCACTGAAAACTTTCCTTGTAGAAAGGGCTGATGCAAGGGTTAAATCTGTCGAGGCTCAATGTCCTCCCTTTGGTTGGTGATAGTTAGGAGATGGAGGCACCAGCTCAGGTGTCATCCTCTTCCCTTGACCGAGGTCCGTCGCGAAGGGCGAAGTTAGTATAACTAACACTTGGCTCGACTTGTGTCCTGGAAAATGAAACCTCCATAAATCCTAATATGGAACTACTACAGGCTCCATGTTATGTGGAAGTTTAATTTATACCAGTTTTTATCGTTTTTTTCCGTGGTTGTGTAACTAAACGGTCATAATCGCGAGCTCACGGCTGGCATGTAGCAGCAAGTACATTCGGGAGTTCAAGTCCCTATTCAATTACAAATTCGTCGAGTAACGGGGCTATTGCTCATTAAGTGTGTCGAGGCTCAAAATACTCACGTTGATGTGGGGTTACAGTCCGGGTATTACTTCGCCGTTTCAAAATTACGAGGTCTTTTGCCAGTAAACATTTGCCTAGCTATAGATTTCGGTGTTAATAAAAAAGAGTTATAGATCTATAAAATAACTATGATCAGTATTTGCTTATTAATCCAGGGCCACAATGATGACCTTTGAGGAATTTTAATCTGACTTTGACAAATTATAGGTAAAAAAATATATATTCTTGCTTCAAGGCTGATTACAGATATTAAATGAAATGGGTTGCCATAACTCGTTAAATGTTGGTGATTAATATTTGGTATACTGTTAATCTTTGGTGATAAATCGCAGTCATAAGTTAATATATACTCTCCAATCTTCACAACTTTTTCACATTTTGGTTACTTAAATGTTGCTGTTATTAGCATTGGATTGTCCATTTCTATTAGACATTAACTAAAACTAATTTAGCCTAAGAAACGAGCTTTTGATTCTCTTTTACTCTCCTTGAAAGATGGAAATTATAGGATTCTCCATCACATCTAGTTCCAATCCTTTTGTAGAATTTCATTTGTGTCCGCTTATTTTTCTGTACGAATGTTGCGGCATTTTGCCTTCTAAGTGTAGTTAAATAAGAATGTGTAGCAAATCTGTCACGGAATATCTTCACAAACTATCCCTCTGATAAGAATGTAAATTGATTTAACGGCGAATGGGTTTTTCTCACGAAGGTGGATTAACGGCTGTTGAACGTAATTTAGATGAAAATGATTGAGAGGAAAGTTAGTGGAGCAGTTATTCGTCATGAAACTTTACGATTGTTGGAAAGCATTTTTTACAACTATTCGATTGTTAATTGTCAATGAAGAAATCGCTTTCCTTGATTTCTGAACTTGAAAGTAATTTAATGGAGATAAATGATATACGACATCTAGGTTTTTTATCCCCAAAGATTAGAACCTTTTCCATGAATTTGAAAAAAATATATATCAATCATTTGATTTTAAATAATTTCTTTTTAAAAAAAACATTTTTGGTTACATGAAAAGGCATTTTTTTTTGTCTTAAAATTATAGAAACTTCAGTTCTTTAAAAAGAATCAGTTGTATGTCATTGTATTTCTAAAATTGCTTTCAAGTAAATTTGAATTATAAGTTTTTCCTTCACTGGCTTAAGGTATCCGACTACCTTCGGAACCGTGATCTTAAAAAAACGCATAAATGGATAATTTTCATGATATTTAGTGTCACTTAGATTAAAATACATGTATAAAATTGTTTTAAGGATATTTTGACAAAAAAAATTATTTAAATATAATATTTCGGCAAAAATTAACTTAGAATTACCTTTTTCAAAGTCTAGGAAAATGCTTATTAAATATTTTGCCTGTATGTAGCTCAGACTTGTGTACAGAGGCTCAACTACGATTTTTGAAAAATTCACATTATTTTCAGAGTTACCACCAACTGAAATAATTATAGGCGTTTTTTTATCTTAAAATGTCTCCCCTCTGTTGTCGTAAAACATGGATAAGCCCACTTCTAAGTTATATATTTCAAAAATTCTAGTTGAGCCTCTGTACAGAGGTCCTAGCTGTATACAGGCAAAATATTATTGTAATAGAAGCATTTTTCACAAAAGGAGAATATTTTGAAAATGGGTCATTGTATGTTCATTTTTTGTCAAAATAGTGTACTTAAATAATTTTTTATTTTAATACTATTCTTAAAATAATTTTATATACATTTTCTAATCTAAGTGACACTAAATATCATAAATATTATCCATTTATACGCTTTTGCAAAATCACGGTTCCGAACGTAGTCGGATATCTTAAAGGCCCCGGATGGGTCCTGGTCTTCCTTAGAATTCCATTCCATTCCATGCCGTTCCGTTCTTGATTAGTTTTCCAATTTGCCACCTTAACAGCCTTCAAGTCTTTTCAAGGCAGTCAAATTTAGGTCTCCTACTATTTTGGGAACAAAATGGTTGAGCCAAGATCTTTTTAGTGGCTCCTCTGTCATCCAGTCTTAAGGTTCTGCCCATTTAATCCTCTTTATTGTTATAGATTTAATACTATCTGGCTCTTTAAATAGTTTGTAAACTTCCAAGTTGAACTCTTCTCCAGTAATCGTCACATTTAATTTCACCAAACATGTTTAAAAAATTTTTTTAAAATAAAGAACGAGTTCTATTCGTGATCTTCCACCAATCCTAAAGGGGAAATACTTTTCATATGTTATTTGATTGAAGAACATCTTCCTGTAAAGGAATCGCGATTTATGCAAATAAGCATTACTATTTAAAGTCACGTAAATTGAAGCAGCGAGAGATAAAGAGTTTAGCAAAGGAGATGGAATTCAAGAAATAGAATAGAGGGGAAAAAAAGCCAGTGAACGTGTTGCAGTTGAAATGTAAAAGGAATTATATTTGTTGTCGTTTCTAATCCCTAGTTGGACTATTTCAGACTAGACCAACTCCATCAGTCCGTATACTTCCAAAAATCCAAGAATAAAAGAAATTTTAAGAACACATTTTCCAAGCTAAAATTTAAGCAATATAAAATGTGTTCGGGTGATGCCTGATCAGTATTACACTTCGTAGAGATCTTAAAAATTTAACCCTTTTCAAAGATGAGATTTCAAGTGTCCATTGGCAAATCGCGATATGCAATTCTGCTGGCCTCTTTGAACTTCAAAGATTAGGGAATCACCAAGGCGCTTTCGTGGATACCAGACATGTTCAGGTTGATTGATTGAATATTAAAGTCGCACTGTTCAGCTACTCGAGGGCTTTTGGCGACGGACCACGTAATTTTGAACCATGATCAAGTGACGTGGACCCCTCTCCTAACTACCACACCACACCCCATGTTCAGGAGGAACTCTCCAGAGATCCCTTTGCTTTTATTATATTTGAATAGTCGGCGTTCCTCAGGAAGCTGGTGTGACAAAATTCCATTAAACCACGTATCTACATTTACTTATATACGTCTAAATTAGATTGTCTGACTTTCTCAACTTAGATATTTGAGATTTAATTGAAACGATAAAATAAATATTGCTTTTTGTTTAAAAAATCGTCATTCTTCGGTAAATCCTTCCACACACGTGAGTATAGTAAGAATATTTCTCTCGTCATTGCCCCAGTTTCAGCAGCGCATGTGAAAACAGGACTAATCAAAATTTTGTAAGCGTGTAATTTGGTTTCTCTGCTGATGAAATTGGATTTAAAATATTTTTGTAGACCGACAAAACATCTGTTAATAGATGTGACTCTGTTGTGAACCTCTGACGTTATGTCAATCAGCATGTTCATTTCGGATCCTAAGCATTTGAAGCTATTAAGTTTCAAACCTGTATTCTTCTATTTCAAAACGAAGAGTACTAAAACTGCTGCATGTCGTATAGTTTTGTTTTTTGATTACAAGATGCATCTTACTTGTGATTCAGCTTCCAAAGAAAGGATGGTCTGTTTGTTCCCGGGGTCTAAGGGACAGCACTAATATCATCGATAAATGCATAAATCTCCACAAATGAACTACAAATTTACTCGATAAAAATATTTTACGCTTTATTTTTAAAATCAACAGTTTAATTTATAGTTTCGATAATTCAATAGGTAGAGTTAAATCGATAGTTTTTAATAAATACATTATATTTTATCTTATTGACAAATAAAATACTAGTTTTACGACTGAAACTCGTAAAATTTATTTTTAGAATTTGATTTTCTCGGTATTCGCATGAAGACAATAAATTTTTAGTCAATACGTCAAGTTTCTAAGAAAATGTCCACATTTTAGGAAGGTTACTTTTTAAACTTTAAAAAAATTAGATACAATAAATAAAATAGCATCAATGCAATCATGTTATGATTGTTATCTAAAATGACTTAAAAAAAAAGAATTTTGAAGATCAAATACTTTTTTCTTATAATCAAATAGTTTTAAATTGAAACAAATGTTTAGTAATTTTTAGTATTTATGTTCAATAAATTCATTACATTTCACCAATTATTGGCACTTGTATTCAAATATAAAACTACCGAAGTCGGTGGTTTTGGAATTGCCTATTGTTAAAATAATAAAAGGAAATTAGCACTCTCTGTGTACTATATCTTGTTTATTTCTTATAATTTTAAGTTAAAAATGAAGTTTTGGTGTAATATTTAGTGTTATTATTTAAAAATAATTCAACTAGGATTAGTCAACACGCGTGCGCGAATATACGAAATTGAATTAAAATAGATAAAATCGATTGCAGATGTTATATTTTTAAAAACAAATAGTATATACCTATATGGTGCCATACTAAAGAAGGATATTGGCTCCTGTGTGTGTGGGGATTATACTAGGTCTGCAATGGTAAAAATATCAATCCGGAGGCCCATTTGAGGGAGGGGGAATTCAAAAGAACGTCTAAATTTTTTATAAAATTACTAAAACTTAAATATGTATTCAGAAAGAAAAATACATGAAATTGATATATTATAACCGATCTTAACTTAGTAACCTATGCCACGACACACACCATGTATTTTTAACCATACAGTCTTAAATATTTGGCAAAAGGGAATTATTTTGAAGATTATATATTATATTCAACACACATTTAATTTTTTTTTAAATGTTTGAGTATTGTAAGAAACAACCTAAAATTTATATGAAAGAATAGAATAACATTTTGTGTGTAAATTTTTTATTCGTTTTATCGCATAATAACGTGAATGAATGCTGTAAGTTATATCGGAAACGGCTTGTTTTTGTTGTTTAAGAGTAGGATCAATGGGTGTTGACCATGATTGTAGAGCAAAAAAGCTTTTAAAACCAAGGGAAACATGTTTAACAAGGTCACTTGACATCAAAATTCTTGGCTGGAAATAACTTTAAAGGACGAATAGTAGTAATGGGACGAAACTAGTTTCATTGATTATGAAACCTGAAGAAAAATAATTTGAGCAATGTTACGTAAATAATAGCATGAAAGCGTTAAATTGAGTAATCATTCGGGAACAAATGGAATATATGGACTAATTTTACTTCCATGTGACATTATTAGAATGAGAATTGGATTAACTTTGCAATATCTTCTCTTCATGGAAGAAATTCTATTAATAGAAACTAAAGATCAAAATGGCCAAATGTTTTGATCTTCTCATTCTAAGCAAAACTGTTGATTTTTCATTTTCAAAATTTTGCTTTTTTAAAGTTAATACTTATAAAAAAAATATTATACACTTCTCTATCACATGAGCCATTGAAACAATAACAAAATTGACATCAATTAATTTGTTATATAATGCTTAATTCATTACCTTATTCAGCCATTTGTGAGTATGTCTTTTACATACGTTATCTGTTGTGTATTTAGGCGCATTAAGAATTGTTTATATATTTTAAGATATTTTAAAAATGTTTGCAGATAATTGTTATTTATCTTCTCTAAAATGCAAGACCATCATTAAAATTTTGAAACTCATATTAAAAGTTAAGTTAACCGAACTTCCTTTTGAAACAAACTTATAACTATTCTATTAGCAATTCTGCTTCTCTATTGGCTCTGAATAATTTTATCTTTAATCTACGTCACAAAAATGAAAAAAAATAAAGGTGTATAAAATACTCGGTTTATATAATTCGGTTTATGCAACTTTTTTTCATAAAATCGGATGGAAAGTATTTCATTGGAGAACACTGTTTTTCATAATTCCTACAATTAGTTCACTCTCTCTTTATATAATCTTGTTCAAATTTTCATTTGTTAATAAAATACTTTTTATTCATCCCCAAATGCATATTTTTAAACTTGTAGGGGATGACACTTGATGTTAATAGTTTTTTCAAATATTAATTCATTAATTTTTATTTTTTAATTTTAAATTTATTCTGCGTTATTTCTGACGAAATTACAACTAACTACAACAGATGGCGTCACTCAAGTTCAATTTTTTTTTTACTTTGTAGTAGATGATACGATGTTAGCAGTTTTTTTCAAATATCAATTCATTAATTAAATTTACTTAACTAAAATAAAAAATTTCTTTGTTGACCAAAGTAGGAATTGACTTTATTTTTTTTATATTACTTATTAATTCTCCTTTTTAGAATGAACCCGTGATTTCTTTTATTTACAAATCGTTTTATTCTCGAAAGACGGCAGTAATATAATTAGAACAGAGAATTATAAAATAGAGCGTGTCAAAAAAATTTGCTTTAAATGGTAGGAATAGAACACACAAAATATTTCTGAATCTGATTCTTCCTCCTCCTCCCAAGAAGCATAGTTTGGAAAGGCTGGTTGGATAATCATGAAATGAAATAACTAGGTAATTTTTCTTGAAATGAATGCAGAAAATCATATTGGCCCAGCTACTGAAAGTTTTTACAGAAGAAAGATATTTAAATAAAATGGCAATCATCTTTAAGATCGTTTAAAACACAGAACACTTGCTTATGCATGTTTTATTTAGCGTTATCGAATATATTATTAAATTTTATATTTTTTATTTAACCATAATCGTAAAGTAACCGTGTTTGAGTTCAGTTTCTCATTGAATTTGGCCAGTGAAGCGCAATGTTCGAATTTGCCATCTATCTTAAAGATTAAATCTTAAACATCACTTCTTTCTAACCCACGCCATTCTAAATCTTTTAAGACAGCTTTCCGCGAATACCTTTGTACAAAGTTCTATCAACTACAAAACAGAGCCTGCTCTACAAATCGTTTCTATTAATAGATATGAAATCTCCAAGATTCAATCGGTGTATATACTACTAAACTCATTGTTTACAATGCAATCTATTTTTTGTAATCGTATGGGCAAATGTCTCGAATACTGTTTTCCTATCGCCCGCATATGTCCAAATGGATTTCTTTAAATGTTCATTTGAAAGTTTTCCCATTTCCAGGTAGTATTAATGAAGGCAATGAAAAGATCCTATTATCTTAGTACATGTGTGTTATCGGTCTTGTTCATCTAATTGTTCCCTGTTTCGCTACGAAGGTGGAGGTGTTTCTTTTTCTGGAATGCTTGAGGGCGTGCTGAAAGCAATTTAAAGATCAGCATAGTTTGTTATTTTTAGATATGAAAAGAAGGGATTTTTGAATTGGTATATATACGAGTAATATGCGGATGTGTGTGTTGAACTAATAATGGAAAAATGGTCGTTGTTGTTTTAAAAACGTCTTTCATGTTTGAATATATGTCAAGTAATTTTTAATGAGAAGTGTATGCATTTTTCTATTCATTTACTAAAAGATATCTATGGCCATTTCAGTTAAACTCGCATAATTTGTTTGGTTTGAAATCGCATAAACTTGTAATGCAGTGTTTACAATGTTGCATTTTTTTATAAAATTTAAATTTAATCACCGTTTTAAATTTGGAAACAATTTACATCGAAGCGTACTCGTTTCATGTCTTGGATTGATTGAATATTAACGTCACACTCTTCAGCTACACGAGGGCTTTTGGCGACGGACGACGTAATTTTGAACCATGGTCAAGTGACGTGGGCGACACCTGAGCTGGCACCCCCCTCTCCTAATTACCACACCACACCATCGGAAGGACATTTCAGCTCTCGACAGATTTAACGTACCTCGCTGCCCTACATGGTGGGTCTTTTAGTGGTACTGGGATCGAACTCGTGACAAAGCAAGTCACGATACGACTCCTATACCACTCGGCTACCACGGCTTCATGTCTTGGATAATGAATTACTAGTCATATGTCATTGCACTTATCAACAAATATATTGCATAAAGTAACAAACAAGTTATAAAATAAAAGTATTCGGTGCTGGTAATTAAACTCTAATTTTTAAAATGTTTAAATGAAAAATTTTTAATGAGAAATCGTATATTTATATATAATGCTTTTGAAAAATGATGATGTATGTAAATGGGTTTGAGTGTGTGTGTGTGAATGAATGTGTATGTGTGTAAATGAATGTGTGAGTGTGTAAATGAATAATTGTTTTGTTAGTCTTGAAAAAAATTTAATGGTTTTATAAAAATAGTAACAATATTCAAACTTCTCTCTGTGCAAACTTAACGTTTATAATATTTTTTATTGAAAATTTTGATTACATCTAATCCTATTTCAGCTTTATAATTTCGATGCAGAATTGTGAGAAAACTAGAATGATATACCAGATCTTTTTCACACTGCTAAATAATACCTCTTTCCAGTATCGTCGTTATGTTAATAAGATAATACTTTTTTTGGATTAACGTGATTTAGTACTTCCATAAAAGTATTGCCAATGAAAGAAAGAATTTTATACTAAGAGAAAGAGGCAGTTTGTAACCTCATTTAGAAAAGTAACTGTCATAAATGATTTCGAACCTCTCTTAGCAAGTATTGTGTATTATATCTATTCGGAGCTCGTATTCTTTTGTGAATGGAATTCCAGATTAAGCATTTTGTCGCTTGACAATGCTCTAATTTACGAAACCCAGCTCCAATAAATTTCGTGTTCCTGAGTAACATTGTTTGAATTAATCAGTTAATTGAACTCACAAAAATGTTAAGAATAAATATATCATTTAAAAAAACTGAAATAACTTTTCTTGAGTAAGACTGCATTCAAATTTTATTTTTGCTTCCATAAAAATGTAGCGGCTACGGTAGCTCGAGGTTATGGTCACGAACTAGTAGTCGGACAGCCACAGGTTCGAATCCTGGAGCCGTTGAACACCAGCCGTGTAGAGAGCCGATGCGGGCTAAATATGTAGAACTGTGGTTGTTTAGAGAGAGGGTGCCTGGCCGGGTGTCGTCCTCATCATTTGCCGAGGTTCAAAATGACCAGATCCGTCACTAATAGCCCTTGTTTTGGTTT
This sequence comes from Trichonephila inaurata madagascariensis, assembly GCA_019973955.1. Classification (NCBI taxonomy): domain Eukaryota; kingdom Metazoa; phylum Arthropoda; class Arachnida; order Araneae; family Nephilidae; genus Trichonephila; species Trichonephila inaurata. Next base: position 15,296 of record BMAV01023224.1, on the reverse strand, counting down.
ATGGTGCAACATTTATTAACTCCCTCATTCACTTGGATCTTAAGAATAAATATATCATTTAAAAACTTGATAAAATTTAAACTTGTTTGAAATTATCTTGATTGATAAAATTAACTGCATTGAAATTTAACGTTTGATTCTAAAAGAAATGGGTGTCTATAATTCCATTGCTTGAAATCCAAGTAAAAAAACATTTGCATCATTAGCGATAAAGATCTTGTTTTTTAGACTATGCTAAATATTCAACATTTTCGTTTATATATAATAATCTTTACAGATAACTTAAATATATTGATTAGAAATTCTATTCTACTTGGACCAAGGCTGATTTTTTCCACATTATCACGGGATGCTAAATTTGTATGCGTGGTGTCACTGGTGGAAAAACACAGAAGTGGGGGAATGGCAGGGAGACCTTGATAAAGTGAATATTTATAGAGCACGCGATTCTGTTTCCTATATTGTTTTAATTATTATTTATCCTCGGGACAATTCACGTCTCATAATTTAGTTCACATGCCCTGTAACCATAACACATAAACTGCCTCAACGACCTTGACACAAACTTGTCGACATTCAATTGTGTCAGTCTTCTTGAGGAAAATCGTTTACGATCTGATATATCGTGAGTTGTAATAATTAATTTAAAAACAGTGAGTGAATTGATTTATTTCGTAGTACTCATAAAAAAAATGTTTAGAACAATTTGAAGATGCAATCTACACTATTAAATTGAATAGTTTATTTTGGAAATGAAATAATTTTATGTGTAAAAAAAATCTTTATCTGCTAAATATTTTGATTGTACTCAAATAGAATGGTTTGAAATAGCTCCATAAACGTGCTTTGTTTTCTTTTTAAACGAAATTTAATGATGTGCCTTTCTTTTAACTCGAAGTACTAGGACGTAAAAATCAGGAGGAAATTTATGAAGTTGGAGTCATTGTTCGCGATTGTATATTTCGTCCTGAAAAAGTGATAAATATGCATATTGTTTGGCGTCAAAAAATTTAATAGCATGAAACTAAACCTGTGCTAGAATCTTTAAGTACTCTCAGTTCATGACTTCTATTCGGAATACATTACGAAACATGACTACAAAACTAATTTTAAAAAAATTACAATTGAATTATTTTTAAGTTTTGGGCTGTATGCTGTATATATGCATTGAATTTGTTTTGTAGTATTTGGACTTCGGGTTTATTTCTTTTTATTTATAACTGATAGCTCCCTTATACAGCCATTAATAAATCCCATTTCAGAACGTTCAAAAGGTTCCGTTTTATACAAGTAAAAGAACTACTGTAAAATACGGGTATAACGCGCACCTATACTTTCATGCTGCATTTTTTAATTTTTAGGTATATTCGCCCTATAACGTGCACCCTATTTTTTACCAAGAAACTCGAAATGTACGGGTGCAATGCTCTGTTTTGAAGTCATTTGTTTGAGGTATTATCCCTTGTTTTTGAAAAATAGTATACTTCTAGAACTTCAAAAGGAATGTCGTTTCTTTCAAATAAACGGTATTTCGATCTGCATAAAAGTCTAATTATTTTTATGATCATCTCTTTTATAATATTTTTAAAGTTATCATTTTTATACCCGGCGTATAACGCGCACCCGTAAATTGTGATCTTATTTTTTGTGTTAAAAGTGCCGGATTTTACGGTATATATATTTGTTTCAGAAACGTTGTGCTAAATAACGTTGTATGAAGCCTTGTCTTGATGAATGCTTAATTTAAAACAGGCCCAAACGGATACAAAATAACGAAAATCTACGAGGAATCTAGCACATAATTTATTACTTTAAATCGACCGTGACAGATGAATAGTAACGGTTACGACCTTCGTAACCAGTAATATACGAATTAAACTGTGAATTTCGAATCCTGGTACATCAAAGACAGTAGTGCGGAATAATAAGGTCTGCTGTATGTTAAATCGGAAATCCCATTGTGTGAAAATTAAGGAATCACTAATTAGTTCAGACTTTGTCCTCCTCCAATGATAATGTTTTAAAATCTCGAGGACTTTCACCAAATGTCCTTGAGTAACTCCAGGGTCAATAATTTCAACCATTGAAGCAACCGAACAACTAACCTTTATCTTACAGCATAATATATTTAATTTTAAAGATCTCATTTTTCAGTCCTCCTGGGGCCGTTGCAGCCGAGTGGTCTGAGTCACGAACTCTCTCGCAACCTATGACTCCTGGCTTCGAGCCTTGGTCCACAGAAGATTCGTAATGTAGAGAAACTGACATGCGTTAAATCTGTTGAGTCTCAGTCTTCGCGTTGGGATGGTATGAAATTTGGGATGCCGATGCAGACATTCTCCTCTTCCTTTGACAATGATTCAAAATTACGAGGACCATCGCCAATGTCAGACCCTGTACTTTTCTTGATCAGCATGTTCTTTGTATTCTTTTAAATAACTTTGTACTTTGTGAACTATGATTAACTAAATAATTCCTGAAATATGTAATTAATGTAAAGAAATGGTACGATTCCCATCTAACCAAATTCTGTTAAAACGCCTTCTACAGTGAAAAGAATACTTTTGCTCAATAAAGCCTGAGTGCAGAGTGGTTGTATTCTGGGTTGCCAGAATGTCGTTCTAAACTCTTTAAGGTAAACTTGGTCCCCTTAGGCATTCTACAAATAGGCCTCACACATTGCTTCGAAATCCGAAGGGGCTGCGGTAGCCCAGTGGTCAAGGTATCGGATCATGGCAGGCATGTCATGAGTTCGAGCCAAGTACCACTAAAAACCCGCCGTGTAGGGCAGCGATGCACGTTAAATCTGTCGAGAGCTGCAACGTCCTCCCGTTGGTGTGGAGTGGTAGTTAGGAGAGGGGAGTGCCAGCTCAGGTGTCGTCCACGTCACTTGACCATGGTTCAAAATTACGTGGGCCGTCGCCAAAAGCCCTCGTGTAGCTGAACAGTGCGACCTTAATATTCACACTCACTCACTCGAAATCCGAAGTTAATGTACAATTAACAGCCACATACACATTCTGAGTTCCTGTACATAATGCTAATCTTGTAAAGTTTATATTCCTATTCTCAAATCGATATTAACATTTCAATGCTATGAAGAGTGAAATTTGACAGCATGGAGAACAACTTTGTGTGTTTATTTTGATTGTGTATTTCCAAACTTTAAATTTTCTAAAATTGAAAAAAAAAATGTAATTTAATTGCACAAAAAGCATTTTCGCTCTTTCAGTTGTATTTTGTTGGTTTTAAGTAAAAACAATATCCATAAATTTAAAAAAGGAATGTGTACATTCGTTCCACATGGTTAGTATTAACTAATTTCTAACAGCTAATGGATGAAAACCTTGATAATGTTTTACATTACTATTTGAAACTTGAATGCTAATCATGTGATTTCTGATGCTCGTTTTTTTAGCTGGAAAATATCTCTATTACCATTTTGCAATAATATTTCCCTTAAGCGAATCGAGGGATAAATTACTTAGTCATCCCATTATTAGCCAGAAAAATGTTAACTATTAATCATTAGCATTATGACAGTTCAATTTTTTCAATATGTTCCCATTTATCTCATTTGGTTGGAGGCTTGAATTTCTAATATCTGTGTTAATGTGCCACCCAATCGGATCTTCACACGTTAACAGTAAATAATTTACAATTGCATTAGTCAGCATATTGACGTGACTTAAGCTCTAATGACAAATATTCAAATTTTGTACACTGTTTGAACTTTTATGCAAAACGTTTAACAGGCTTCATTTCCACAAGCTATTGCAGCTCGGTTGGTTGAGAGCTCTGTTTCGAAGTGTGACGTCATAAACCATCAAGTTCGGTTTGGTAGAGTAGTAACCTGTTGCATCGAGGGCTTGAGGCTGAAATAGAGAAAAGGTGTTACATCAGTGTAGTATTTATTTTTTACCGTAGTTCAAGCTTAGAGTTCATTTCCCAATAACGATCAAATAATAGACTTTAGAAGTGACATCGAAAAATATTTAAGTGTAATTGTTATTGAGCTATGATTTCCTGGGAGAAAGTCGTATTAAAATTTAGATTTAAACTGTTCGCTTTCTTTTATAAATGCAAAACAAGAATATTTTGTGAATAAAAGACAATGTGCACAGTAGTTCTATTCACTTAATACATTGCAATTTTTTTTATTCACTATTAAAATTATACACATTGTCTTATAACATGTTGTCATATATCTAAAAGAAATTCTCCTTTTTAAAATTAATAAATATATTTTGAAATGATAATTAGACTCTTGATTATTATAAATATAAGTCCTTCCCCCTTTCTCAGTGGCTCGACAACCCAGAGTGGGCCTTGGCCTTCTCAAGGAGCCTTTTCCAGGCTAGCCTTCTTCATGCCAGTGTTCTCCAATTATTAGTTCTCAAAATTAGGAGATCTTTTTCTAGGCCATCAATCCATTTAAGATTTGGCCTGCCCTTTCTTCGTGTGCCAGTTGGTTGGGCATTAAAGACTTTTGAGTGGTGCGGTCATCGTTCATTCAGACAACGTGACCTGCCCACTTAATTGGTTGTATTTTGATGACGTTAACGATGTCAGATTCTTAATATGATTGATAATAAATATAAGTATTAAAGCATAAATATAAGAATATAAACTTTAGATTCGACACAATACTACCTCGGTGTCCATCACAGGGATCTCCTGCATAACCTTTTCTGTCCATTGCTTGAGACCACGGTAGCCTATCGGTAACAGACTCGTGGCTGGTGTGTCATGAGTTCCATCCTAGTACCGCTGAAGATCTGTAGTGCAGAGGAGACAAATGCTCGTTAAATATGTGCATCGGAAGTGTTGTTGAAGTTAGGAGAGGAGGGTGTCGGTACAGGTATCCTCGCCACTTGACAATGTTCAAAATTACAAGGTCCGTCGCCCAAAGTCCTTGTGTAGCTGAAAAGGCCAACGTTAATCTTCACTCGCTCATCGCGTGTGTTTCTCTTCCCTCTTCGTTTTCCTGGTTCACCCACTGTGAGTTGAGTAGAAGGGACTGCATGACACATTATAAATGGCTTAATAAAACTGAATAGTGTTTTTATGGAGAATGTGTGACCAGTATAGCGCACACAGGAATTTTTCAAGGGGGGGTCCGGGGTCGAAAGTTCACATTCTTGTATCATGCTCCTTTTGATTTTGTTGATTTTCGGGAACAAAACACAGAGAAAACTAATTATTGAATAAATAATTAGCATTAATTAATAAAATTATAAGCATTAATAACAAATACTTAATTAAATTTTACGTACTATATACTTAGAATTATAATCAATCGGAAAAATCAAGGGCTTTGGGGGAAGTCGGACCCCTAGGACCCCCCTTGTATGCGCCACTGAATGCGACTGATTTATTTAAAAGCTACTGAGAAAACGTGGTATTTCATTCCGAATATATTTCTTCTCTTGATAAATGTCATTGCTAATTTTTAGAAGAAATTGTAGATTGCTCTTTTTGTCAAGATTGAAGTATGGAATATTTTCTGCAGTTTCTTTTATTGATCACAATGATGCTTTTTACAAAATCCAATACATTTAGGTAAGGTTTTTTGATAAAGGATTCACAAATAACTCGGTTTCTTTTTCAAATGGCAGCTAAAGAAAGATCTTATCAAACAAGACATTATGTAAATTGTATTCGTTCGAGTGTGAAATATTTGTGAAAAGTAACAAAGATTGATTACATTAGTTTCACTTTTCCTCTTTATTTTCCCGTGCATCTTCCTTGTTTTGTTTGTGCCTTGAACAAATCTGGTTAAGATGCTTCTGTTGCACTAAATGAGGGCCTTCTCAAAAAATTTGATGTAATTCTAGGCATAAAATGTAATATAAAAATAGATGAGCTCTGATTTAAAGATTGTTCACTTTATCCCTTTTAGAAATGAAATATATTTTTAGAAAGAAAGAAATAATTGCGTATTATATTATATAGGTCTGTAATGTAACATAAATGCCGTTGTTTCTAGTAAACAAATATTTCAATACATTTGCAAAGCTTTAAGTTTCCTCAATTGCCTGAAACGCAAACTTTTGTGGAGAAATAAAGTTGTCACATTTCCAAATTTTAATAACCAAAAATTCTTACTCGCAAAAGTAAAATATTTCGTATAAAGTGTTACATCAATATTCCCCTATACTAATTTCATGCTATCAAAATATTCCAAACTAACTTGAAAAATCTGGAAAAAGTAATGTTTGATGCGAAATGGTAAACAGATCCTCCCCCCCCCCTATTTTTTATGAGTTGAATATAAATTTGTGAAATTGAAAAATATTAGAAAATTTTGTAAATTCTTGTTCTTATAATTACATAACCATTTATCATTTGTTACCTTAAGATTTAACAACGTTAAACAACCAAGCAATTTTTTCCTCTTTAAAATTTAAACTCTTCTTATAATATGGGTTATAATGTATTTAAAGAAATATAATAAATATTGTTCCTAATGCACTATTGAAGTATTGACCGCGTGGTAGTCTAGTGGTCCAGTGAATCGTCACGTACTCTTTGGGCCGTCCCGAAATTCGGTCTAATTACGAAACCCTCATTGGCGTGGTGGTAGTTCGGAAAGAGGGTGTCAGCTCTAGTGTCATAATTTTGAACCATGGTCAATGATGACCAGATCCAAAGCCTAAAGGGCCGAGTGGGGCTTTATAGTGTGACGTTTTTAAACATTTTCTCACCCGCTAATGAAGCAAAAGCAAGTAATATAACAAAAAAAAACTTAAGTCGGTTCCTACTTAGGTCAACGAAGAAATATTTCATTTTGATTACTTTTTATTAATTACTACAATTAATATAAATGTGTATATACATATGACAGAATAACAATATTAAGTGGCAAAATAGAAAGTGATTTTCCTTGCAATTTTCCATTTTTCTTTCTGTATAGGGTGTTGGACTATTTTTTGTTTGTTTATTCATTATTCTAAGAAAATAGTATAGTGAAAAAGAAATACTATTCTCACACAGACATTAGGCCATCCCAGGTGGGATTCGAACCAAAGACCTATGGATTACAAGTCCAACGCGCTATCCATTGCGTTTCAGGGACACAACGAACAATTTTCCTTTCTGTATATACTGTTGGACTATTATTTTTGTTTGTTACTATTTATTCATTCTTTAATTAATGGATCAATATTTGAAAAAACTGTATTAACATCAAGTGACATCTAATACAAGTATAAAAAAATGTATTTGAACTTGAATGGATGAATAGAAAGTATTTTATTAACGATTGAAAATTTTGAACAAGAAATATATATAGGGAGAGAGTGAACTAATAGTAGGAATTGAACGATTATACTTCACATAATAAACTAATCCCTTTCCGAGTGTTATTGCTTATTAAGCAAAACAGAGTACTGCGTCAAATGTTAAATTTCTTCTATACAAAGCTTTTAAGAATTTTTTTGAGTAAAATCAAAATTTAAGAACTACCAAAAAATAATATTAAGTATGTTGAAATTTGTTTCCTCGTTATCATTATTTAATTTTATTTATTTTTGAAAAAATTGGCTTTCTTTTTAAAATTTGTTTCATTTAGATTCTTTTTCTTTTTGCTGTAGAATAACATGTGGGAGATGAGTACAATGGAACGAAGATACTCGGTGCCCCCCAGCACCCTGTCCGACCCCTCTGGAAGGTGTCGCACCACCGAAGACCTGCACGCCTGGAGTATCTACAGACAGAATCTCAATTCTGATTTCACAGACAGTGCTCTTGGTACGTTTCTTCTCCAACCTATTTCACATTTGAAATCTTAGTAACCCATGTATCATTTCAAAAGTATTTAATACACCTAAAATTTGCTGAAATACTGGGTGTTTCAAAAGTCACGCACATCAACCTTTTTGGTTGAGTTTTAAAAACGGCTGAATTATGTTAACTAACAGTAAATGCTCAAAATGTCAGTTTTCCTGGACACACAAGCGAACTCTTTTTACCAGATTGACACTTTACGAAGAGTTTGAAAATTAATGTTCGATATTGCATGAAGGATGTTACTCTTTAGTTCATCAAGCGTATGGGGATTATTCTCCTGAAGGTGACATTTTTCAGATATTCCCAAGGAAAAAATCCTGAATTAAAAAGTCCGGTGAACTAGGTGATCAAAGTCCTTTGGAAATGACACGATCATCGAAAAATTCAGTTAAAACTTTCAAAGTGTCCCGTGATGTGTGACACGTTGCACCGTCTTGCTGCAACCAAGCGTAGCTTTCATTACTTTCAGCAAGAATATGAATTCTGTAATGATGTTTATGTAGACGGACGGTCTTTTCATTGGACTTTGTAATGTGGTCTCCACATCTGCCACTTTCGTTATCACTATGGACGGACGCTCTATCCGATCGCTTCCTGTCTGCAACCGATCCATAGTCACAGAACCGTTGCACTAAAAGTGTTATCGTTGATGTATTTGGTGCTGCTTCACTTGGATATTTCTGCTGAAATGCATTTATCACATGGCAATGAGATTTTATAGCTAAATAAAATTCCACGATGGCTATTCTTTGATCTTGGGAAACACCATGCACCTCCCGTTGTGCTCAACTGACTACAACTGACAAGTATTTTGAAATTGATGCCTGATACGTTCAAAACTTCTTATGAGGGGGCCCTGCTGCCATCTGGTGACAAATCTCAACCAATCCTTTTGGTTTTTAAGCAACAAGGAATACCATGTAGATGTGCGTGACTTTTGAAACACCCGGTATTTCTACTACAAAAGGTTATGGCTAAATATTTGTGTGTAAATGTTCAATTTTGTTATTCCTTTGCAAAATCAAGGTCTAATAGTAAGTTTCTTGTGTGTAAATGTCTAAGCAATATACTTTCATCAACAGAATTTTATGGACTGGGATATCTTTCACCATTTCACACAGAACGCGTGCCGTCTACAGGGGCTGATGCACGTTTAATCTATTCAGGTTCAAAGCCCTCGCACGTTGGAGTGATCCTGAAGCTTGGAGAGAGGGATATCAGCTCAAGCTTTTGATCTTGGCTCAATATTCGAAAACTGTCGGAGCTCTCGCGTCGATTTCAAAATGTTACGTTTATGAAAGCTCAATCTATTCCCAATTCAGAACATTTGCATAAGAATTGCTACGGTTCAAACATATTATTAGAATTCAGAATTTTTAGGTTTTCCTAACATTTAAGGATTAATCCTAAGCTTGGCAATAAATTGGGATGTTTTAATTTCGGTTCTGTTAAATAAGTATTTTGATATTTTTTTTCAGTTTTGAGTGTCTTTTATCACCAAAAGCATTAAGGTATCTGAACACGTTTGGAGTATTTTTTTAAAAATCTTATACAAAAACATCATAAATGCCTTTTGAGGAACCAATACCAATAAATACCAATATTTAAAAAAATTATCTAAATTTTACAAAAGTCCCAATTGTAAGTGAAATTTTAATAATAATTTTGAAAAACTTCGAAGCGCGCGATTGCAGAAAAAAAGTAATAAACTTGTATCAGTAAAAGTATTACCAAAACAAATTGGATACATGTGCCGTCTGGGTGGCGTGGTTGGTTTGTCGCTGGCCTTCTCTACCTATGGTTGCGGGTTCTATCCCGGTCCAAGTCGGTGGATTTTCATCATGTAGAAAATCGACAGTGGCCATGTTGTATGATTACACGGCATGAAAAAAATTCTTTGAGTGTCTGTTTGGCTTGGGTGCTCTCGGAAAAATTAAAATCCTAAGTACGGATTCGCATTGTTAGAGCTCAGGTGCTTTCTAACCTGGGGTGGAAACTTGGCGTCAAAAGTACTCGCGGTAATTGGTATCGCCTATGTGGCACCGCACTAAGGAGTGGTACCAGATACTGGGGAATGTATTAGGTCTGTAAAGGTTAAATACCAATGCACGCCCCATTAGAGAAGAATTAGTGCGTGCAACTAGAGAATGTAGTAACATTTTAATGTTTTATTAAAATTTTAAAAAATTTGAGCTGATTGAGTAAATATAAGAAATGTGTTCATTCTTTATGCGAAACCATTATTTAAATAACAGGTCATAACTCAAAATGTATTCATACAATAAGAAATATTTTAGTACATTCTCTAGAAAATATAAATATCTGGCTCAAAATTTTGTAGGAATAAATCTATAATATTTTGATTTATCACTCGGAATGGGTAGATTTTGAACAATTTAAAGACCTACTCCCATTTTCTCTAATGTTATAAAATTGATTGCAACTTGGCCACTAGATAACATATAAACAAAAAAGTACGTTTTGTAAAGCCCAAAAGATAGTTCTATTCAATAAAATAAAAGTGTTATGACCGAATTTGGTCATTTCAACGTGTTCGGATACTTTAATATACATATACATCTTGAATTCATTGAAGAAATAGTAAATGATAGTGAAAACACCATGAATATTTTGAAAATAAAAAGGATTTGTCTTGATTTGTGATACCGTTTTATAGATACACCTTCCTTAAATTGAAAGGATTCATTTTTACGTAAGTGATTATTGAAAAGACAGTTTTTATTAATTTGCACTGATTAAAGGCTCTTTAAAGCCTTACTGAATGACTTATAGGTATTTCAGATGAGTTAATGCAAAATGTTTGGCAGAAGATATTACATGAATACAAACCATACTGAATCCTTTGCGAATATAAATACATTGCAGTAGCTGAAAAAGTTAAATTTTACCTAAAAAAAAGTTCGTCACGTTTATTGCAATTAAACTCCGAACTTACTTTTTTTGTATATATTTTATATCGCATTGTTATGTTATTTGTTATTTAAGAATCGCTTGTGATAATTTTTCTGCATATATTACTGATCTTGTCATTTATATCATTATTCTATTATAAGAATTATCTTAAATTATTCTAATTTCCATGCTTACAGTTTCATATACATAACTCAAACCTCCTATGGAACAATTAAACAAAAGAATCGAGCTCAATCCAGAACAGGAAACCTTAACTTGATTATCCGTGTTTTGAATTTTAATTAAAACGTGCTAATATTCATTCTGTCTTCATTATTCCTAATCAGCACGTTCATTAATCCATAATCATCAACAAAATGTTTTCTTTCCAGATACGGGTCACAAATCCCAACCCCCGTTTGGCAACTTCCGCCTCCGCGAGAGCACTGTCCAGACCATCCTCAACCACCCCAAGTACGGACCTAGAGAGCGGAACTCGGAGCTGGGGTCCAACGTCTTCACCTACCTCCGTTTCGGACTGCCTCGCGTGTTGCCCCATCCTCCGGCCAAGCCCCTGCGCAACGGGTCCAGCGGGTACGATTCGAGTGACGACAACGCGTCCCCTTACCTCGACCGGGGCCGGCGGACTCGCAGCGACCCCGACTTCCGCAACCACGTGATTCCACCGGGGCCGGAGGGCGCGGAGACCCGGAAGAGTTCAAGCCGCCTCAAGGCGTGCAGTGAAGCCGATCTCCTGGCCGCCGACTCCAGGGCGCAGTCGAGGCAACAGATTATCAAGGCTAGGGAAGACGCCAGGGAAGGCTACCAGAGGAATCCTATGCCTGGAAATGGGCATGCGGTGACACCCGGGTCCAAGGCGGGGTCTCATCTGTCGGTGAATTCCAGGATGTCCCCGGATCAGTCCTCGTATAGAAGCCCGGGAAAGGTGAGCTTGCTTTTGTGTTAATCTAAAATGCAGCGAAGTAGAAATAGAATTATCACTGTTTGTAAACATTTAGTATAAAATAAGAGAATACTTAAAAGAAAAAATTTTGATGTGCATAATGCAACTTTCAATGCAGCTTTATAAACTTTCTGTTCTGTTGCTAAACATTTCTGCAATATCATGGCGTAGCCCCATGAGCTCAATTCAACGTAAGTCGGTGCTTCTCAAACTTTCAATACTTGTGACCCAGTTTTCTATCAATTTTCATCGCGTCCCCCTCCATACAAAACACATACATACAAACAATTTTTTTGAATTCAATAGTAATGTACTTGAAGTAAAGCTGCAATTCGCTTTTTAATTATAAATCGTTCAAATTATCAAGATATTAAAATTTATATATGACAAGCTTATAGAAGTCGCTAGTAATTATCAATCTTGTTCTTAACTTAATACTGATAAATTAATTATCAAATACATTGTGCAGTACTGATGCATTTATAAGTATATCATATCAGTATAAATGTGAATTTTAATTTTATTATGTCACAATGTATTTTGTTTTGCTTCCTTTAATTGAATTTGTAATTTTTTAATCTTTTATTTTCAATATGCTTGCGCCCCCCTTGTAAGGTTATCACGCCCCCTAGGGGGCTCGCCCCACAGTTTGAGAAACGCTGACGTAAGTGTTAAATTCATGTAGACGCTTATAGAGTGAACATTGCTATCACACACAAGAAAGTAGAATGCAAAACCTATTTGTGTAGCTATAATTATACATTTAGATACTTGCTCAAAATTTCATAAATATTGACAGTTTTTACCTTTTTCTGTTTGGACATAAGTAAAGCACATCAAAATAGAAGAAAATGGAAAATCATAGTCTTTATTAACATAAAAAACTAAACGAAACTCTAATAATTTTTTGAGTTGTAAATGTACAAGTTTTCGGCAAATTATGCTAGGACTCGAAGTAATATTTTAAAATAACTTTTGTTTTCCCAAGATATAGAGGTTCGAAATTCCGAGGTTTATTGCAGATAGCCCTCATGTTGTTTTGCTGTGTGACCTTAATAAACACTTTCACACGATATAGAATTCGTAATTATACAATTTAAAGGCGAATGGACTATACATTTTTACTTCATTCTCGCCAGACCACTAATTTAGATTTTTACACACATTCCCCGCTCCCTTTTTTTGTTATAAATATTGATTCATTTGTTTTTCCTTTTGAAGAAAACTATATGCTATTATTTCGTTGACAGAAAATGTTTAAATCGTACCAAATGTCGAGTCGCAGTTCGAGTCCCAATTCCGTTTTAAAACCATCGTCTAGAACAGTGCTCGACAACCTTTTTATCGCATCGGCCCGTATAACGTTTGATAATTTTACCGCAACCCGCTGAGGGGGGGAATTGCAGACGTTGATTGTATATATTTTAGATTGTTTTGATTTAATAACTTTAATTGAATTATATTTAAATATGCTTTCGGAATAAAATGCAATTATACCAAAAAATAAAGTATTTTGACATGGTATATAAATTGTGATTTCCATAAAAAAAAAATCGCACAAATATAGAGAAAAACATCACAGTTAGTAAAATGCAAATAATGTAATGTTCCTTGTGGGGCCCGGTATTATTTGATCCATGGACCGGTACTGATCCGGCCCGGAAGGTGGGTACCACTGGTCTAGAATAATGAAAGCTGTGTATTATATATACACTGAACTTATGTTGAAATCCTTACGTGGCGTGGAATTTAGTAGAATGGATACGATCTCGCATCTCTTGCTGTTCATTTGATAACTACAGTTGCTGAATAGACGCAATCTCGAACTCGTGGTCAGTGTTGTAGAGTCGTGCTTTTGAGTCCTGATACCACTTTAAGACCCGCCATGTAGAGGAACTGATGCCCGTTAAATCTGTCGTCTGAGGTATCATCCTCGTCACTTAACCCCTTATTTCTCATAATGCCTCATTGTTTCTAGTGGGAATAAATGAATAATAAATAGTGAAATGAAATAATAAAAGACGGTTAACAATCTATCCACCCCCATCACTTGGCATTTACATTTACGAGGTCAATTTCGAATAATTGTACTACGGTGCTGCAGTAACATTTGAACAATGCGAAGTCAAATATTTCGAATAAATCTATCATAAACTTTTCTACAGATAGCTGGAAATGCATTAAAAAATTCCATTTTCTAGTTTAAATGTATTGAATGAATGCTAATTATATGATTTGGCACATTTTATGTAATATCATGAGTGCAGTGCATTTAAGCAAGATTGCTTTTTAACCATTCAGTTATACAATGTTATAACCATACGCGTATGGGATATATATCGGACCTCTATATAACGATGTCGCTATATCCCGGAAAAAGTTCGTTATATGCAAAATTCGTTATATAGAGGTTCATCTTATAATATATTTTATAAACCACATAAAACAAATTTTAAATTCATAAACACTATACATTAAAAAGTAATTATTCACGCCTTTTTAAAATTAATATACGTTTATTTTATATATTATACTCATCAAAAAGAAAGAAAACTGCAAGGAAAACAAGAAGAAAAAAATGTCGAAAAATTCATTGTATCTTCAATATTAAGAAAATAATTTTATACTAAAATTAATAAATTTTAGGAACATTTGATAATTTAAAGCATACAAGTAATATTAAACATGCACAACATGGTATACTATTAAACATGCACAACATGGTATACTATTAAACATGCACAACATGGTATACTATTAAACATGCATGCGCAATACTAAACATGTAATTAGAACATGAGACAACCCCACTGTGGGTGAAAAAGGCTATCGAAGACGTTTCCAGTGAACTGGGCAATGAGGTTGAAGGTTACACTTCTTGAATGAAACGTCCAGAACTCTATTGCTCTCGACGAGCTAGGATCTAATAAAACCAATTAAAGATTTATGACCAACATAAAATGTGTTAAAGAGAAAACAACTTGAAATTTTTTCAGAAATACTTTAAAAAAAAACAAAAATTGAATCGCAAAAGAAAAAGTTCGTTATACAGAAAATACACTTCGCTATAGAGAGGTTATTTTACGAAGAAAATTGTGAAATGTTCAAGGTTCCAGGAAAAAAATCACTATATAGAAAATTTCGCAATATAGAGTTTCGTTATATAGAGGTTCGACAGTATTTAAATTTTTCGTGCATTAATTAGAAATAGAAATGCACTACAAATGAAAATTTTACTCGCGCACGTGTCAGTGCAAAAAAAAAAGCACATTTATAAGGTAAGGAGTTAAAGCTTTTTACAATGAAATGAAGGAATGTTTCTTAATTCTTCAATATACTAAGAAGTTTCGTATCTAAAAGGTCAAGAACTCTTCCTTGTATTATAATTAAAGGATTTCAAAGGCTTTTATTTCGTGCATCAGGAAAAAAACTTTCCTTCCTAAACATAAAGCTATCAATAAGTAGTGGAAATCACTGATCAGCTTTTGAAAAATACGAACAAAACTGAAAAAAAACTTATAAATGTAACAAAAATAGTTTTTTCCGAGAGCTTAATGCGGTATTAACGATTTTTCTGCTCTACATAATCCGCAGACTAGTTTTGTTCTCTTAAGGTTTCTGGGGGAAA